>VXAX01002993.1:626687-661339 GCA_013399835.1 Leptocoma aspasia | reverse complement strand
CTTCGGGGGGAGGGGGGGCCGTCCGGGGGCGGGGGGGGGTTCTGGCCGCGGTGCTGGCGGTGGCAGCGGCGCCGGGGCTCCGCAGCTCCCCTGGCCTCGCCGGGTCGTTCTCGCCCGCCGGGCTCTCATCCGCCTCCCGTTTCCCCCAGGCATGGTCGCCGCGCTGTAGGAGGGCCGGGAGCCGCGGCGATGGAGGAGAGCGCTTGAGCTTGTCTGCGGAGTCGTTCCGTGTGTGTGAGACGTGTACGGTACCCGAAACCTCGGTTTCACTGCTGCTGTTTTTGTTGCACCTGGAGGAATAAATAACCGGAGGCCTGTTGTTATAATGTCATCCTTAGTATCTTTCCTTTTGGGAAAAAAAAAAAAACAGAGCGTCTTGTTTTGTTTTGTACATACACAGAAGCCAGTCAGTTTTTTGTTTTTTTTTTTTTCCTCCAGCTGTAACTGGGTGGTTTTCCTTGTCTATTTTGTCTGTTGTCACTTTTCCCGGCAGTATTGGCTAACACTGATAGTGCTGCTGTCTGGGCTGGATGTGCACTCAGGCAAAGCTAAACTTTGCCCTGGATGGTCTCTTGTGCAGTAAATGCAGGATGAGTGCTGCAACAAGGCTCGTAGTGTTGCACAACCGGGCTGTTCAGCACATAGCTGTGGCTGCAAGAAGCTGCACACTAAAAATAAATACTGGAGTTAAACTAGGCATACAGCTTCACACTGGTGCTTGTGTGTGTTCACTTCAATACAGTTCTTGGTCACTGGGCTTCTTTAATCCCTAGTTTTCTTAGTGTGTGGAGTGGATTACACTAATGGGTAATGTGTTTTACTTATTGAAAGCCTCACCATATCTCACTTCATAGCAGCTGTGTGTTCTGTTCAAGACACAACCCAGCCTCTGCTTTTGGACCATTGGACTTTTCAGTTGTAGATAGCATGGTAACATTTTAATGTTTCTCAAGCATGAGCTTATTCCACTGTAAAACAGAGATTAATAGATGGGTCCCCCTCCATCCTGCTTCTTACTTAACAAATGGGGAAACTAGGATGGAAAAAAAGCCAAAATACGTCTTAACTTGAACACACAAACCTAAAATGAGTTGGTTGACTTTGCAGTCGTGTTTTACAGTATTATCTAACAGTCTGAATGCAGAGTGCAGTGGAAGCTGTACCTCAGCAAACCAAGGTACTTTTTAGCAGTGTGAATTCATAGTTTGGTCAGTGTGTGGGCTGCAGCTGAAGAGTGTGGTCTCACTCGCCTTTCCATCGCTGGCCGTGGGTTCTTGTTACTCTCTCTGTAGTGGATTTAGTGGTTGGATGGTTTCAGGGACAGTTGATCTAACAGTTTTATGGGGATGGAAGGGATTCCAGTGAGTGCTTGCTCTGATATGAATGAAAGCTGTTTCTCCTTCTGCACTAATGTAACCCAGCTGTGGGTCAACCATAATGTGAAACTGTACCTCGAGAAACCAAATCTCAAATGGGTCATTCAGAAAGTCAGAACTACACCTCGAACTTCTGAAAACCTTCAATTAAAAAAAAAGAAAAGTCAGCCATATGTAGGGAATATGTGGTAAGACTGAAGGGAATATAAGCCTGTGAAGGAACTTCCACATCTTTCCAGGGTTTTTTCTCCATTCAGTGCTTGCCAAAGTGTTTGTGTGCTGAAAGAGGGAAGTCACTTACAAACCTTTATTTAGACCTGAGGGGCTGGTCCACCGTGTGTACTCAGTGAGGCAGAATCTTGAAGGAAAGATAATTTTGTACCCTACTGTGAAACCCAGACTGAGATTCTGCAGGGAAACCTTGATTCTGGTATGGCCCAGCTCCTCAGTCTCAATGAGTTTTGCTTTCATGGAGTTGCCTGCCCTCCCCACAAAAGCCATATGGAAAGAAGATTGGAAGTGGTGTGGGGTTTCATCTTCACACCCACCTGGGGGTTTTAGTGGTGGTAGGATTTGCTGGATCAAGTAACTCTTTCTCCAGTTGGTCGTGTGGGAAATTCTCACGTGTTTCATCTGTTCTGCAGAGTCTCTACTCTTCAGCACCTATTTTTAGTAAAGCCAGATTTTTAATTCTTAGATTCTTAATCTGAACTGCCACAGGTGCAAATCCTCTTGTCCTTCTGCTGGCTTTCTACCTGGTTCTGTCCAAGAGTTTTCCCCATAGATTTTCCTTCTCTTAGTTTTTGTTTGGACAGTCTCACGTATGTCTTTTCTTTCCTGTCACTTGTCCCATCCTTCAATGTGCTGCTATCCCTTACTCCTCCCAACTCTGCTTTGCCAAAGCACATTTTTTTTTACTTTTGTTGGGTGGTTCTTCCAGCTTCTTGGGATATGCAGAGTCTTTGTCTCAGTTTATGCTTTCTTCCTACCTCATCGTTATTTACAAATAATCTGTGTTTTCCTCTGTCCTTCTTTCCTTATTTCGTTTTCCCCTTCTCCACTTACAGTCTTGTTTAAGGCTGTCCCTTCCTTACTCCCTTGTTTCTTCATGTCATGGTGCTGGGAACACACAGACATGAGGCACTGAGCTCCGTAGTCTGGTTAAATGTTTTATTGGCACTGAATAAAACATTCAGGCCTGAGGAGAGCTGGCTTGTTTGTGTCGTGTGTGTGGTGCTTGGTCAGCACTTAGGGCTAAGAGAGGGGGAGATGGAACTTTTGGGGAGTTGGATTTTTGGAACTGGTCACTGCTGACTGTGGGCAAAGACTCACAGTTTGATTTTACTATGTGTTGCCTTGGCCTAAGCAAGTAAATTGCTCCTGAAAGACAATTCTGCATTGTGAATTGTCCAATTTTTTGCTGTAGCAGGGCACAATGAGATGTGATAGAGTTATGTTAGCAGAATTCTTCAAATATACCCAAAATGTCCCTTCATTTTCCTATTTGTTTTCTCTTAGCTGAGCTAGTTTACTTGTGAAATTGACCTTGTTTTGATACAATAAATTTAATTTACCTAATTACATTTGTTTGTATTAGAGTTCTTGTATGCTTGGGGGTTAAAAACAGGGAGTCTTTACTTGCCAGTGCAAAATTAGTAGCTTCACTGGGTTCACACACTATCCTTTCATGAGTTTGAGGAAATTCATTTGCCTTTAATCTGATAATAGGCTTAAGGTAGTTTCCCCTTGAGAACAGAGCTGCTTTTCTTCACTTTGCTTTTCCAAGATTTTGCATGTGTGATAGTAAAACTCCCCTGACTCTTGAGGAGCTTGTTTCAGGCGTCCTTTGGTATAAAACCTGCCATTGGTGTTATTTTAGGTATCAAGGGAGCAGGTACTGCTTTCATTCCAGTGTTTCTGAGAGGTATTTCTTAATCTCAGGTGCTTTTTCATTGAGCTTATGATGGTTTTATTATTTTGAAAGCATCCAGCATCTCTTACTGTTGAGAGGAATTGATCTCTATTTGCTCTTCCCCTTTGATGGCAGCTCCAGAGGTGCTGTGAAGGCTAAATGGAGACTGCCTCATGAGTCTGTATCAAGCACTTATGTGGATCACCTCACACTGCTGGTAGAACAAGAATTAATTTTTGCTGAAAAGGTTTTCTGGTCCTTTATAAAATTACTGTTTGAATGATGGTGGTCCTGTGAACTGCTGTCCCCAGCCATGCTTACAGTTCCTGTGGGTTTTCATATACAAATGACAGATTATTTTGTACTCCGTTCACCAAATCTGTGAAACAACAGACTGAGCTGTAGTCAGAAGAGTCAAAAGATAACTGATCACTCAGGCTTTTAAAGGAGACCAAGAAATAGAACACAACCAAGTCATTAAGTTTTCTTCCTAAATCAAAGACAGACAATGAAAAGCAGTGCAGGTGCTGACAAGTACATGCTATCATGATTTTGAGACAAGAACGGAGTTACTTTGAATTTTTTGCAATCCTAATTGCATCAAACTCTTAATGATTGTTGCAGATCAAGATTTAGCTTACTTTTCAAAGTAACTGGAATTGGCAGTGGTTATACATGAAATGGACAAACAGATCTGGGGTAAGCATGTGATTATGTTTCATTTTTGTTTCCTTTTAACTTTTGCATGATCAGTATGATAATGCTCCCATGCAAATATGAATGTTAATTGTGAAGTAACAGAACCTTTAAATCTATTTATGTAATGACCCTTTAGTAATGACCCTTTAAATCTATTTGAAGACCTTCTCTGGTGTTTGAAGGTAAAAATGTTGCTGTCTTGCTACACATAAGAGCTTGGGTGAAATGCCTCCTGATGCAGTTTTAATGGGGATGAAAGGGCTGAGGATCCTCTGTTGAGCTTGAGCAGCTCTTGGAGAGACAGAAGCAACAGAGAGAGATTCCAAGCCTTTTCTTTTTCTCCTCAAAAAAAAATTCTTGAAGTAATTAATTCCACATCACTTGCTAATTCTGCTCTTAGATTTCATTAAGGTTACTCCTATCTAGTGTTGGTATTGATATTTAACATTGATTTCCTCACTCTTCACACAAACAGCCTGCATTTGTTCAGATCAAGTATTAGCCTTATGTGTTTGAATTCAGAAGATAATTGCATATCTTGCAAATTGCCCAATGGCTGTTTCATCTTGAAACATTTAGAAATCCATTTCAGTTTCTCATAATTATAATGTTTTAGTCAGACAGCAATCTAAACTTAGGACGGCACTTTGGCAGTGATATGCTTGTTTTTCTAAAATGAGCACAGTTTTTGTGGTTAAATTTTCCTTTCATTTAAGTATAGATTTTAATCAGTGTAGGCCAAACTTTTCCAACCATCTTTAAAATTAGCTCAAGCCATATTTTGAAAAGTATGTTCTCCTAACGTAATTTAACTTACATAGAAAAATGTATGCAGAAATTAATGTTTTAAGCTGATTAATGCTTTTGAAGTGTTTTTACAATTTGTTTATAGACAGCCTCAAATAGGATACTAGTATTCTCTTTGTAATAAATGCCAATGAAAGCACTTCATGCTGTATTTCTGAAATTTGAAAGGTAGCTGTTTAGAAAGAAACTGTAAATTCCACTCAGCAAGCAGCTGAATTACTACATCAAAACACAGTAAAATGCCTCTGTTTTTCCAGACTTCTCTGCAAGCAGTGTGTGAAGTTTTGGAGATTACTGAAGTTTTCATTGGTTGTGTCTTGTATGTCCTTGGGCAGGGTATAGTTACCATTTTCAGTTGGTGAGTTAAAGCTGTAAACAGATGTATAGCAAGTGTAAAGCTCTGGCTAGATGATATTCAGCTTTTATGTATTCCCACACAGAAATGGGAAGAAATCTGCATTGCCTCTATCAAGTGACTATTACAACCCTCTGAGTTGCTGTTAAACATTTTCTTGTTTCAGTGTCTAGAAAAGTTCTAGAAAAACCCTCAACTAAAAAGACCCTGAAAACTATTGCCAGTCTTGTATCACTGTTTTTTACCGGAATGCAGAAAAAAAGGTCTTGGCTATACTGAGGAAGTTTTCCAGTTGGCAGAGTGTTCAGAGATCAAGGGAGTCAATCAGCAGACTTCTCTTCAGATAGACCACTTCTTGTGATCACAGGTAGAGTTAATTCCTTTCCCTAAGTGTGAGGACAAATGTAAGAGAATGATGAGTCCTCTGGATTTCCATTATGTGTTTTTATTTGAGATGTGCTGGTTAGCTTTGATAAACTGTTTCTCTAGTGAAAATAATGTCAAAAAAATTCTGTCCTAGTTTGGACATGAAATTGTGAGAAAGCTCATTCAGTTTTTTTAGATGCTTTATTTTATTATTCAGATGCTAGAAGGACTAGATCCTTCTGGTTTTTAATACCTACAGTAATCATGCATTTGTTCAGCTGATCAATTCCATTTGCTATCAAAATCATGCTTGTGATCTGCTTGAGTGTAAAGAGCATTGGTTTTGAACGAGCAGATAGTACTTTAGCAAGAATAAACAATAATAAATTTAATAATGACTGGTAAAGCTTTCCTTTTTTCTTCTAATTGCTGCAGCTTGTGCTATTACCTTTAAGAAGCTTTTATGATGAAGCACTTCTAATTTCACTCAATGATTTTTTCTCTCAAACACTACTAACTCTTCCTCAGAATTCTTGTGGTACAATGGGAATTTCTTGAGCGTTCTGTTCACTGAATAGCAGTTAAATGTTTTGTCCTCATTGAAAAACAACTTTTAACTCTTCTGGTATGATAAGCCAGGAGACAGTGGTGACCACATGCTGGTCCATGGAAGATACAACTTTTCAGTGAGCCAAACTGCAAATGGGCTTTCAGGCTACGGTCAGAACTCTGAGCTTGTTTCTGGTTCTGCTGGATAAATTTTTGAGATTGTGTATCAGCTGGAGCTGGGGGCCATGTGCTCCAGGGAAGTCATTGCTTGGTTCTTTAACAAATCCAAGGAAAACTGCAAAGATTTCTCGAAGAGCAAAACAAGTAAAAGAAATACTTACCTGTTAAGTCTGTGTTGGGAACCAGTGCTTTTTTTTTTTTTTTTAACTCTTCGCTCATGGAAATCCTCTTTCCTTGAGTCCAACATTTTAGAAAGTGTGAGGTAATACACTCATGCCAAGGTTATGGAGACATCCTGTAGTGTGGTAAGGTAAGGCTAATTATTTCCTTTCAGCCTCCTAAACAGACAGTAGCTTTCTTCTGGTCCTCCCTCTTCAGTGTGAAAGCAACCCTAATCTGTCAATTTACCTGGTGAATTCTTTTAAAAAGAAAACAGTTCTAGCAATTTCTTTTAGGATCTCTTGCCCAGGTCAATAGATTTGTCCTCAGGACAAGTAAAAATGATGGGCTGCCAGTGAGCTATTTATGTGTAATTCATCATCAGATACTGGAATTCCCAGTTAATGTCCTGGGAATTGGCATGCATTTCACATTTGGAAAGGGGGTGTTTGATTTGTTCAAATCTCTCTTAAATAATTACAAACTGTCTAGGAAGATGGAATGGAGTGTTCTGGTTATGTTTGATCTTTCTAAACTTTGGTGATAGGCTGTTTGAGGAAAGGATTGGTCTTGCTGCATTTTGTGCTGCCTCCATGAGATGGATAGATTATGCACTAGAGTTTCCTTAAAAAATACTCGTGTCTCAATATGATTTACAATAAATGTTTTGCAGACTCATCTATTTCTAACCATTGGAAGTGACAAAGGGTGTGTCTCTCCCAGAATTATGGCTTTGCTCAGAAAAGTGTGTTCTTTTATTAGAAACATCAGGTTTAAATTTTCTCTTGAATACCAAGTTTTAAATGAAGTCCTTACAGTTATGCGCTATTTTGAGCGCTTGCATGGGTCCACCATTCATTGTAGAATGAATACTTCATTATTTTGTCATAAATTATTCTATCTTGACATGCCAATTTCCAAAATTTACTTAGAATAAGAATTTCTATAAAAATGTATCTCACAGAATATTTTTACTTGTGTTGCAATAAAGATAGGCATTGTATGTATTGCATCTCAGTCCTACTATGAAGAAAGAATCTTGGTCTTTTTGGTAAATATTGAGAAGCATTTAGTTTTGCACCTCTCATGGATACAGTGTTAGGTACTGAACAGTGTCAACTTCACTAAGCAATAAAAAACCCCACACTTTCAAACAATGCTTGACTTGAACAGCACATCTCATTGAGATTATGACAGTGGGTAAAAAAGGCTGCATGCTTGCCACCTTAATAATTTTTGAAAGACAAATGCCTGCAAAGTTGTCGAAGGTCAAACAGCTATTTTTTTGTGTGTGTTCTAATTACAGGAGGCCATCAAAGGACCTTTAGAGATGACTGACTTTCAAAATTGAGACAATAGCTCTGTAGTTATGGAAGTATGGAAATTAAGTTTAGGCAGAAGCAAATGTGCCTGAAGTGGTCACAACAGGGATATTGCTAAAATGATTATTGATAGCACAGGAATACAGATTCTGTCTAAAGGGGAAAATAGCTGAAATTATGTGGGTTTTGTTGAAGTAATTGCGGTAGGCTGGTCTACTGAAGAACAAATATGATGTGTTACACAGCACTCCTGTGCAGTAGTTCTCTTTGAAAACATACTAATAGCAATTACTTTTAATTGGAATAGAACCTTATGAAAAGTTCAGAGGATTTAGTAAAGTTTTGTTCTTTCAGTCACATGTTAGCTGAGTTTTCTGATGGTCTGCCTTCTCTCTGTGCCTTTGCAGCTTGGCAGACCTTCACCCTCCTGCAACAGCACCAGGCCCCTGAAGTGGCTCTAGGAAATCCTTCCCCTTCTTAAAGGGAAGCTGTAAGTTACTCCCATGCTGACTGTGACCCCAGGTTCCTTCAGGTCCTTGTTCCTTTTACATGTCGTCAGTGGCAAATAGAGATGCTAAATGCAGCTGTTCTTTCTTTTTTAACTTTACGTAAGGCATCCATAAAAATATTTCAGGCAAACTGGCGCTGTGCATATTGCCCAAAGCTTTGTTATCATGAGCTCTGGGCACTCAGCTTGCCTTCAGAACTGAAGGTAGCATTGCTGTGAGCAGAAAGCTAAAATGAGTTTGTATACTAGAAAGAAAGATTATATTCCCAGTCTCCCAGTCTGTGTCTTGAAGTACAGAAGTAGATGGAAAAGGCATATTTAGGACAGGCTTTTGTGAAGTTTAGAAATACGTCATTTTTTCATAAATATAAAATAGACAAACCTTAAAATTTAGAGAAACTGTCTGGTAGCTTTGAATTTTTACTGGAAGTCTCACAAAATGGCATATTGGCTAAGAGATGCCCAAAAATGGAAAGTAGTAATTGCAAAATATTGTTGTAAATATAGTTCTACAGGCTGCAGAATATTTTAGAATAAAAATTTTCGGCTGTACAGAAAATTATTTGATCTGTTAGAAAAGTAATATTTTAATGAATGCTTACAGCGTAACAAGAGGGAAAAGAAATTATCAACAGGTTTTCTTTATCACTTAAAGAGTGCTCTTACTGCTGTTGCTCTCTAGCCATTTAGCCAAAGGTTTACAACCTTAATAGGGAGTGTATATTACAAGCTGCAAACCCAATACCTTTGGCCTTAATATCCTGCAAAGATTCAATTTCCCCAGGATTTTTGCTTATGGAACCTTAGTTCTTCTGCATCCAGCTGGTACAAATCTCCCTCTTAAGAACTTGTGTTTTGATGTTGATATGGAGGAGTGGCCCACCCTTAGGAGCTGTATCTGCTTCTGTGAGACCTCAGTGTCTGTCTTCCTCCTGAGAAAGATTATGGTGTACTTTTCTGCTGATTTCAGTGTTTTGAATTATTTTGGAGAGGAGTTATAAGAACCTTCCTTTCTGCTTTGGGAGCTATTTGTTACAGAACTACCAGTCTGTTGTTCTTGAAAACAATCACCCAGTTAACATCTCTCTCCTAAGCTGAACCTTATTAAGATCTGTCAGATTTCACCAGACATGGGAGTGAGGAGTAGAACATAAAAGAGAAGTTAATGTTGGAGTGGGATCTGGAGAGAAGCAGTGTTGTGGGCAAGTATTTTTCCGTTTTCCAAATGTTAAGCTTCAACCACATTAATAATATTTCTACAAAAATATTACTCAGCTAATTTAAAGCAAAACTGTAGAACTCTTATATCCCACATGGCATGAAACATTCCTGTTTTTTTTTTTTTTTTCCTTCTTGGTGTATTAACTTCTTACACAGAAAGGAAATGAATTTTAGAAAGAATGTTATATATAAACCATTTGAGACATTCTCTGTTAAGGAAATACCATCTGTCAGGAAAGATGCAGCCAATGTTGAGTTATATTAAAAACATTGTAAAGGAAACATTTCTCAAGGAAAAGTGGTTTAATTAAAGCATTTTAACTGTTACTGCTCTGGAAAAAGCCTAAGAAATTTCTATATAAGCATTCTAAAAGCAATCATAATAAAAGCTCAATTTTTTTCAGAAGGAAGTTAGCTTGGATAAGTTGTTCCTTAATGTAGAATAAAGAAATTTTTTGACTACACTGTAACTAGTAGGAAAAAAAGAAAAAGAAAATACTTACATTACTTTATTACCTTCAAATTCTATAATTTGATTGATTTCATTGATTTTTCTTGATGGACAGAATTTATTTCAAAAGGAAAATAGGTTACATCTTAGGGTTTTCGTATTAATGTTTTTATTTGAAAATCAGTTCTTTTATGAGCATTTAATAGCACTAGAATGCATTATTTTGCTTCTGTGGAGGAAAATAGTGAGGTACTCATAAAAAAGTACCTAGACTAGGCATGAGAAACATTAAATAGGATAGTATTTGCTCTTTCTTTAACTCAGTCGAGCCTGCTGGTTTAAGTAATTGTACACTGACTATACAGATTTACTCTAATGGCTTGAAATAAAAGCTTTTGCTTTAATTAGCACTTTGCTCTTTCATCCATTAACCTGTTGGTGCTATCAGACCTACCCCAAAATGTAGCAAATACAGAAACAGTTATGTCTGATCCTTTTCTAGATAATGCTCCAATTGTTTTGTGGGGGGTTTTTTTTGGTGGGGTTTTTTTTTGGTTTTTGTTTTTTGTTTTTTTTTTAATTTAGCTAAAGAATTTGAAGGGAATGCTTGGAAGTTATGGGTTTTGGCCAACTTAAATGCTGAGGTTTTGATTTTTAGGAAGGCATGCATATTGTACATGGGAATGTTGGGTCTTCCTCTGTTTAAGATATCCTACCTTGTCATTGGAGTGTTTTCCTTTCCTTTGTTCCTTGCAAGTACTAAAATGACATTTCTTAAGTTACATGATTATGTTAGAGATGAGCAACTGTTATTCTCCCAGATTCTCTTCACAGTAGGCTCATGATCTTAAACTCCATTAAAATACCAACAGAAACACAAGTGACAAGTGATATATGGGCTAAGTTTTTTAATGTCACCCACATCTCCTTGTTTGAATTGACAGGATTTCCATTAACACATTCTCTTTTTTTCCCCCCCCTTAAAAAACTTGCTGTTTACCATGGCTTGTATTTTAGGAATGCCTTAAAGATTTAAAGAATGTGGTCTGTAGAACCCATTTTACTTGTTGCTTGTGCTTGATGTTGTATCCTGAACTGAAGAAAGGATTGGAGATGATCATCTGAAGGTTTCTGTAGTTAAATGCCACTGAAGACCTGGATTTTACTTTTTGCTTAAGAGGCAAGATACGTAGCATTATTAACAGTAACTACTTGTGATCCTTGTATTTGAATAGTAAAGTTCCAACTTGGACACCTATAAAATAAAGAATGCAAAGCTTTCACAGCTGCAACTCAAGCTAATAACAACTGTGAATTGTGCTTGTGATGTACTGCACAGTGACAAATATTCTGAAAAAAAATTAGTCTGGAAGCATTCCAGATTAAGCAGACACAATTCATATGCTGTGTGCTGAGTTATAATATAGGCCTTGAGTTATAAAAATATAAATAGGATCTTTTGTGGAAATAAATTACTGAAATACAACACTTTCAGATAGCAATATAATAAACTTTAGATGGAAGAAAAAAGCTGAAAAAAAAGAGGGTTTCGTGTTCGAATTTTAATATTTGAGCACTCTACTATGGGAGGGGGAAAAAGAAATACAAAGTGATTTCTCCTTCTTCACCGTGCTGTCAAGGCCTGTGCATTAGATAAGGTGGGGTTCCTGTGTGAACAAACACACCAGCCAGGGAGCAGCAGCCTTAGGTCTCACCGGTGCTTTATAATTTCTCTATGTTTCATTGTGCAGCTTCAGTATCCCAAATGTTTTTTTGAGTGGTGCTGAATCCCCTGATGTCTGCTGTGAATGTAGCAAACTTAAGCTGAGGATGATCCCTTGCTAAATGTGATGATCTCCCTCCTGTAAATTTTGAGGTTGTTGTATCTGACCAAACCACTTTTCAGGCCGAAACTAATCATTATGTGTTAGATTTCCACAGAATCCCTTCATCTGTAGTCTGAGACTATGATTTCCTGGCAGTCTGTCTTATTGTAGGCAAATGTTAGATACCCAAGGTCAATGCTGACTCCACAGAGAGGTCACTGGATTGATTCCTGAATATAGGATCAAGACCACCAGAAAAAGAAATTTGTCAGTATTCCAAGTTATTTCTACAAAGCCATTTACAATCGCAAATGGTTCTGCAGTTTGACTGAATTCTGCCCTATGCCTCTCACTTAAACATTGCTTTGGTCCAGAGTGAAACTGTTCCTTGTCTATGTACATATTCATGATTGAGCATGTGGTTATTCTTCCAAGAAGTAAGAGGAAAATAGCCTGTTCTAGTTTCCCAACTCACATTCTGAAATTTTCCTCACAGTAACTTGTGAAAATTGTATTGGCCATCCAGCACCACTTCTTCCAGTTTCAGGCTGATACCTCTGCAGTGAAGGTGAAGGATGTGATTGGGATGCCTTTCTCCCAAGGAATTAATACTGAACCTCTGTGCTTTGACTTTCGCTGTCTAATTGGTGATAGACAGCTTTCTCTAATCTTTGTTGGCTTTCACAGTAAATTTCAGCCTCCTAAAAATGTGCTTGAAGTTACTTGATGTAAATGTACCTTAGTCTTTTCTGATATTTAGAATGAGACAAAGCTGACTTGATGAACTGGCATCTCTGCAGTTGATAACTTGGAGAGATGCATTTTAAATGAGGTGTGAAGCTTGGAGTTTTACATTTATCACAGTTTACCTTATTTGGTAATCAGTTAATCGTCTTCCACTTTTGATGGAGGACACAGTGATCACCTTTATTGGTACCTCTGATAAAAAATTACAATTAACACCTTGAATTCCCTGCTAATAGTAAAAAAAAAAAAATTGCTCTATGCACCAAATAAACTTTGATGGGAAAAAGTGTTACCATTTCAAAGTATATTTCTGTTATGTGGTCTGCATAATAGAAAGTGACTAAATTATGCTATCAAAATGTGTAACAGCTTTATAGAAATTGCAGGTTGTAGATGTTATTTTATAGCATATCTTGCAGCTGACTTGAGGTGTTTCGTAATGTATAGAAAAACCTACTTGCAGCTTAAAAGAGTCAGTTACGATATCTCTTAATGTAGTTTCCTATATATATGCTTGATATCTCTATCTGACAGTATGGAAGCTAGAGATAGAAAGTTATAAAGAGGAATTATTTGACTAGATAAAGTGTTATGGGAGAGTTCATATTGAGTCCCATTCGCTATGTTGTGTTGAACTGCAGCCAGACATTTTTAAATACTTTAAATCCCTAACGTTCCTGAACAACTGGAGGAGAATCCTTTTCTAATATTCCTTCTAAAAGGGATTATAATTTATTTTTATTGTAGTTTGGTCTAAGAATTCCAGTGAAGTATCAGGAAATTATTATAGTTTTCCTTAGTGACTAATGCAGTCAAACCTGATTTGAAGCTTGGAATCTGTTACCAGTAAAAAAGACTTATAAATATGCTGTTAGAGGTTTTAGATAACTTTCAAATTTTTATTTTCCATAATATACTTAAAATCCCATTTCTTGCTTGCTCTGTTGCCATTAATCTCTTTCTTCTTTGCTACAGTGTTATTTATTAAAAATTCTGACAGCCTAAGAAATGCTATTCACATAACTTCTCATTTTCTTTGTCTGTTATATCCCTTTTTCATACTGCAGATTACTGTAAATTGCTCTGGAAGCACTATAAAAGAATAATGACTTAATATAAATAAGTGTAAAGGAACTTCCAGTTGTTGCTCATGTCTTCTAGTTTGCCTAGGTATTTGGTCCTCTTACCAAAATGTGGGGGGAGAAAAGTTGGAAGATCAATGAACTTGTTTTTGGAATGTATTTGTGGTTCCCTAAAGTAATTTGAACTATTTTGATAGGTCATGCTGTGACACAGAGCTGCTAGTTTTTTCTCTCAGCCTTGCAATATTTCACAACAACATTATCAGCTTTATTGTTTTCTTCATGAAGCTTAAACTGTTTGAAAGGAAGCTGAGGGCTGGTGAACTTTTAAGTGACTTTATAGTCTCCTTAATTTTGCAGCTAGCAGGGAGGTATTTTCAGACAGAATTCAGTTTCCTGAAAGTTGGCCTTAATTTTCTGCTCTGAGTTAGGACCAGGACCAAAGCTATTATTGTAGTGGCTAAAGAGGAAACCCCCTCATGGTGAATTTGGAGGGCTCTCTGCCTTCTTGTAAAACCCTGTGCAGCAGCTTAGGTGAAACTTCTAACCCTTCAGGCTTAACTTCCCAGCTGATCAGGATACTCTAGATTCTTCCATAAATTTTTAGGATTGAGTCCCTGCACAAACACATACTGGATACATAGGAGAGAGTTTAATGAAAGGCCACAACGATGGTGAGGGGACTGGAGCATCTCTGACATGTGAGGAGAGGGTGGGAGCTGGGACTGTTCAGCCTGGAGGAGAAAAGCTTTGGGGGGGTACATGTTATCAGTGTGTGCACATACCTGAAGGGAGAGGACAGAGAGGATGGAACAGGACTCTTCCAAGTGGTGCCCAGTAAGAGGACCAGAGGCAATGGACACAAACTGAGACACATCAGAAAACACTTTTTTTTTACTGGGAGGGTCAGTGAGCACCAGCACAGATTGCCCAAGGTGGTTATGGAATCTCCCTCAGATATTCATCAGCTCACTGGCTGCAGCTGGTTCTGCTTGAGCAGGATGGGACCAGGAGACCTCCAGAGGTCCCTTCCACCCTCAGCCATTCTGTGTGGATCTGGTGTCTGTGGTGGTATTGTGTCTGTATGGGTTTGAGATGACTCACGGATGATTCTCTTTAAAAGAAAAAGATGTCTTATTAACTCCTGTAAAATTCTCACAGGAAATAACTACTTAGCTTTAAGTAAGCTGCAGAATAAGGGGTGTTATTTGGGAAACAAATTTCCTTTCCACTTTTAAGTCTTGGGTATTGTGTGAATTGAAAACGGAAGCTGTCGTTTTAGCTGCTGTTAGAGCAACTTAAATGTACCTTGTAACTAAGCCACCCTAGGAAAATAATACTCTTTCCTGAGGGGGGGAAGGACAAGCACTTGCTGTGTAGTCTTGCTATAGGGTGTTTCTCCTCTTGTGTTAATGGTCTTGCCCTGTAAGAAAGGAAAGAAGCACTTTAAAACATAGGATAATGTGGTTGTTGAGCCACAAAAAAAAAAGTTTCAAGAGTGGTTTTGATACTGTTCACAATCTCTCTCATTCTTGATTTTTGCTTTGATTTTGATAGTGACAGTTTAAAGAAAATTATTGGAAAACCATGGGTTTCCTTAAGGTGGTAGAAATCTGCTTGTCGTTTTTGTAATGCTTCCATTTTGAAAATGCTGGTTTATTTTCACAACTATAAATTCAGTGATTTCAAAACGTGCCTGTACATTTTAATTGGCCCTCTTAACACATGCTTTGTTGTTAAATGAAACATTTTTATTGGCACAAAGATATTTGCCCCACCTATTTTCATTTGCTGGTGGTGGGAATGGTAACATTAAAGGCTGTTTAAAATATATGAAGGGAGTTCTGGGGTCATTCCCCACCTGTTGTTTACTTTGGTTTATGCAAGAACAGTCAAAAGTAATCATGTTGGTTAAGCTCTGTCATTTAAGTAGTGCTTTTGGAGACTCATAATTTACACATCAACAGGTTTGGCTTCTTCAAGCAAAACTTGGGACTTTGGTGTTAGTGAACAGTGAATACTGGCAAGAAAGGTCAGAGCTTTAAAGTAACCTAGAGTACACTGTACTATGTTATGAAACAAAAGACAGTAAATACAGAAAGTCTTTGATTAACTTCTCCTTTTCAGAGTGTCTTGACCTTTATTGAGTTCCCCTAGCTGACATTTTTAGAAGACTTTTAGTATTCCTTTCATTATAAAGGGTTTATTTGTGTATTTGCTCCCACATATTTCATTGTCATCTTCTCTGCCATTTGATTTTCTTTAGTTACAATGGCATCTGCATTTCATATCGGCATGGTTTCTGTAGTAGTGGAATGATGTAGTCCTTTTTGGTACAAAATTCTAGAAATGCATGTCTGTGACTAGATGGTATCTTGGTACACAAAAGAAATAGAAAACCAAATTGGGTGAAAAACAAAAAAATTACCAAAGCTGAAATCATCTAAGAAAACATTTGAAAGACAACATAATATATTCATGTTAGGAGTAAGTCACATAGGATTCACATCACATATCTTTCTATTTTTAGTTTTAAAATTATTAGTTGCCATTTCTATTTAAAGATAATGACATATTTAGTCAGACTTAATGCAAGTGAATCATTGTATTGCATTATTATTGTATTAAACAGTGATTGTTGGTTGTGTTTCTTATACTCCTTATATTTTTGAGGGCAAAAATAACTTCTCAGTGCTCTGGAAGTTGCTCAGACATTTCAGTCTGGGGTGGTGATGAATGAATTATACTCTAAATAAGGCAAGCAACAGGAATTCATATTTTTGTTTTCTTTGACCAGCATTCTCCAGCTGGCACCTTTCCTTCTCCTCACCCCCTGTGGTTTTAGCCTAGGCTGGATAAGATTACAGATACTTGTTTTACAAGGAGTCACTGCAGACTTGGTCTTTTTACATGGCTGTTTGTGCTGGCTCTGCTGTCTGAGCTGGTGGCTCCCAGCTGTTCTTTAAAGAGGGTACCAGGGGTGCCTTTTAGTATGGTGATGTCCTTCCTTTGCCCAGTTCCTCTCCTGGGGTTGCTGCAGGAGAATGAGAACTTCCTCCAACAGTTAAAGGTTGATTAAATCTTAGTGGTTGGCAACTTGGACACCTGGCCAGCCCAGCCAGACCTCCCTGGCTTGGAGAGGCAGCTTCTCAAGAGCATCCCTTGCTCTGTAATAACTGAACAGATCCCAGATGTAAAATTTAATCTTCTCCTTACTACTTGCTTCCTCTTTAATACTGTGCTCCCTGAAGCCTTGAAGCTGTTTTACACACTCTGAACCACCATTCACAGTTAACAATGCCTCCTAGTAAGATATTCTATAAAATAGGAACTTTACCTTAGAACAAGATACAGCATTTAGACTTTATTTTAAAGTCACAGGATTTTAAGTGTGGGGCTTCTGACTGATTACCTGCTACTGGTAGCTGAGTATACCTGAGGGTGTGATTTGTACCTTTGTTGCTTGAATGGGCAGGTTGTCTGGCTGCTGTCAGTCTTAAAACTTCATGAATTTTGGTACTCAGCAAGAGTGAAGAAGGCTTAAAGAATGCTTGTAGAACAAAAGGATTAGGTCTTTTTATATAGAAGATCAGTCTGCTAGTGAATAATAGTGAGAAGAATGTAAGCCTGAGTATTTTATGGCATAAGATAAATGTTAACAGAGGCTAAGAATAAACTCGCTGTCTCTATCTCTTCCAGACTTTCTTCCTGCACCTTCTTATCGAGGAGTGTGACAAGACACTGTCAGACAGGACAACTGGCTGCACTAGTGCTGATTGTGTAGCAATTTCTGTGGTTTTTCCACTGGTCATTTCTTTGAACATCATACAAGATAACAAAGTTTCCTAGGTCAAGACACTGGAAATATTAATTCTCCATAAATTTTGTTCTGTTCAACACAAGTCAGATCTGAGTTTATAGAATACTTTCTTTCTTCAGCCTTGGCAATTTTCCAGTTTTCTGAGGGCAAGCAGCCCAGCAAACACTCCTTCAGACAATTCCTCATCTTTCTCCTTTTTCCAGAATAAAAATCCAAAAATATTGGCAATGGGGGCCAAAATAACAAAAGAAAACTGGGTCTTGCCACTTCTTGCCAAGTTTTTTGTAAATGTTTCTCTCCTTCCCTGTCCCAGCATAACAGCAAAACTTCACCAAAAATCCACAAAATAAACCAGACTGTTTTTCAACCTCTAATTCAGAATAGATGCCATAAGGAAGATGCTAGAGAACAAATATTGTAAAGGGTATATGGTTTATCTGACTCTTAAGGTTTTATTCCTCATCAGTTAAAGTTGCAGAAAACGCCAGGGTAACTGGTAGGTCTTTGATGATGCTCAGGGATTATTCTTGTTTCTAGGGTATCAATTGGTTGGTGCCAGTTGCTTTTCTTTTATTTGGTTGCAAGGAATCTTAACTGGGGCATACGTGGATAGGTCTATAGTTTAGGGCAGGCAGGAGTGAAATACTGTTATAAAGAAGTGGAAAACGAGGGGTGCAAGCTCCAGAGAATGATTCCAGGCTAGGGATTCTCTCCTGCTTGCTTGTTCCTCCTCCAGTGTCAGTGAAATGATTAGAAATAGTAGGGAAAGGGAGGGGGCATGGTAGGCAGTGAGAGCCAGAATTAGTGCTTAAGCAGCCCAGAGGTGGGATTGGAAACCAAGGCTGTGCTGGCAGAATGAGTTAATACAAGTGAGGGGGCAAAGAGCACTGCTGGATCAGAACCTAAGACCAAAGGGCAGCAAGAGGGACAGGAAGCAGGTTCTTAGAGCAATAATCAAGATGTTATCTGTAGCTACAGAATAAACCCTGTTTGGGATTCTTCTGTACCAGGAGTGTGTGGCAACCTACATTGATGGAGTTCACAAGGTCAGCTCTTTGGCTCGTGTTATGCTGGTGGCTGGTTGCAGCTTTTGTCTTGAGTCACATGTGCTGCTTTTTCTACAGCTTGTTCTTATTTTAATTGAAATTCTTGCAGCTACAATGAATTCATTACTATGAGAATTTTAAGAGATTTTTTTCCCCCTAGAGGTGTTTTTTATCAACAAACCATTGAACTTAAACATGTTCATAAGTGTGATAAGAAAGAATAATTTTATCATCACTGGCTTTACTAGAAGAAATTGTGTTTGAATTTATACATTCAAACTGTTGAGATTGCTGCCTTTTGATGTGTCAGATCTGCACAATTGATCTGTATAATGAAATGGCTGTGTGTGAACTGTGCCATGACACATTCAAACAGCTAATAATTGATTCCTTGAAACCATCTCTATGTGTGTGAGTCATGGTGGGACTTGTGACCTCCCTAAAATGTGGTTTTGTTGGTTTTTTTTTTTTTCAGGATCCTAATTGTGACCATTCCCCAAGGGTTAAGTATCTATAAAGTATTTCCAGGTCAATGACTGTCAAAGTAGAATTCTAAATCAAAGGGGAGAGCCATCCAAATTGAGACATAGTCTGGAATCTGAGTACCCTGTCTGTGTAGGAAAAGAGCTCAATTCCTGTGCTTTTGTTTCTATTTTGATTGCTCATATAGTTTCTTTTTTTATTTATTCTGGAAAGTGCTAAAGCTAGAAAATCTGATTCACTGAGTCCAGGCAATGTCTCATTGGAAGACTCCTGGAAAACCACACTTTTTCAAGACAAACATGATGTCATTTCAGTAGCAGAATTCTTTTGTGAGCCTCCTGGAAACAAATGTTTTCATGAGGACTCAATTTTTCTTGTTCTGAATTAATTCAAACAAATTACCCTGCAGACTGTATTTGTGGTAAATTTTTTTGAGAAAGCCTTTTCTTGGGCCGCGTTCAGAGTCAAGCCTGACTGAGTGATGTTTAGAAGCTGCAAAGATTGTTAGCTTGTGAACAGGTAAATCAAGCAGAGAGGTGTGCTTCAGTCTTCTGAGCAGCTGGGCAGATCAGTGTTCTTTAGAGCTTCCAGCAGGTGTTTCCATCTGCTCTCCAAACTACTGTGCTCTCCGTAAGAAAAGTAGGTTGGCCTGGAACAGCAAACC
Organism: Leptocoma aspasia; assembly: GCA_013399835.1. Classification (NCBI taxonomy): domain Eukaryota; kingdom Metazoa; phylum Chordata; class Aves; order Passeriformes; family Nectariniidae; genus Leptocoma; species Leptocoma aspasia. The sequence continues at coordinate 641,766 of VXAX01002993.1, read as the reverse complement.
AGCTTGCTTTTCTTTCTTTAATTAGGTGATGACTTAGGATATTTACAGAGGGAAGAAGATAATTTGCTTAAGTAAAGCCAATTTATAATAGGGATGTTGAGGACCCATCTTTATCTCTTGGAATCTTTTTTTCCCCTTCTGCATTTGAATATTTCCAAGTTTCTGGTTTCTCTAGTGCACGAGCAAAGACAGAAGGCTGCCTCTGAATGTCAGGGAGGGACTTAAGATACAAATCCAAATGACCTTATTGGAACTTCAACACATTTGCTTTCCAGCTGATTGAGAACATAGCCATGAGAAGAACGTGCTTGGGAATTTTCCACCTGCCCTTTTGACGTAGGAGAAGAAAGAAACCATTCATTTCCTGACAGCATGTCTGAGAACTGGAGATGGAATGGTTATTTAATGTGTTTGGGTTTTGGCAATCTGATTCATAGTTTTTGAATGCTTGTAGTTGCCAGTTCTTGATGCAATGCATTTTTTTATTCCATGAATACAAAGATGCAGCAGACAAATCTTCAGAGTGTCAGAGCACACTGTGGCCTATTCTCTGTTTTGTTCTCCCTCTAATAGCAGGATAAATAAAAGTATTTTGAGGCCTGTCCTCTTCCATCAAGCTTCTGGGAAAGAAAAAAGAAAGGGCGGGGGTGAAGAGGGGGAGGACAAAAGCATGGAAAACTTTATGAAATTGCTTATGGGTTTCCTTTTCATGTGAAATTTCCCTGAAATTTTCCCCATGACTCATTTCCTTGTTATTCCTTTTTAAGTCTGTAGTTTGGGCTTTTTAATTTTTTTTTCTTTTCAAAGACAAGTTGCTAGCTTTTTCCGGCCCAGTGTGATGTTTATTTTGCAATGGTATATATTTTGTATATGGGCATTGCAGTCTGTTCTCCATATGGGCAGTTGTCCTTTTGTCTCTAATATCTCTGCACAGAGCAAAGACAGGAAGCAAGGAATATGCTTCCACAGAAAATGGATATTAATCACGTGTATTGTGTGAGGGAAGAGGTGGTGGGAAATAGGTTTTAGTTTAGCAGATGTGGATGGATGCTTGCAAAGGTCCTGTGCTGAAAGAATGTCAGGGAGGGAGTTTGTAATGGTTTCATAGCTTCTGGCTTGCAGTTTTCCATTCATGCTGATGTACACTCCCTGCTGAATATAGAATTTTCTAGAATTCATTCCCTGAAATGTGACCTGCCATCTTCTAAGTAATAAAGGCAGCTCTTTTCTGGATTGAAAACTTGTATAATTAACTCCTTTTCCTTGTCCAGTGTGGGAGATACGAAAGCTTGACAGAATGCGAGTCTTCCACCAAGACATAGTCATTGCTACTCAGAAATGGAACCCCAAAATACATGTATTTACTGTGAATCCATCTAGTTTGACCCAGCTCTTGCATATGCTTAAAGCTCTACAATCTGACTTCTCTTGCAAGGGAAAAAAATCAATACTCTCAGGGTTCTTGTTGTACTGATAACTTAAGACTTACTTTTTTTTTTGAAATATGTACAAAAATGTGTTCTTTTTGTGCAGTTAGTGTTTAGTAAAGCAATTCAGTGCATCTGAAGAATTGTACACTCTTGAGGACCTTGGCAGTGTTTCTTGGAATATCTGATTCCATAGAAGCTTGTGTGATCAGATCACCAAACTGAGTCCTCCTCACAGTGCATTAAGGCTACTCCTCTGCCTACCCTCATCCAGGGCTCAGATAGATCAGTGTGAGTATTTTTAAAAATTCATGTGATCCCTCTAGTGAAGCAAAATTTTTCAAATTCCCAATCATTAATTTACTGGAAAATAAAGCATAAATACTATAAGTAAAACTGCCTGCAGAGGTTAATTAGATTTTGATCTCTACATTGGTAGAGATATCTTTGATTTACATAAACACATACTACTTCTATAACTAACTGTTCCCTTTTTAAAACATAAGCAACCAAATGGAGAACCTTGAAAGAAGGATGTCACTCTTTAATTAGAAATACCTGCTCTCCTCTTAAGCAGTACAGTCCTCCTAAATGTTGAAAATTTCACGGTTTAGCATCCTCATCCTTTACAAAAAAAGAGCTTATCTTTTAGAGAAATTAAGTGACTTCTTATCTAGGCCCTTTCTCCATCATTAATAGCATAATTTCTTCTAGTTGGACAAATTGCTACATCTGAAACAAGTTCAGGATACTCAAAAAGAGGTCTCAAGGACAAACTGGAAACTGAAATCCAAAATAAGATTGAAGTGAGTTAATAAAAAATATAAAACTATCCACACACACCTTCCTATCCCAATATAACTAGAAAAATATCCCCTACATTAACTTACAGCTGTTACCTGGTAGGACCTTGCAAATACTGAGAGAAAGTGGCATTTTTTTCAGCTGTGGCAATGCTGTCAGTTCCCCTTTTGAAAATGAAGTGAGTTTTCCATCCAGTTGCATCTCATTTTCAATTCTGCATTTCCATATGTAAAGTGTGAATTCTTAGCTTGTTTTGGGGTACCAGTACATCTAAACATTGATAGATGCTCTCTTAACTGTTTGTTCAACCAGACAAGAACCCTGAGCAAAATCTTTGCAATCTCATTTTTTATGTTCTTGTCTCTGAACATACAAATAAATGTAAGGAGTAGTTGTTGAAAGGCCAAGTTCTTCAAAATTGCTCAGAAAGTCCCTTGTTAAACTGGGAAGACTAAGTTTCTGAGCTTGGTGACTGTTTATTCTTTTGGATTATGAATAATTTGACTGGAGACTGGCTGTTCATGGTATATTATTACTTTTGTCCAGTTTATCTAAATTAAGACTGAAGTTTTGTGGTTAGCTTGCAATTCTCTTTATAGATTAAAATTACCTTATCAAAATATGGGGAAACCTTTTTGCAGACCAACTATTGTTGAATATTGTGGAATAGCATTCCATAAACATTTGATTAAGTGAACTAATGATATCTTCTGGCTTTTAGCTTTGAGGAGGACAAGTCCGTGATAATTAAAATACCACCTCAATCTAACACAGTTTTTCCAAACTGGTGGCATTGATTGAAGGATCTTTTGTATGTTCAAATCAGCAGGATAGAACTGAAAGAAGACTGAAGAGGGAGCTATTTTGCAGAAGCAATTAATTTTGCAAACAGTTTTTTTTTTTTGTTACTGAAGTTTGTTGTGATTCTGCACATTTAGTAATTTTTTATATGTAACGAGAAAAATGGCAATTTTATTGTCACTTTTTATCCTTTACATATGTCAGTGAGTCTGATGACCTGGCTCTTGAACTGATCTCCAAAACAGCTTGAAAGGGCTAAATTTCATTACATTCTGAAATTCAGTTTAGAAATCCAAGCTGTGTGGATCTACAGAGATAAGCATGTTCTTGTAAAAAAACCTTTTATTCCTAACAGGAAGCTCTTCCAGGGCATCCTGTACCTTTTCCCTTCACCCCCTTTTCTCAGAGGAAAAACTTGAAAAATCTTTGCTTGCCCAGTAATTCACATTTGAAGGGTCCTGATGTCACAAAGATGTGAGGCATTCCTGAGGCTGTCTCTTTAGCTTTTCCTAATGTGATTGCAAATTTTACCTAGGAGCTCTAAAATATTAACCCCCTGTAGATCAAGCCTCCATGAAAATAATCTGTATGTATATTTGCTGTTTCACAGGGAGAGAAAGTGCAGTTTTCTTTTGTGAAATTAGATTATAGGATGAGCCTTCTGAGTGGAGTGAGATGGGATGGGGAATGAGGGAGAATAATTCCAGTGACCCAACTTAAGGTACTTATGTAAATGCTCAAAATGAAATGAAGGAAATCCTTCTTTGATGGATTGGTACTAGGCTTGGCAAATTCAATATTGCATAAGGTAGTTTTGATCCAGGATTTTAAAAACTCTGTATTACTTTGCTGGTAGGAAGCAGAAGGCAGCTAATTTCTTTTCAATTTAATCTTTTCTCAAAGATTTTTAAAAAATAAAAACAACCAAACCCTTTGTCCAAAAACAGAGTAATGTATTGTATTATACATGCAAAAGAGTTGAAAGCTGAGTTAGAAGACAATTCTTAAAAGTACATTAATATCTATTTAAACTAAAACACTTGAAGAAATGTGCTCCTTTACATAAGCAGGTCTGACTGTGGAAGCTGCTTGTGGTTTAATGTTTCTTCACAATAATGGGAGCTTATATGTGCTTGCCAAGAGACCATTACTGTTGCTTCTGCTGCCCAGGCTCTTCCAGTGAAATATCTTTAAGGTGAGAAAATGCACATTTAACAGAACCTGTCATCACTGCCTGTGCAGTGAGAGAGTTTTGTGTGAACTTCTTACCCCATTCCACCAAGCATAATTGCTGTTGTTTCTGTGGAGCAAAGTTTAATTAAAAAAGAAAAGAAAAGACAAAAGGGTAAAATAAAACCAAATAATAGAATTAGATGTGATTTACAAGGAGAGGTTTTAAAAGTGACTTATGTAAATAATAAAGATTATTTGATTGTAAATACTATAGTGTTCAATAAAAAGTGTTTTCCTTTCTGTTTAGAAATAATGGAGAATGTTCATCTGATGTTGTTAGAAAATGGGTTGTTCTATAATAAAACCTTGATATACTTTGAGGTTTTTGTTTTTATCCCTTAACGATATTCCTGTCAAAGAACCAGCTGTACCTTTACCTCGACATCTTTTGCCTGATGGAAACAAATGAAAGAGCAGCACACACTGGGACTAGTGAGGGCTGTCCATGTGCTGTTTGACCAGGCAGCCTCCTCCAAACAGAGTTCGTATGGCTGTGTTATTTCACTGGATTTGTATATATTGTTTATGTATTTCTCTTTGAAAAGGGTGTTAAATTGTTATATCATTGGACTAGTGGAGGTGGGGGAAAGATCTAAAAATGCTGGGTTTGATGACTATTGCTAGCTTATCTTCTATAGGAGAAATTCTCAAACGTGTCACTTCTTTTGTCCCCATTTCTCTATAGCAAAAACCCCCAAACAAAATAAAACTTTGATTTCTTAGTAAGTATGCTAATAATATCATTATTTAAAACTGAATTTACTATATGCATTGCCCATAAAACTTCTTAAAATATTGATGAAGAGGATTGTTTGCATTTCTTAATATTCAGATCTGGGGCAGAGGGAAAGTAAAGGCTCAAAGAATAGTTTCATAAGCATTTGTCTTCAATTTATTTTCCTCAATACTCTGTTCTGAAGTTCTCATCAATGCATCGAAATTAATAATGGGATTTAATTGCCCGGCAATCCTTGACATCACTTAGTCTGATGATTGGTTCCTCTTACGGGCATTGCTTTAATAATATATCTGTTTGATCCCAAAAGAAGAGAGCTTCATAAAGTTGTTGTGAAAGCTTCTTTTCTTAGTGTAATGGTTCAATGAAATGTTCAGCTGTGGCTGAATTGGAAAGGAAACACATGCTGTCGTAGCTTGTATCTATGTTGGAAAAAAATTCAATATAATAAATCTTAGCTGTTGTTGCAAACTCTGTGCTCAGCAGGAATCCATGTTTCCTCAAGTTGTTTTCAAATTTTCTCCTTACTGCATTTTCAAAATTCTCAACAGCTCTACCCTCCTTCCACAAGTTAGACAAAGATTCTTGGAAAATACAGGCGGTGGAAAACTCAGGCTCATCTACTCCTGAGTCAGTACATTAATCTTCTGGATTGTAATTGGTTTCAAATTGTCTTTGTTAGAAGGCATGTTGTATTGCCTTGCTTAACTGGAGTACAGGGCTTTCCAATAGCTCTAGGCTGCCCCTTTGACACAGTGTGTTCCTTCATTCCCAACGCTGCGGTGTTATGGTTCTTTCTGTCCTCTCTCCTCGGCTCTTCATCTGCAACAACAGCAGGAGCAGGTGAAAATGATTTGTGTGAGAAGAAAGTTTTGAATGTTAAGCAACTTCACATAAAATTAATATTTATATGTTTTAGCCTTGAGAAATTATGGCCTTCTTTCTTCTAAGTTATTTGTGTTAGTCCAAGTATATAACTGATACTTTAACTGCCAGGGATTTTTCTCACAGCATATTTGTAGATACCGGTAGAAGTTGCAAACTTTATCTTCTATTTGAACTATGAAAAATGCATTATTTATCTTTAAATAAAACAATACAATGCTATGTGCATTTCTTAGGAGAGCTTTTAAGGCCATTTGCATATTAAGAGCTACCCTCATGGAAGCCTGTGCTCCTGTATATATCCAGATCAAAGTATATACAACAACTCATATTTAGTGTTAGGAGTGGAAGCACTCAGAAGTGTCCACATATGTTCTTCTGTGGAAGTTGGATTTTGTAGCTTAACAATCGCAGCTAACTTTTTCAGAGATACCACTGCCTCAGCCCCTGTTTAAGGCCTGCTGAGGGGAGAAGTCAGAACTATGAAGAGCAAGACCTTGCTTGTTACTGGGGCTCTTATTTCAGTGCCATTGTGGAGAACTATGTGTAAAACCCTGCTTAGTAGGAGTTAAGACATAGGAATTATCTTCAGTCGGTGCCTCCACTAGAACAGAAATTCCCATACTATTCATTCTGCCCATGAGCTTGGAAAGTGGCATCCCTGCGTGTTGTCTTGGGTTTATGCATCTGGGAAAGACAGCAAGTTGACCCAGCTGCCAGTTAATTAATTAATAACATTTTAGTAAAGGGTTGGAACAATTTTCCTGTGCCTTTTTTGATGAAGATTATGTAACTACAGCTTCTCTAAATACTTGCCATGTATTTATTTAAGTTAGCATAAATTAATGGCTTTAGTAGACTCCAAGTGATCCTGTGTAATTTCAGGCCGTTGATCTCTGTGTTGCATCATTTGCTATCGCTACTCTTGCTCTTATTTATCAAACTGTTTGTGATGGTCTTGCTGGCAACAAAAATATTTGAGGTGAATGTCTCAGTGTAGGAGAATATAGCTGTCTCTTCATTGCTCAGATGAAAAACGTCACTTAACTCTGGAACATAAGCATATTTCATAGTCAATGCTCTTATTTTTAATGCCGGAGTTTCTGTGTTTAACGTTGTACCTGTGTTTGTGATGTTTTTCCTTAACTTGGGCATACCTTGGAGTCATACCTAAGGTGGAGCCATTTTCTTGAGGCTGTAGTGTTTGAATGCAAAGTATCCAGTAAGTAAAAGCATACTGTCCTTCGATTAGTTGAAACCACGCTGAGAGTTTCAGCATCGTGTTCACTATCAGGAAACACAGGGAGAGAAGCCTCAATCTGATGAGGAAGAGAGGGAAGTGGAGTGTTGTAAGCAACTACTTTTGACAAGTCCATAATTTAGAATTTCCCCTAAAAATATCACTTCCACAATGCGCATTGCAATGAACTCATTAAAAGCATTTCAAGAGCTGAGGTTACATTTGAGAATCCTTCTACAAATGAAACTAGAGAGATGTGCTTGGTTTCTCACATATATCCTTAGTTAGTTCCCCAGTCACTGACTAATGAGCATGTTTTATACCTTGAAGGTAAGTTCTTGCTTCTGTTTCTGTGATATTACTGTGCTAATCAGAAAGAGCAAATTCTTTCCAGGAATTCTGTGGTTTTGTGTAATCTTTTTCCTGAAAGGCCAGGGCCCTTGGTAAAAGGGAAAGCACACACCAGGGTGTGTTCCCACTTGGAAATAACTGAGACAGTACTAGGTCTTCTTGGAAGAGATTCTTGTAGCAAAAGAGAAAAAGGAAAAAAAAGGGGAAAAAATCCGTATAACAAATTGGTAGATCATTAAATCCTTCTGACCCTAAAAAGAAGTCTAGATATGGCTGGTGTTAATGTGTCTCATGACTGTAAGAGCTGATGTGAGAAGATTCTTGATTTAGATATTTCTGGTAGCATGACCTGCACAGTCAGATTTGGATGGTATCTTGCCTTTGATATCCTTTTTTGAATAAGATTTATCTACTGCAAAGATTGATTCCTTGCATTTCCTATTTGATTCCTTTTTTATTGTTGTTTATTTTAAGGGGGAGAGGGGATACCAATAAATAACTTTCTCTAGACTATTTCTACCTTGTCACCTACTTCCTTTGTCTTCCACATGATAGCTTTGGTGTAGGTCAGGGTATTATTTATCTGTTGGCCTCTCATTCTCTAGGTATGCGCAGTGTAGTTTTCTGGATGATCCAAACAATTTTTTTTTTTTGCTTCAGTGGCCTTTAAAAAGTTGTTCTTTTTGTTTCTTTCACCTATCAGTTTTCAGCTTTTAAGGCACTTTTGTAGCAACATCAGTGGTACTGAGTCAGAGACTGGAAGGGGGATCTCTTGGTCTGTAACAATGCCCCAGATGTTGTTGGGAGGCTCTTTATCTGTAGCTCTTGCAGGCTTTCCTTCTTCCCCCCTTTTTTCCTAATAGTTCTTGTTAAGCCAGAGCATTGCTCATGTGTGTAAAATCTAGTAGTCCCTGAGTAGCTGTAATAGGTTATTTCCGTGACTGGGTCACTTGCTGCTCTGTAATTATTTCATGGATACTTTGTTCTTGGATTGACTAGTATCTATGTGTCTGCCACAGCATGTCTATCTAAAGCATCTGCAACTGCCAAATGTGTTTGCAGCTGACTCGAAGCTCATTCTTACTGTACATTGACTTGGTCTTTGTGATGGGAAATGCAGCACCTATTAAAACACTTCTAATTATTTTTATAAACTCCTTTCAGTTCTGGCAAACTTTATTAGAAACTGAGTTTCTGTTTCAAATAAGCTACTATTTTACATAATAAAAGGCTAAAAAGCTAAAAATCATGGTCTTGGTTGTTGCTTTCTTTTTTTTTCCTGTTTGTCTTCTGGCAGCTTAGTAAAGTATTGCATAAGCACTGGCAGATAAACTTCCCCCAGTTGTCTCAGCATTGAATTACTTTATTTAGCTTCTTATTCTGGTAATTTGTTTTAGGCTAAAATGACCTTGATAAATGTTCATGCAAAACATTTTGTTGCTCATTTGTTGATAGCCCTGGATCCTTTGCATCTAAGTGCCAAAAAATTTACAAGTAAGAATCAAATTGGCACTCGTATCTTTGTAGGTCTTTGAGGGACCAAAGCCATTCAGCTTTAACAAGGAACATGAGTTGCTTTATTGTACTGTACTGATGAGATGTTTTCTGCCTTTGAGAGCATTTAAGTCTGAAGAAAAATGTTTTATAGGATCAGATTCAGTGGCCCTGGGAAGAAGCAGAGGCAACATGTCTGCATCAGGCTGCTGCCGTGAGAATCTCTGCTGAGCCACGGAGCTTTATTAGCACAAGTACAGATGGACCAACTTGGTTGTGCGTCTTCCCAGGCACAGCCTGCATCCATGCACAGCACAATACCAATGGTTTACACCATGAAATGCTCTGCTAGAAATGGCTTTGAAGACCTCAGTCTACCTGAAGCCCTGGGGACATCCTTTTGGAGTCCTCTCAGAAGAGAAAAGCTTCCCGTTGTAGCTGATGGAAAGAGGGAATTACAGAGCTGAAGAGGGGGCTAAAGCTACCCTTCTTAGCAATGGTTTGTAATGTAATCTTAGAAATAGGCAGATATGCTGTTGGCTGATCCTACTGGTGGGCTATGCAATCAAGATGTGAAGGCTGTTGTCTGGAAGACTGAAAAACTCAGCAGCTCTTCATCTCTGACTGACAATTCCTGAAGCAGAAATAGTGTTAGTTAATAGTGGGATGGTAGTATGGCAACATGTGGGTTTTGGCTATGCTTTGGATATTGATCTACACCAAAACATAATAGACTGAAAACAGGATTTCATGTCCAGAAATGGAGCAAATGCAAATGAACTATTTTCTGCTGCTTCTAGTGGGAATGAAATGTTTATAAATTTTCTGCAGAACTGCTGCATTTTTCTTCTTTTGCTTTGGAGCCTGCCAGGTAACCCATCTATTGTTTGTTCTATGCTTACCTTGGCAAGCAGCCAGCTTGTAAGCACAGCTCACTAGAAAACTACAATTTATGTGACTTTCAAAGTTGTTACAAACTTGTGATACTTGCTGATGTGTAAGTATGTTTCAGAGTGTTGTGTACTCCTGACACAAAGGCAGCCCTGCAAAATTTCAAGTTCTCAAATGGAATTTTCCAATTAAACAGCTAGAACATTTTTAATGTTATTTGCAAGTGTTTTTTTTTCTTTGATATTTGTCTTGGAAATACATTTTTAAAAGCCTGAGGCAGTTGCAGAGGCTCAGAGGCTTGGCAGAGTTATATTCCATTGATAATAGCAATTTATCTTTGTTATTATTTAAAAAAAATAGTGACATAAATTTGTCTGTAGGTGCTCTTCTCCATCTCTCATCTAAGTACTGTTGAGCCAGAATCACTTACATGGTGGGCAAATGAAGATGAGTGTCTAGTCTTTCTCTTCAGTAATTTAATAATTCTGAGAGTAGATAAAATCCATAATCTGATCTTGCAACTGATTTTAGGTGGAAACTCACTGACTTCAGTAAGTTTGCTGTTGGGATTTTTAGCATAGGGCCTGCTGAATTTATGCAGCATATAATGTGCTACTGAGAAAAACAAGAAAGTAATTTAGCAATTGTTGCTGTAGAGGTGATGACTGTCACAGTATAGAAGATGCTAAAAACCAACAAAGCTGCACTGGATAAGAAAAACAAACCACACTGCAGTATTACCCATCCAGAATCAAATTCATTTGCAGCATACATCATAGCTGGAAAAGGAGGAATTATTTAGGAAAAGGAGGAATAATAAAAGGAGGGTTAATATATTGTTTTAAAACTGAGAGAGGTTTTTGTAGCGGATAGCCGCGAATACAGAGCTCTCAATGAAACTTTTGCCCAGCTGGGTACCTTGCTTAAGGCCTCTGAAAGTCTGCTTTTACATCCCCCCTCTTTATTTTCATAATTGCACTCTCTGAACAATATGAGTTAGCATAAGCTGTCATGCTGTTACTGTCCTGGTGATTGTCACTGGTTTTCCTAGGCTACATGAGTTTTGTTTATATGCCTTTCCTTATTTCTTCTAAGTTGTTAACCTGATGAGAAAATTCTGGCTTGATGAGGGCAAAAAAGCCATTAGAAGTTTCATGGATGTCTCCTTCTCTGAGAGTGATTTTTAGTTCAGTGCCAGTGGCAGAGATTTAAAGCTATTCCTCTGAAAATTACTAGTTTTCTATTTGAGTAACTGTTCTTCAGCATGAAGTCCTTTATTTCTGTTTCCCCACTGAGGATTTTATTGTGAAATAGATACTTCTGAAATTATAAATGTCACCCCTTCCCACCAAGAATAGCTCTAAACTAAAGTGTTGGGGTGGTCTTATGAAGGGGAAAAGAAATTGATTTATTGGTTTGTTTGTAACATGTCCAATTATAAAGTGGAATATATCTGTTTTTCATAATTTTCACTTGGATTTGTTATCCATCAATGTTGGTCAACTTTTTGGTCTGCTGTAGGCTTTGAAAACCAAAGGACTCGGATTTGCCAGCTGTTGACCACAAGTAGCTTTCTTGAAAAATAGACTGGGCCTCAAGCTGACTTGCAGGTTTTATATAAAGTACTTAATAAACCCCTCAACTGACACTGCTCCATGTTTATTGCAAGGTTATGTTGGGGTTTTTTTGTTTGTTTCTTTTATTTAAAGATGGGAGGGGAGGAATACAGCAGCTGTTTTTCATCTGCCAAACCTATTCTTGATGACTTGTCAGCCAGGGCACTCTATTTATGTTGGTTGTTGTTTAATACAGGCTTGTGTATTAAACAGCCCCTTGATGGATAGTGCAGAGCACAACTCTATGCATGGAAAGCCATGAAGAAGTGATTCAGAATTATTTGTGTCTGTGCAATATGCATAACAAAAAAAATGAGGTAGCTTTTGGGAGTAAAAGCTCTTGTGCAGTTCTTCCTACAGCAAATTTGTCAATTCATCTAGATTTTCTGATTATAGTAAGGAATATAAGCAAGCTATTTTTCCATAAATTGTTGTTGGCTTTTTTTTCAGGAAGCAGCTGTAGCTATTGCATGATACCCTCTTAAAAATGATTTCAAATACCTTAGCTCATGCTTTCATTCAAGCTTTATTGGTCTAATGGTTGTCTGGAGCAACAGTGGAAAGAGAACAGGTAAATGAGGGTGAAAAAGCTTCAGGCCGATTTGATGTCTGTACCCTGGCTGAATTACCTGCTTACAGTGTCTAAAGGCTGTACTGCAAAGAATCTCAGCCAGCATTTTTGTATTTGGGAAGACACAATTACTTGGTAGAGCAAATTCAATATTCTATTAATTTTTTTATTGAATTATAATAGTCAGATTAAGTCTTGGCAAATAAAAGAGATAATAAATTGTAAGATGCAGTAATAATATTTTATTTGTAATATTTACGGAAATTGCTCATTAAGTTTTGTACTTTTTATTTTGTGCATGTGTAAGTTAATATCTGCTGTACTGTCAGAGGTGTGGCTTGTGGTGATAATTACCTTTTATCGCCCTATCCTATACTGTTTTACAATGCATGTACCTCTTAAGTTTTTTAAATGCAAGAATGGTATAAGAAGAAAGTAGTTTTAGTGGTCAAGTGCCTCTTTCTTCACATATTTTTTCAGTGATAGTGATCTGTCCCATATTTGTATGTTCCTTAAAATACTGAAGTGCCCAAGAGAAGGATCAGATATAAAATGTAGTTCATAGAGAGTTCTGTGAAGACTGATAGAGCTTCCTGCCTGTGTTGCATGGACTTCTGATTAGAGTGGCTATCTCTGCAATTAATAATTCAGCTTCCTCCTGCCATTGCTTCCCCAGAAGCTCTTCTGTTTCTGCAGTTCTTTTAACTGAGGCACAAGTGAGAAGTTATGTGATCAAAAAGACAGGGTGAGTTGTAGATCTGGGAGTACAACTGAGTCAGTCTACACAAACTTGCTGCGAGCAAGTTTCTTTTAAAATATGGTGCTACACATAAACTATTTTTTTGCTCTGGGTGCAAGAATTGATAAAAATTTCCTTTGAAATGCTGTTATGGAAGAAAACCATAAAATTCTCAAATAGAAAATTGTGGTGATTTCGTTCGACTTGAAACGTTCTGCTAGGATGTGTCATTTCCACTGAAACTTTGTTTGCTTGGCTGATGTTTTGTCGCTTGAGCACCTGCTCAGACCTCTCATTTGCATCACTAAAGCTGGGAAGGGTTGTCAATCTGCCTGCTCTCTTTTAGATGATTTTGTTTAGTAACCTAAAAAAACAATAAACAAGTGAAAGTTTGAGTCATTCGTTTGCTATGGACACCTAAGTAGTTGGCAAACTTTGTTCCCCTCTTGCCCACCTTCTGGAGCTACAATTCACGGCACCCAGATCAAAGGTTTTAAAAATTGTTGTGAAAATGGTATCTTCTGATTTGGAAATTAGGTTTCCAAATGCAAAATTGAACATGGGAGCTAGAATTTCCAGCTCACCTGTTTCACTTGCCCTGCTTGGAGGAAATGCAGAAGTTAAGTCAGTTTGTAGTTAAGCGCTGGCTTTCCTTGCAGAACGGTTAGAGAAGAGGCATCACTGGCTGTCTGTGTGAGTTTCTGCTTGATTTTAATTGAAGATGTTTACCTTTTCTACAGGGTAATTGACTGGAAGAAGCATTAGATCCAGTGCCTAGTATTTCCCATTCAGGTTTGAAGACTAATGAGCAGTTTTATTGCCCATGCTGATTGAATGGAAAGGTGCTGACCAGTAATACACTGTTGATTTATTGGCACTGAAGAGCGTTTATTTTGTCAATGGTGTCGTAAAACCCGATTTGCTCACTTCGTAGTACTAAGTGCTTGAAAATTTCTCTGGTTATCAGGCACCTGGCTCTGTTTGTCAGGTAGTATTGCTCAATGCTATGCTAAGGCTAAAATCTTGTTTTACATGGAGCCTGGAAGATGAATTAACCTGTTTGTACAAGCACTTTGAATTAGCTGGGAGCTATTAAGGAAGCATGAATCATGTGGTGGGTCTTGACTATGCTGAGACTTCTAGACCTTAAAGTTTAGAAGTTTTTTTGTTTCTTATCAGATAAACTTATTTTGCATCCTTTGCCCACTTACAAGCCACAGAAGCAGTTGTGAAGAAAAGTTTTGTTGTAGAGGACAATCAGTTTAAAATCTTTTGCAATCATCATCACAACAAGCTGTGGTTTGTCTGTCATTTCAGCTGTACCTTCAACAAAAGCATTTAGATGTTAAACAAAACAAGCCAAAATCCAATCACAGGAATGTACCTTTGCTTTATGTTGCTATGCAAAGGTTTTGTTTGCATAGATTATCGAAATAATTTCATGCAAATATTCTAATAGAAATGAAGTTTACAAAAACTTTGGGAAAGTATTTTCTCCCCTTGTAGCCAAGAATTTTTCAAATTAACTGAAATAGAAAGCAAAAATTGTATTTAAAGAATTATTGTTTCCAGTTACCTGGAGACAGAGCATGTTTTCCTTCTGCTATGGCAACAAGAACATGTGAAGTACAGTACCCAATAACTTGGAGTTCTGCCATGAAATTGATGAAGAACTACAAGCCCAGTATGAGGGTGCTGTCTTTATCACTGTTTGCAGCTTTCAGTCTGAATTATAATGTAATTTTGACTGTCTCCCCACAGCTCTAACCCACACAGCTAATGGAAGGTGGCTTTAAGACACATGAAGACCATCCTACATGTTAAATTCAGTATTGAGGGAGGTTGTTGCATTAGAGAGTTGTCAGCAGCAGTAAGGGAATACTTATGTACTTTGAAAATGCTTGTGTCCTATTCAGGCTTCCTGTTGAATGCTGTAATTCATTTCTTGGGTGTCTAATCTCTGACATGAGTCAGCTCCAATTTTCTTTGTTTTGAGATTTTTCACATTTGTTTTAGATCACTTTCCAAGACCTCATTAAGTAGTCCTTTCTCTGGCTGGTTTTTAATCATGTTTTGAGGTTGCCGATGTTATAAATAAAATTTGGGCAAGGAGACCTTCTGCTCCTTTAAAAATGCCTTTATTAAGTGACAGCTCTTTATTGGGAATGGGGGTGCTGCCGCTGCCGCTGCTCCTGCTCCTGCTCCTGCTGCTGCTGCCGCCGCCGCCGCCCCAGGCTCCCTGGACAAAGAGGAGGTACAGTCCTGCCATCACTGACAGGTCTGGAGGTCCC
>VXAX01002993.1:475085-626589 GCA_013399835.1 Leptocoma aspasia | reverse complement strand
GCCCCGTGTGCGGGGTGCGGCGGAGCCCCGCACCCGTGCGGGGCACGGGAGAGCCCGCATGGCACTTAACAAAGGGAAGGGGGGGGTTACAAAAAACGGGGGGTGGTAATTGGATAATACACATTTTAACAGCAACTTTAAACTCAGAGAAAAAACTAGAACTGTAATGAATGACTCTTATTATTATTTATAACAGCTGGCACGTGTTTTGCATTGATTTGTAGCTGTTACTTGTGTGTATGAATGCAGGTGTTGGATTTGGGATGGCTGACATATCTTAGAGACAGTTTGTTTCTAAGGTAGGTATTTAAGGGCTGAGGAGTGCAAAAGGATGAAAATAGTCAGTTTCCCTCCTGTCTTTGATGGTTGGTGTATAGAATGGTAAACTGGGTACAACAGCCTGGGTTTGCAGTGGCTGGCCTGCCCCAGCTGTGTTCCAGCCCTACATCCTCAACCCTTAGAAACTTGTGCACTGCCCTCCCAGTTGGATCTGCTGAAACTTTTTCCCTTTCTCTCCTTCATTGTGCTGGAGGTAATTCAGAGACAAAGTCCAAGTCTATCAATTACTCTAGATAAGTGCATGTGTAAAGATATATAATGTGTTATATAGAAGCAATAAGCAAAACGTGGTATTTATCACACTAAAAATGTGGCTTTAAGAGTGATAAATGGCATCAACTGAAAACATCTTTTGTGTCTAGAAATAAACAGCACAGTGTTTAACCCACTGGAATGCACTATAACTTATAATATATACACTGGAATGTGAAAGAAAGTACTGCTTGGTGCTAGTTGAAGAAAAGGAAATTCAGAACTTCCTCCAGTCTTTTCCATAGCTCAGATGCTTTCATCTAAAACAAACAAACAAAAAAAGTGTTTATGAGACAGTCTTTCACAGAAAATACAACAAGATTTTTTTTCCTTAAATCTTTGGTTGAGTTTAACAATTTGAGGGAAGGATCATTGTAAACTATGAAAAGGACAGCCCCTAAAGAAGTGACCCACATTGCTTTTCTAAGAGTCTAGAAGGATGACAGAGCAATGTCTCCTCTCATCAGCTCTGGGGGTACCTGTGTGCAGCAGTCAGGTGTTTGGAGCTGGAGCGTGTCCCTGTTGTCTGGCAGCCTTTTGGAGCCACAGTGTCTGTCTGGCAAACGTCACTGCAACTGACTGATGGCTCTGAGAGCCTCACAGAGGACCAGAGCAGCTGGCTAAAGCCTAACAAACTCCTGTTCTGTGTCTGGTACTGGCTTTTACCTGTCTTAAAGCTGCTTCCAGTTGTTTAGATACATTTGTTCCTCAAAAAGTGCCTGTTTAGATCAAGCATATAGAATTTTAATTCTGTCTGCTGCCTTTTGCAGTAGGTCTCAAATCTTGATGTCAAGAGAAAGCTTTTTCTTTTGGTCTTGCTGCAACTAATAATTCCCCCCCCCAGCCCCGCTTCCTGTTGGTTCCTGTTTTTTTTTTTTTTTNTTTTTTGTCTTTTGTTTTGGGGGTTTTTTTGTCCTCTTCTGCCTTTATCTTGGACTTCCCCCATAGAGGTTTGCAATAACAAATAGAGAAAGTCAGGTGGAACATTTCCTGCAGGGCCTTACTCTTCAAGGATCCCTTAATATGTCGGAATTGATCCTGCTTTAGTGTGTGCATATGTGCAGACGTGGTTACTTAGTTGCTGCTTTTGGCAGAAAAGAGAGAGCTCTGTACACCAGGATACAAATAATATGTATATGTTTGAATTCAAATTTCATTGTGTCAATATCTTTCAGATACAGCTATCAGCAAACATTTGTATTTAGTGTTGCTTGTTTTACTATGCTGCAGAAGTAGAGTTAAATACAGCTTCCTATATCGTTCTTGCATTAAAAATTTGTGTGGCCCCTTGTCTCAGCCTTTCTCCAAATACCGTACAGTTTAGGAAATTTTTTAAACCTAGAAGTATCTGAAGAGTAGAGCTACTTTCTTGTTACTTGTCAACATGAAGTAGCAGAAGCAAATTTCATCTGCTAGCAACCCTAGCGTTGCCATTTCTTGACTGTCAAATACTTTGCTGTGCAAACATCATTGCTGTGGACATTGTACAAAACATGCTTGAGATAAATCATGTATGTTGTATACACAAGGCTTAATGGATTGCTTTTCCACTGCTCATTTTAAAATTAAACCCACCAGCTTCCTGTTTGTCTTGTCCTGAAGTCTTGTCTATCTGAGCTCTTAAAATTTCTAAAATAGCCTGTCAAAAAAAGGAATTCAGTAAAGTGACTAAGAAGTGACTTCTGCTTAACCTTTGGTTTTATAAACAATTGGCTGAGTCCTAAATAGATGAAAACAGTCTATTTTTAGGCCCTAATTTAGAGAATTGATATTTCCACATTTGCTTTGTCATAGCTGGTAGTAGTTGCTAAATTGTGAGAGCTTGTAGCTATTACAAATGCTTGGAGGATTGCTGAGTGTTCTGCCATAATGCACTAAGAAGCTCAGTGTACTGTACATTTCAATTTATAATAAGACAGTGTAGCTGATAGCACAGACACTGAAATATTTCAAGTCTAGACTATGCCTTAAAAAACACAGACTATTGGCTTTTTGGTGCAGCAAGTTGGAAAATAACTGATAAGGGCAGTTGAAGTACAGCAGATGTCAAAAAGTGATGAGTTCCGTAAGCCAGGGTGGGTTAGGAGGGTTCAGCCACTGCTTGCCTGCCTTGTTGGGATGAAAAGGGAGCTGGTGTTTGAAAGGGCTGGTCAGTCTTGCCACATTTGAGTGGTTTGTGAGGGAGGTCACACATGGAACCTTGTCAGAGAGGGAAGATGAGTTTCTGCAATGCTGTGTTTAGCAAGAAGAAATGGGATGGAGAAATAGAAGACCAAATTTCCCGTCTTTAGAAAATGGTAACATTAGTATTTCACCACAGACAAAGATAATGACCAAAAAGTTTAATGTAGCTCGTGTTCTCTTAATAGCCCTTTTGTACCTTTTGGAAAATAAAAATAGCTTGCTGAAGGTTTTGAGTGGAACTACATATTGTAGTAATGGGAGGAAATTATGATGTAGCTGATACTTTTACGGCCCCTTTAACATCCCAATTCACCTTACAAATCACTGTGTTTATATATAAGTCCTTCTCTTACTGCTGCTGGGGAAGAAGAACATTTTGGTTGCGTTTACTGTTGTCCTGTGTTGTTATCTGTGGAAAAAAGGAGGAATATTACCTCAGACCAGGCTTGCAGACTTGAAGAATTACGTAATTACTTTCAGTTTGTCTCTCTAACGTAATGCCAACCCTGTTTTTCAGAGCCATGGTGTCATGGAAGGGGATGTACTTTGCACTTGCACTATTCTTGGGAAGTTTCTTTGGGAGTATATTCATGCTGGGCCCTTTTCTGCCTTTGATGTTTATCTCGCCAGCCTGGTACCGCTGGATCACCGACTGCATTGTGGCCACTTGGCTCACACTCCCTGTGGTAAGTGGCACATAATCCAGGTCTGGGCAACTGTCCATAATCCCATAATTTAGCTTGCTCACTAACGCTTTGGATTTTATTTTAAGGTTTTTATCTGCGGAGACTTAGGGTTTAGCTCAGTGTTGTAAACTGTGTGCCTATTTACAGTCCCTCTTTTCTTTCACCATTCAATTTATATATCAGCTAATGCTGTGTGTTCATTTTATGTTTGAAAAGGTCTTTTTTGGACATCTTCATCCAGTGTCAGTCAGATGCAGAGAAGAGTAGGTGAAACTCTAATAAACAGAAGGAAGGTTTTTTAAACTGTTAACTTCCTAAATGAGTTGTCTTGTAAACTCTTTCTTTGGACTGTGCTCCAAGTATTGTATTAGGAAAATTTTCCACTGTCTGGTACATTTTTGTCAACCTTCACTGTTCTGTCACTTAATCCTTGTAGAATTTAGCCCTTGTAGTTGAATTTGAGATAAATGTTTTCAGGTGAAAAAGAAGAGATCCCCGTAGAAAGGAGGTATTCCTCACTTACAGTGCATCAACTCCACAGCTATATGAGTCTGGAAATCAGTAACAAAGCTCTTCCCTGAATTGTTCCAAAGGAAAAGCAGTGTGAATGGGATCTGTCTCTTCTTCCGTTCTCTAGAAGCCAGGGGACTTTGTTTCTCTAGGCCATTAGAGTTTTATGTAACTTTTTCTGAAGTAAAATGCCATATTGGTGTGCAGAAGTATGTATTTGGTGGCATAAAGGAAGTTTTATCCTTGTTGTATATCAAATAGTTTCTGCTTTTGCTGTTTCTGCCTTGTGTGTTTTTAAGGGGTCTCAGCTGTTTCTTATTCTAAAACTTTTGTAGTTTTTATCATTACTAAATGTAGTGAAATTAGGAGGGCCAATGTAATCACCAGTAAAGGAAATAGGTTGTTACTTCTTGTCTTGATGAAATTTAACTGAGTACTGATACTGTCACAAAATAACTCTTTCTCTGTCTTCAAATTTTTTTATAATTTCAAACTCCCCAAAATCTAATACCAGTCTTTCCTTTGATTAGTTGCCTGGGCTTTATAATTCTGGGTTATTAAAACTAGTTCATGATAACTTTTTCAGTCTAGAAGTCTGATTTTTAGCCTACACTAGAGCTAGGCCAAAATAATTGTAGTATCTTTGTGGAAAGGATTCTGTCTTTTGAGAATCTTGGGGATTTATGTCTGGGAAAGGAGTCTCAAAAAGATTTTGCATCCAACCATTTTGAGGCTCAGACCTTGTCTGCCTTAGGTTTCTATCCTTACACTCACTGCATTCTTAGTCAGGAGAAGCAGGTTCTTGGTTTGTGTCTCCAGACAATGAAGTGCTCTTGTACCAGTTGGACTCCAGCAGGGAAACTCTGACCCTGACCTTTGTGATGTAAGAAATTTTCACCTTCCTCAGTCTGCTATCCCATTTTACTTCCTTTCTAGGAGGTGGGTTTTAACTGTTTCAGTTTGGTTTGGCTTATACTAGGCATACACAGAGTTGGAAGAAATATGAACAGAAGTCATTTTACTTTCTAGAGTTCTGTTTAAATACCCAGTGTTTGGTTTTTTGTGTGGTTTTGTTGGTTTGTTTTTTTTTTTTTTTGAGGAAGAATGGGCAAGAGAGGGTAAGGAAGTTATTTGAAGGCCTTTTTCTTATGGTATTTTGCTGGTTTCTTTTTCTGTGCTGACTGGGTTGGACAGTGTGCTGCCAGCGACCCTGACCTTAGGGGCAATAGATACTTGTGCAGCCAATCTCTCCTTAGATTACCTACCAAGTTATAATCCATACTAACTCACATTCCTACATGATAGTATTCCTGGAAAAACAGAGAAAGGTAAGTTTAATGCAGTTATGGGAACAGAGTGCTTTTTAAAAAGTGCTACTTAATTGTTGTTTCCTCTGCCATTAAACAGCTATTACTGCAGAAAAGCTGTCTGCTTTATTAGAAAACAGAAGTTTGTTTACCAGTTGTAATGTGAGTGAATAAGTGAAATTACAGAATTCAAATTAATTTTTATTGCTAATGGGGTGATGCTTTTCTTCTGGGAGTAAAGCCATAATACTGAGATACTATTTCTAGGCCTTGCTGGAAATGGTGTGTGGTGCCAAGGTGGTTGTCACTGGAGATGGATTTGTTCCTGGAGAAAGGAGTGTCATTATTATGAACCATCGCACGCGAATGGACTGGATGTTCCTGTGGAACTGCCTGCTGCGATACAGCTACCTCAGACTTGAAAAAATCTGTCTCAAATCCAGTCTCAAAAGCATTCCAGGATTTGGTATGTCATTAAACCCTTTAATTTGAGAAGAAAGTATGTTTAAATTATGTCCAATGCAGTCCATAACCTGCTGAATGACATAGGTTTAAGTTCCGTTTCAGTATTTAAAAAAATACTTGTGTAAAATATGTGGCATGTGGAGCAATTAAACCATAAATCTCCAGAGGACACCTGGACTACATGCCCCTAAGCGTTTCTTTTTTGAGATACTACATGTGCTGCTATTGCTTGTAGGTAAATATATTTCTGCTTTACATAGCAAAAGCATTTTTCAGGATGATGAAAAATGATTTTCAGTTTTTTCAAAGTCTCTTTCAGCATTATGGTTTGGGTGCTATTTCACCCCACATTGCAAATGCTCTCATCAAGCTTCTTTCTTCATTATCCAATGTATACTATTGTGAAGATTAAAAAAAAAAAAACTGTAGGCAATTGCAAAGTTAATGGTTCGTTTTAATAACTAATTTTAAATTGAACTTGGCTGTGCAAAATATTCTGTGCAGGATATGAAATCATCAGGATTTATAGTGATGTAGGCTGGAAAGATATCTGGGTTGCACGTATTCAGAGAAATTGTTTCAGATAGTCCAATAATTGTTGCACAAATGGTTTCTGAATAAATAGGCAGACTTATCTGAAATAAAAGCATCTCTGCATTTTATTTATCTCTTAGATTTATTTGCTGTTTTGTACAAAACTAGCTTGGGCAGGATATGCATCAACTTTATGATGTCGAAAGAGTAACCTTATTTATGGTTGCCTTTTGTCAGGCCATTTATCTGAACAGATAATTTTGGCAGGATTCCATCCTGAGGAGTTCTCCTGCTGTTGCATTGGATTGCATTCACTGTTGCATTGTGTTGCATTCAGTGCTCTTTAAGTAACAGCAGCAACAGGGTAATGTGCTTTTATTTCCCTAACAGCCGTATATTAAGGTCAATTTTACTTGACAAAAGAAAAATCTCTTTTAACGTGACAGGAAATGAGAAAATGCATATTAGGTATCTTCATTACACAGCAGAGATGTTTTGAAATCTTGGAATAAGCTGTGTATGCAACTTTTTATAGCAATAACGGAAGATGAAATCAGGAGTATCGTGGGGAAGATTCATAGATTTCTGTCTTCAAAAGTAACATGTCTTGTTATTAAAAAAAACATTGGTATCTGTGCTTATTAATGCCATTAATAAAATTAGAAGGTCAACTCCAGGAGCTTGGATGCTGAGCTCTGCTTGGTAAAATCTGGTTCCTGAAAGGATGTTAGGAGTCATTTAGAGATTGGGGTTTTTTTAAAATTTTTTTTTAAATTCAATTCTCAGTTTTCTGCATAAACTGAGCACATCTAATAGATTTGATCAGTGGGCTCAGGCAGATGGATCCGTGTGAGGCCAATATTAGCAGACCATGATGCCATCTTTGTTCTGATATAGCAGCTTAAGCCACTAACAAAATTCTAGGCTCATCCTCCACTTTGTGATGTAGAGGTGATACATGCAGATATTTGCTCCTGTTGTTTCCATTACAGGATGACATTTTCTGGTGGTAGAGCTGACACCTGGTTGTTTATAACAACTATTTTTATGCCAGATCCCCAAGAATTCTCCACAATACATGGGCTTTGAGGACTTGGGTTGCAATTTTGTGAATTCTGGCTTATTTTTCAGTAAACTGTAATGTTGGGTTATTAAGCACAGAAGGGGAGTTCAGCTAAACTACATCCTTCACTGAAGCCATGATTTGATGTCCTAAAATTCTGAAAGACAAGCTTTTGTTTTATCATAGTGTATCTAAAAAGAGGCCTTAGAAATGCGTGTCTGTGTTCAGTCAGGCTGTGTTTTGGGTGGCATTTTCTTGCAAAAATAAAGTATTTTGTGTGTCTGTGTAATTAGGGGATTGTTGGAAAGTGAGACTCTTGGATTAAATGAAGATTGGTGGAAAAAGATGAATCTGTATGAAGTTTGTTGGGGCGGGATCACTGCAGAGAATGGTGTCTAAAGAGGACAACCCTAAATCTCATCAGTGACAGTAGAATTTCTCCCACTTATTACTCTCGGCCATGCTGTGTTATATGATACACCCTTAATAAGTGTTTATGTTATGTTTCAGGTTTTTGGCTTGTTTTTAAGTTGTGTCCTGTGGTTTTTAACTATATGTTTTATTTTATGAGCTTGTAAAAGCCAGAAGATCACTTGGAAATCGACCAGACAATTTCAGTGCACTGCATCTGTAATTGATACTTTAGATGTTGATAATTTAAGATATAACATTTGTGATAATTCAATGGGCTACTTACATCACATCTTTCAGTTTTATCTCTTCATGTATTTATATGGATTAGTTGTACATAGTCAGATGTATAGAATTAGGGAAGTTTGATACACTGGCTAAATGCAACTTCTAATAAATCTTAACCTAGTGGTAATCATGCTTTGCATTTCAGAAATATTGGAGTGACTATACTGTATTTCTTTCAGTGCAATTTTTTGGTGATCTTTCAAAGGCTTTTCTTTGTCTTTTAACAAGCATTAAATTTAAAATTATGTTTAAGATAAGGTTTGTAATGCAAACCTTCCATATCCATGTTTCTGAAAGCCTTGCTGTATTCAGCATGGCACTTTTGTTGTCATAAGTAATTTCCCATTTGGGTGTAAAAATAGGTCTGTGAGAGATTATGCTCTTTCCAGTGGCATATATGATAGGTGAAGGGCAAAGCTGGGAGTGGAAATAGATCCTGAGTTGTTGTGCCCCCTTTGTAGGTTAAAAGTGTAAAGGTATCAGATCTAATGAGTCTGTATTACAAGTAGGCCATTATTTTCTAATTAATTATAATTAAAATCAGAGGATTCACTATTTCAAGGAGACACATTGAGCCATTTATCTAGTTCCTAAAATTATTAATTCTTTTCATTCCACTGTATGAAAAAAAAACCTTAAAATTGATTAAACGTGAGCTTTAAAAAAAGAAATGCAAAGAAAAACAGATGGTCCTTTCTTCCTGGAACTGTAGCTTTTTTTCATCAAGCTTTGGCTTGATGAATTGTGTGCAGTAAAGTTTTCAGAAAGAGATATTACGTTTCAGTAATCTCAATTTCAGAAACATTCTTGCAGCATTTCAGTACATCTTGCCAAAGCTGGTGTCTCAAGGGAGCACTACTCTGCTCTTGGCTGTTGCTGCAGTTTCTCATCTGACATCATCAGAAGCTACTGACACATTCTGCAGTATCAGTTTTCAAGGAGAATTTCTAATGGCATTGACAGTTTCCTGTATGGTCTGATGTGATAGGACTCCTCTGCAGTACTTGTAATAGATAGGAGCAATTAAAATTCTCATCTATTCTCAATTAATTAGGAGTAGTTTGAGAAGTGATACAGATTATGGTGCAGTCATGTTCAGAGTGTGCTATGGAACACCTACTGTTCCAGTAGGTACCAAGGAACATACAAGGTAGTGTGAGATGATCAGATAATGACTAGGAGATGGTTTTAATTTTTTTCTTAATAGTTTCATTTGTGAAAGTCTTCTTGTGAAAACCAGTAAGACTTCACCGGGAATATGTATGTGTTTTAATGATGGACAATTTGATTGTGTTGGATGATCTTGCAGTAATATTTGAATTTTAATGGTTAAATGTACCTGAACATGTATGTGAAAAAATAAATTGGAATTTGGGTTTGAGTGCTATCAGATAAATTTATGGAAAAGTGAGAGAGGGCAACCAGACAGACTAATGTCAGAGCATGGCTGCCACATGAGATAATATTAATTCTAGTTTTCCTTAATGCAGATGGAAAAGATAAATGCCATCATAATTCAGTGTACAAATGTGAAGTATGCAAGTGTTGCAGGCAGCATTGATGGACATATCTTGAAGACTTCCCTGTTTTGGAAAGGCTCACTAAGGCTGCTAAAGGAGGGAATTATAGTTGAAGCAGACTGGGACAGGAACAGATAAGGAAAGGACAAGATGACAAAGAAAAAAGAGGAGAATAAGCAAAGCTGACAAGCCCGGAGTAGTTAGGAGCAGAGATAACTGAGTAACTCTGTCCAGATCTTCATCTCAGGTTTCAAGTTATTCTGTGGCTAACATTGCTCTCAGAGAAGATTGCAAGACGTAGGAGCTTTTTAGTCGTTGTTTTTCACTCATCTGTTCGCTCACATGTTGTAGCTCTCAAAGGCTCGAGTTAAATGCCAGGGGGGGAAGAAAAGGACTGAGCTTTTGTTTGCTCTATTTCAGCACTGGGCTTAGCCCCACCAATCTTCTGCTACACGTCAGTTGATGCATTACAGCTGTCCAAGTGTGCGAGCCTCGCCTGAAGCAAGCTCAAAGTAATTTGAGTCATCTTGCTTTTCAATGAAGCAGGGCAAAACAACTCAAATTATCCTGCCTTTGCCACAGGCTAAGAGCATGCACACCGACAGCTATGATGGATCAGCTACCATGAAGTAAAATATTGTTGTCACTAAGCCTAGAAAATTTTAATACTTAGCTCGAGTGGAGAATAGCTAAAGCAGTGCGCTGTGGAGGATCTGCACACATTTATATTGGCATGGAAGTGTTCATGCTGCCACAGCTACTTCCATAGGTAGAGATGGAAATGCTTCAGCACGAAGCTGCTTTGCTCAGGCAAAAGCAAATCTACAGCTGGATTTACATTAAAATTCTTACCAATAGAGCATATTAGTTTAAAAAATTAAAACTGTAACCTACTGAACTTTCTAGTATAGTTCCTGTGTCAAGTATCTCACATTAAAATAGGCTAAGTGTTTTGAGGAGCTATGGTGTTTTGTCTTCTAGCAATTCAATTATGAGCTGCCAGACTTAATTACCATAGAGTTGTTAACCTACGTGATTTTGAAAATAGAAGTTGAAAAGCATGCTCTCTAATGGCAAGCACAATTGTTATCCTACCAGCTATTCCTGGTGAAGACTCTCTTGAAGAAGTTTTAAGTGTGAATGAAGGATTATTACTTTGCAGCAGAAATGCAGCTTAAGTTGGCTATAACCTTATATACTTTTTTTTTTCGTTTGTAGGGAAGAAAAGCTTAGGGGCCTGTTTCCCAGCTTGTCTCATCCAGAAAAGGCATAATAGGTTTCCCTCACCTCTGTCAGGGAAAAAAAATCCCACAACCAAAGCCAACAAGCCTGTGTTTCATTAAACTTTCCTTATCCTTTCTATATAATGACTCCATTTGTTCTCTACCCCTTTCCTCTCCAAAATGCACATCAAAAGTGTGAGATACTAACTTCTTTCATTCTCCCCATTTTACAAACAATAAGTGATGGAGGGAGAGGTTGTTTTTTCCAAGCTCACAGAACAAATAAGAGCAGAATTAGGCTGGCGTGTTTTCCTGGTTTGCATTCCTTTGCTGTTGTCAGTGGGTTATGCAGTGTCTGTACAGCTCAGCT
This sequence comes from Leptocoma aspasia, assembly GCA_013399835.1. NCBI lineage: Eukaryota > Metazoa > Chordata > Aves > Passeriformes > Nectariniidae > Leptocoma > Leptocoma aspasia. The sequence continues at coordinate 615,437 of VXAX01002993.1, read as the reverse complement.
CTTCAGGCTGCGTTCCTTTCATGGTCCTCCATGGAGGAGATGAAGCATCTGAAGAGGATGCAGGCCTTTGGAAGAGGTGTTGCAGTGTAGAATCTCAGCCCATTCCTGACTGGCAGTTCAGATGACACATCCATGGGAGAGTCTCACACTGTTTGGTAGAGCCTGCTTTTCTTCCTCACAGTCTCACAACTGGAGGTTGTTTGTCTTTGGAGACTTTGGAGTGACATGAGGCTTTTCTCCAGATATGTATTGGGCAAGACTGATCTTTTTTAATACCTAGGGTTTCATGTGCTGTTTCACTGTATTGTTGTATTTTTGAAATCCATGAGAAAAAGCTATTTCCAGCCATCCCAGAGCCATTGCTTTCGTTTGCTTTACTTTTGAGTGATGTTATGTTCTGTTATGTTATTCTGATTTTTCACAATGAATCAAATTAAATAAAATTCAAAATAAAATTTAAGATGCATACTGTAAACAAAGAGGTTTAATAGTCCATAATGACATTTATAGCATTTTGTAAGTTGCACTAATATAATGGTAGAGTTAATCATCTAATTGTCCGTATTCTACAAAAATGGCACAATTTAGGAAATTAAATGAATTTTTGAATATGGAGTGTCCAAATAACATCATTCTGAACCATGATTAAGGCACTGAATATTGAAAGAATACTTTCCAAGGAGATGGTATATCTCTCTATATCTCTGCGTGCTCTATATACACACATATCTTGCTACTACTGCAATGAGTTTTTCCCACATGCTTTCACATGGTCTGAGTGTGTTCCTTGTCTGAGAGATGCCAATTCTTCAATGGAATATTCTTTCTAGAAGGTTCTACAGTTATATTTTCACAGGTGAGGCATAGACCACTGTATCTGAATAGCTTGTTGACAGCATTTTTCTGGCCCTGACAAGGAAATCTTGTACTGCAAACCTTGTTTGAAGAAGCTTCTAATTGTGTTCTAAGTAAACAGTAAGCTAAAGCCACGGTTTGTACTGGCACATCCTATATTCTTCCACAAGAGAATGAAGCAGAGCAAAGAAAATCAAAAACATTAATACTTGAATGTGATTTAAATGAATGTAAAATTTAGAATAATTTGATACTGAAATAAATGGATAAGAACTCTGGGGAAGTCAAAGATAAAACTAATCAGAGTAAGCGCAGAATGGTTTTGGTTTTTTTCAATTACCTTGAAAATCTCTGTTTTTAACATTCCTGTTTGTTAATTGTTTTAGTAAGGAAAAAAAGGTTGGTTAGGCTCCACATACATTGAAGGAGATGGTATTCTGTAGAATGCATGGTAGACTACATAGGAATATATATATATATATATATATATATGAAATATGTTATCTGAACATGAACTGGGCATAGCCATAAAAATAATTTTAAAACAGATGTAGATTAATGTTCAAAGTCTGTTAGGGCAAGGCAGTAGCAAAAGTGTGGTGGTTTTTAAATGGACACCTGACAGATTGAATCAAATTAAGAAGTAGACTGAATCAGATGATTCACTATAAAACCAGGAGCACTACTGTGAATTTGTATTTGTGAATTTTGTCTCTTAGTTTATCTTGTAATTTGCTTAAAGAATTCACCCAGTCAGATAGTAATCATTCAATTCATTATACTCCTATTAACTAAATTATTGGAAATTGGCATTTAAAAAAAACTTGCCAGGAGCAGAGATTGTACTTTACAAGATTATTTTAAGAAGCATTTTAAAATTTATTTTCCTAGTTTCTGCTCTCAAACCATTACATTAAATATAAAAAAAATAATTTGCTTTGGGCTTTTAGACATAAAACTATCTAGGAAATAGGAACAACAGCAAAATGCCCAATTCTAATTGAATATGCAGCAATGTGCTTATGAGTCTATACTGATTAAAACTCAACGGTGTATATGCAAAGTAACTTTACACCCTGGCTTCCTCTGTGATTTTCTGTGTGCCAGCATCTTTTCAATACCCACAGATCTTTGAAATAGGGGACATTCAGAACTGCATACTTGTTGCCTTTTGGTAATTTTATGTAGCAAAACACTTGGAGTAACAAACTGTTAATGGGCCCAATTATGTGTGTACAGTAGGATCAGGAGCTTCCGAGTGATTTCCCTTAATAAGCCTGGATGTCTGGTTCCCTGATGCCTCTAAAGCCCTGATCAGGACCAGACCCCTGCTGAATACAGGCACACTGAATGAAGCTTTTATTTTTGACCAAGATAGTGCTATGAAGAAACACTGAGTAATCCAGTTGTAGAAAAGAGAGAGGATAAATGAATATTATAGCAAACCCCATAATTAGGCCTTTTACCTTCCTACTTTTTTCTGTAATTTTGAATCATTCATTGAATTTGTTTAGAGGGGGCTTAGTATTATTTGTGTTTTGGTACATTGCTACGAGTAACATACATAGATACCATTTTCATGAGGTGTGTCTGTGTATGTTTGCTTTCTATATCAGCCATAATACCCGTCTTTGAGATGTGACATTTTGGGGGATATCTAATTTCTGAGGTTATGTATGTAAAATTGTGATACAAAACCAAACAAAGACCTTTTTTTTGGTCTCAGCTCTTTCTCTCTTTTGTTCATTGTCACATCCATGTTTGGTATCTGCTTACTTCCAAATTACCTTTGCAATGAAAACACACTAAGGAAATTTCAGCTTTGAGTGTTGTTTTCTTGTAAAGGATTTTGGGGTGAGGAAAATAGAAGTGCAGGATCTTAGAATTTAAAAAGCTTTAGACTTGGAGCTAGCATTTTTAAAACAATGCTGCAAATTCTCAACCTGCATAAACTGTAGTTTGCTCTATCCCCAAGGCAGTAAGGAAATTCTGATACACAGCACATATCTCTATTTCAATAGCAGGCTTTTCTTTTTGTGCAAGCGCTTTTCTTATTCTGCGCAGAATTGCATCCTAATAGGATACATATCATTACCATGTCTGTGTTCCTAGAGATTTTAAGCTGCTTGTTTATTTTTTCAGCTCTGGAAAGTTGATTTAAAGGTCAGTGTGGCTAGCTATTCTCTCTGGTAGGTTTTTGCACTGCTGTTTGGCAATTTAGAACAAGAGCTGTGCAGTTGGATGTTTTTTGTATTCCTTTCCAAGCGATGTTAGTCATCCAAAATGTCGGCTCCGATAAGATTATTTTAACAAATAAATGGATGTGCATTGTTATGGTTTCTTTAGCTTTGGTATTTCTCTGCTGTGTTTTTGTCATCAATGATTTCTTAAGAATCTGCAAATCCAAAGGCAACCATTTTTTCCCCAGTCAAGTAAATGCTGCCTTTGCTAGGAAAATTCCTGTTGTCCAGGAGCTTTTAGACAACCAGAAATGCTGTGCAAAGAGAGCAAAATATATTTAATTTTGTTGAACAATATGTTGACCTAAACTGAATAGGAAGCCTTGCTGCAGGCTGCACATGAAAAGGGACTGCCTTCTGTTGCTTTTTCATAAATATTACTGATTAGCAAAACCTTTCATTCTGCCCATTGATTTACTGAATTCCTCCCATTTCCCTACACTTTCCCATTTGGCTCCCACATCGTGTGTTGGAGTTGTAACATGTTGTTTCTCCAGCAGCACAATGCAGACACAGTGGAATAGAAATCAAAGCAAGAGCTGCTTTTGCTTTGCTCAAAGGCAGGCAAAAGTGGGGTTTCTTTTCCCATTTGGCACTGGTGGGGTGGTGAGACACGTGAACACCAGGCACTGTCCCCACTGGTGCATGAACCAGGGCTTTATAGAAATCAGGAATTCACGGTTTTGTTGCCTGGAGGCCTTGAAGCATAAGTGAATGTGGAAATTTTTCCACTGTCATAGATGGTAAAATAGCTTGGCCCAATGTGCAGTGCTGGGGTAAGTCAGGAGCAAATCTGGGTCCTTTACTCTTAGTCATCTATCTGTTAGATAATCTCTTCTTATTTGAACAGTCAGGACTGTTTTATCTAATTAGATATACACTTAAAGATAGACACATTCTTCCAGAACACTGGATGTTATTTATTGGAAAGGTTAGAAAATCAAACCTGTTGTTTATCTTAGAAACTGGATGCCTCCCAACTCCTTTCCCACTCCTTCTCCCTGACATCGTACTGTCATTACATTACTGCTTCTGTTTAATTATTCATAGCCCATATATAACACCACCACTTAGAGAAGGAATGGGAAACTACTGCACTCTATCCTCTGCTTTATGCATTTTAGTCAGGTAAAGTGCAAGTCGCCCAAGCAACATCTTTTGTTAGTAGCTAAAGGTGTTTATAATTTGATGCTCACAGTGCTGTTGAAGAATGATAGCTAGAGTGAGTTTATGTGCAAGTTTTGATATAATTTAAAGCCTTGTGTTGCATGAAGAAGGGTAGGAGAGAGGATGGGATCTGGCAGCTTTTTCCATATTCCCTTTGTTACAGACCTGAATCACTTCTAAGGAGCTGCTGACCTGGGAAAGCATCAGCACGCTTCCTTAAGTGAGCATTTATTTTGTTTTTTGCTTCCATTCTTTCAGCCTACAGATTACGCTGCAATGAGAACACAAGGTCTGAATAATTTAGGCCTGATGTGTGATACCACACAATAAAATGGCTTAGCACAGGTTTCCATATACTAACTTAGGTGTAGTGTCCTGTGTATGTAAAACATACAAAAGGTCTGGGCTGAGGGCTAAGAACGATTGAAAAACACAGAAGCCACAGCAGAACTTCCCTAATCTCTGTGTATTTTTCCACTCTGTCCTGTGGAGCATCTGCATTCTCACAGTTTTAAATGGTATGGTTCAAGACATCTCTGTTTCTGCTCAGAAGGATTTTGTCCTTTGCATTGTCCATTTTAATGAATTTGATATCAGATGAAGTATCACAGAATATCTCAAGTTGGAAGGAACCCATAAGGACCATCAAGTCCAACTCCCTGCTCCTCACAGGACTGCCTAAAGCCAAACCATGATCAGGAGCATCAGTCAGGTACTCTTTGAACTCTGCCAGGTGAGATGCTGTGATGACTTCCCTGGTGATTGACCACCCTTTCAGTGAAGAACCTTTTCCTAATATCCAATCTGAACTTCCCCTGATGCAGCTTTGTGGAGTCTCCACCTATCTTCTAGAGGAACCAAATGCTTGGGCACTATTTGGTATGAAAAGATGTCCTCTTTATATAACACTAGTGCGAAAATGAAGCCCTGATTAGTTCCATTTCAAATACTAGCGTGACACCATTTTTGTGCCATGTATTGTAACCGTAGGAGATGATTACATGCCAAAGATAGCATAGTTAAATTACATTAGTTACTTTAAAGTTACTGTAAAATGTACCTTTATTTTTTTCATGCAAGCAATTTGTTAAACATGGATAGCCTCTGTTAATAAAGCTGTACTGACACTTCTTGATACTGCAGATGTGGGAATATGATAGGTGTATAAATGCACATCAAATGTTGTGGTCAAAGTTGAGTTTCCTTTACAAAGGGTTTTTCACTAATATAGTATGCAAATATGAAAAGATTTGCTGAGACTGCATTCTGGGCATTTCTTTTCTTAAGTCATATAACCACTTCTAGTATTCAGTTATCTGAATATCATCAATTGTCCGGATATCTGAGATGCATTAGGTCCAGATTGCAGACAGCCTGTTAGTTGTTCACGTTCCATCTGTTTAACTGATTTAAAAATTAGAAGTATTTACCCCACTATATAGGTCACAAATCTTTAACAATACAATTAATGTTTCTAACTAATACAGAATAGATAATGCAGCAGGTTAATGTATTGTCCAGGCTGAATGACTTACAAAGTTGATGGAAAAATGAGTGACTTTAATAAGTAGTTTTCTAGCATATGGTCCTTGTGAAATATTACTATGAACAGAATATAAAGGAATCCTGTAAAGAGGAGCTGAAATGAAGGGCAAGAATAACATACTGTAAGTCACCAGCAAAGGAAAAACAGGCTTTGAGAATGGTGGTGAGCAAAGAGGAGAATGGGCAGCTGTGATGTTTTCTCTTTGATGTGCAGGTTTTCTGATGAGGTACAAGCTCACCAAGTACAGTGGCAAGGCAGTGTCATGCTCTTCTGAGCTCTGTTTAGGAAGGGAGCATCTCAGGAATGTGGTGGAGCTGGAGCCCTAATTTTTCATCCTGCTGTATGAGCTAATGGACAGAACTTGTAATATTACATGATATGCTGTACGCTATATACTTGTGCCAAAAAGAGCAAAGAACACTTACAGAGGATAATGGGGTGTGACCCCTGAGCTGCAGGCTCAGCAGCAATTGCACTTACTTCCCTGCATTACATTGTCAGTTTGATGGCAGGCTGCAAATCTTTGTGTGTATTAATACAAACAAATAGATATATATAATTTTTTATTCTACAATCAAGTGTAAAGAAAAGTGTAGTATTTTCTTCCGTGAGTAATGAAAATTATAAGGAGGTATATGTAATAAAACCCTCAAAGAAACAGATACTTTCTGGTTTTAAATGCTTCACCTCAGAGAATCATGGCATTGTTTAGGTAGGAAAAGACCTTTAAGATTATCAAGTCTGAGCACATCCCTAAGCACTGCATCCCTAAGGAGCACATCTACACAGCTTTTAAATACTCCCAGGGATGGTGACTCAAACACTTCTCTGGGTAGCTTGTTCCTAGGGCTAGCTTGACAACTCTTGGTGAAGAATTTTTTCCTAATATCTAATCTAAACCTGATGCAACTTAAAGCCATTTCCTCTTGTCCTGGTGCATGGTACCTGGGAGAAGAGATCAACCCCCACCTTGCTACAACCTCGTTTCAGGACAGCATTGACCCTATTCTTGGTCTGGTAACTTGAGTTTTGAATGCATTTATACATTCTTTTTTTTACCAATCCAAAACTCTTTTTACAAGGTAATCAAGTACTCTTAATCAGAGTTGAGGACAGGTGGGTAGCAGATTGGGTCTAACATAATTTATCAAATTCTTTGGAATAACAGACACCGTGGAAGTATCAGAGTGAAATGTTGCTAAAGGTGTATTTTTTTAAACTTTAGGCTGGGCGATGCAGGTTGCAGCCTTTGTTTTTGTTCAGAGAAAGTGGGAAGATGACAAGAGTCACTTCGAAAAAATGCTGGATTATTTCTGTGACATTCGTGAACCACTACAACTCCTCATCTTTCCAGAGGGAACTGATCTCACAGGTAGGCTGCATTTGTCATCTTCTCGGAGAATGTTCAACATGGAAATTTTTTGTTGTTATGGAAAGAGTTTAAGAAAGTCCAAGGCAGGAGCAAGAGTTGGTTCTTTTGGGTAGTAGAAATTACAGTAAATGATCAAACAATGTGCTGATTCATGTGAGAGGCACAAATGTAGTTCCACTGGGAGACTTTGCCAGTCTTCCTGAAATAACTTATATTGCAAAGCATCTGATGATTGACACTGCTTTTTATTGGTCAGTACTGTACATGTACTGCATTAGCAAAAGCAGGTTTCAAGACTTGCAATATATCACTCACATGCTCCTATTTCCTGAATTACTGTGACAAAACCATTTCATGCCTATGAAAGAATGATTGAAAAGGACTAATGATTCTGTTTGATTTCTTGCCTAATGTTTTAGGAGGAGAACATGGAGATACTTGTTCCTAAGAACATATAAGCACTGGAAGCAGTCTGTATCTGACTCCATAAGGGAAATATCTCTATAAAACAAATGTTGAGATTACCATAGGAGTAAATGTAATGCGTTTGACCTTGTAGTATTAATTTTTAATCAAATATCTACCTTAATACAGGTATCGTATGGCATCATTAGGAAGCTGTTAATTAATGTTGAAGACAGCTCAAGTGCCTCTAAAAGAAAATATTGTATGAATATTCTGTGGTGGTTTGTGCCTCCAGCATGATGCCTGATTTGATAAGCATTATCTTAAAATAGAAAATCAATTGCAATTAATTGCTTCTAACTTTTAGCTTATTTAAATGATTTTTGCTATACTTTCCACTGCAGATATTCTCAAATCATATTTTATTGCAAAGCCATGTCAGTAAGTACTAGACATGGTATAAAAATAACTAGCATATGGTGCTATTTTTTCTTCTGTATTCCAAATATTCTTAAAATGGGTATGTGTGTAGTATTCAGATGCTATCACACTGTAGGGAATTGTCATCACTTGATCAGCCTTCCTTAAAGAGGATAAATTCATTGAACGTTCTTGGACTACTTCACATGATATCCCTTGTTGAATTGGTTATCTTGTATCTAAAGTTAGGAAGAAGGATGGAATTTTCTTCACTAAAAGAGTGGTGAGGTACTTGGATAGGGTGCCCAGAGAAGCTGTGGATGCCCCACCCCTGGAAGTGTTCAAGGCCAGGTTGGGTGGGGCTCTGAACAACCTGGTCTAGTGGAACGTGTCCCTGCCCATGGCAAGGAGTTGGAACAAGATTATCTTTAAGGTCCCTTCCAACCCAAACCATTTCATGATTCTATGAAATTATCTCACTTCAATTTTTTTCTTTGAATTCATGAGGAACTGTCTCCTCCTAGCTCTAAATTATGAGGTACAATCTTTATCTTACTCATGGAGTCAGGAGACACCTCCTTAGCGCACTCACACTCTCTGTTTCCATCTCAAGATGTCTGAAAGAATTGAATTGTTTGGAATTTATTCCATAAATTATGTATGCCTTCTAATCTCTAGAGGAATCTAATATTCCTGAGAGACAACAGATTTTTAAAGAATAAAGGAAGCTTTCTACTGCAGCTTTAAAAAAGATTTGGCTGACAACTGAGACAACCGTGGTGTGTTAACATTTGTGCTGCAGAGTCCAAAAAACAGTGGTGAGGATGCTCCCACCAGAATGTAAAACTGCTTAAAGAAACACAGGGTTTTCTCTCTACTGTAGTTACTGAGATAAATTACTTAGGCTAAACTTAGGTATATGCTGTTGATACCCTCCACTGAGAAATTTATTGGAACAAGTTTCTTTATTTAATTAATAAAAAAAAAATCTAATTGAATTTTTGAACACAGGTTGTTGACAGATTTTTTTTTTCCTCTTTTGGCAAGATAATTCTGTTGTTCTGATTTCTCTTCTTTATACCTGTTCTCTTTAACTTCACAATGCCCAGTGGAGATGCACTGACTGTGCTGTTCCACAGCAGCCCAGGAGGAAGCAGAATGGTGGGAAGGGTGGAGTGATGGGTAGGGAAGACAATAGGGCACTGGTGTGCTGGCTTCTGACATGTTAAACTGTCCTGTGTTTACCACTCTTAAATTGCCATCAAGTATTGAATGCCACTTGGATATTCCATTTGTGCATAAAAGGATGAATAGAGACAGACAAAACCCTGGGGTTTTTCCTCTGGAAGTAAACAGCTCTCCCTCTCTGATTGTCTGCACAGGAAATACTGCTTAATTTTAAATTTTAAAAATTTTAAATGCATTTTAAAATACTGTCGGAGACAGGACAAAATCCCTTGACAAGCTAATCCTGACCAAGCAGTACATTTATGGCATATGAAAATGCTAGAACATAATATATGTACCATTTTGAAGAAATTATTTTCAGAAAACTGTTGCGCTATTGACATATTAGGACCTGTTGCAACCTCATGTTCCATCCTTTAGAATAAGAAATAAACTGTGGTTCTTTTATGAACAGTTGCTCAGAATTCTAGGGAACGTTGTGCAAAAATAGAGGCAGTGACTCCTGTTTTCTGGCCAAATGGCACAACTGCTAATTACTTCTGAAAACAAAATTCCTCTGGTTCTTAAAATGAAAAATAACATTCTACATCCCTGAATAGCAGAATTGCTGTGCAGCTCTGTGCTGTTGTCATTTTCTAATCCTCTCAGTGGCCACGTGACAATGATAGATTTACTCCTCTTTGTAATATTTTCAGGTATTCGAGAATGGTATTTCAAAGAAACATAAAATAAGACTGTATTTATATATGGGCTACTGTCTGACTTTAGGGTGGTGAAGTACTTTGCTGTGGAAGATGCTGTATAAATAAATGTTAGAAATAGTAATGTCGTGAACCCTGAATGTTGTATTTGCAAACTGGATTGTATAGGGGCTGAGGTAGTAATAATTCTATAATTGTATACTTATTTCTGATAGGTTGGCCATCTTTTCACTTTGGAGTACTTGAAGGTTAAAGCTCAAAGGTATTTTATTGTAATTGCTTAAAAAGAAGCCCTCAGCAAGTAAACACGTAGCCAGGCTTTCTGAAGCCCTGAAGAAAACAAAACAACCATGAGTCTCATGCTTCTGGAAAGCTGGAATACAACCCACCATATTGCCTGTTCTTTTGTTTTTCTTGCTGTTCCTTACAAGATTGTTTGTAGTAATTCTTCAGAAAGCAATGGCAGAAAAAAAAAGTTGCTGGGTTGCTCTGTGCCTGGTAAAGCCTGATTTCCTCTGGGTGTGTGTGTGCATCCCTGTACGTGGTCCTTTCTCCCTGTGTTCCCCTGCGTGTGACGTTTCCTCCACAAAGCTCTTGCCGCTGCCTTGGCAAGAGGAGTTGTTGCTGTGGCTGCCCCTGGCCAGTGTCACCCGACGGGCTCTGCATGCTGTGCTGAGAGCCCTGGCACACAAACAGCCATGGAGCCTGCCCTGGATTCTCCCTTGCTCACATCTCTACTCTCAGAAGCTTGCCTTTAGCCAGTTTTTCCTAAAGCTTCTGGTGGGCTGAATTATCTTTGAATCTCTTGTCCCTGATCAGTTTTGTTTGGAGGGGACAATAGCTTCAAAGTTAAGGGGAACAAACAGGTGGACAGAGTGTGATTGCACAGAGCTTTTTCCCTTGAGGAACAAGTAAAAATCAATTCAGAAAGCTTGCTGAAGTTCAGATTTTGGCAGGAATGATGTGGTGTAGATGACAGAAGGCAACAATGAACTGCAGTTGGATTTTTAAGTTTGCTACTAAATGTGATGTGCTTTGGTAGTACAAAGAAAATAGTGATCAAAAGCACTGGCAGGAGTTGCTCTAACATGGAATAGCTTGAAAGAAGCACAAGTAAGGAAAATTGCTTCATTTTTTCTTAAAATATTAACCGTGAGCCAATAAAGCTTTATCATTTCTATGCAAACCTCTAATAGGTAAATGAGGATTTTATTGTTTATTTAATTTGAGAGACTTTTGGAGTACTCATTTATTTTTTCACTGTCTGGCACTAATACAATTTGAGAGTACTTGAAGTCATAGAAGAACATGCATGTTTTTATCAGTGTGTTTTTATCACAAGTGGAAATGAAAGGAAAAGGTAGTACTTAATACCAAATTTCAGCTCACAAACTAAAAATACCATTTTACTAAAAAAATTGAATTTGTTCATTTTATGCACAGCTTTTCAGGAGCAAAAGCAATTTAACTTCTTTAAAATCTGTAACTCAAAAATCAAGAAAATGTGTTAGCACTATTTCTTCCTTCAGTTACTTTAAATGAAATTTTGAGGTGTGATGCTTCTAGAAAGTGCTGACTTTGAGCTTTTCCAGTAATTTCAGAGTGTGGCAAATGGGATTTGGAGAAAAATGGGAAAAAATATAATCAAATTATTTACCAAAGGTGGCGTGGGAGCACAAAAAAAGTAAGAAGTTTTGGCCAGAACCATTAAATTCTTGTATTTTTGTGTAGTTTGATAGTTGCTCTGCAGAGGTGTCTAAAGACAAATAAACTGGATGGTTGTACCTGTCATCACCCCAAAGAACGTGCTCTGAGAGCCTGCATGCTTTAGCTGAAGGAGACAGGGAGGAGAGGCAAGTTGGTGTGAGACCTGAGGAGACAGAGCATGAAGCAGCCCTGGAAATGTCCCACATCACCCTCAATTGATAAACTGGTGGCTTTCCATAAAAATAAGCTATTCTCTTTATTCTTTTTTAACAGCAAATAGAACCAATGGGTTAAAATACTCCTAATAGGAATGATGAGGAAAAACTTGGGGAGTAAATTTGCTTTTACTTAAATGCAGTGTAAGAAAGAAAATACTTCTTCCTAGAAAGCAACACTTGCTCAACTTTTCAGAGGGTTTGGTGATAGGGGACATTACCTGTAGCCAACCAAATTATGTGAGTGGCCTTTTGGGACTGAGGCAAACCGTGTGCATTTCCAGGCCCCGTTTCAAGAGCTGCTTGATGCTATTTGTGTTGGTAGTTTGAAAGAAAAGAACATATGTTTCCTCTTTTTAAGGAAGTTTTTAGAAATCTTTCACTTTTCTTTATTATTCCACCTAAGACTGTTACAAGCTTGCCTGTGGAACAATAAGACATCTGCATAAGTTTTGCAGCACTGACAGTGTAGCCTGGTCTATTGATTACGGGATTTTTAAAGAGGCGTTTGTTGTGTGAATTCCCTCGAGTTGCAGAGGATATAAAAATGGGTTTCTAATTTCCTGGATCGGTTTTCTAACCTCTAGGTTTCATAGAATGGGGAGCATCACATGTTCTGCCTTTTGTTGGCTCTGGTTCTGAGCAGCAGAATTTGCTCTGAATCTCCCCTCAAAAGTTTGGGCACCAGTGTCTGGCAGGAGCATCCCAGACAGCAGTGGGCACCAAGGTCTTTACATTGGATGAGATGGCAGTCAGAGCATTTAATCATACGTAATAAAAGAGTAAGAAACTGGTTTTTTTCCAATGCCAAGATTACAGGACGGTGAAGAAGGACATAATTTCTACTATTTTTGTAGTGTGGAGGCTTATCCTACCATTGTTTTCGGTATATCATCAAAGCATATTGACCTTCCTGACTTGCTGTAATAAATAATGTTTAATGCACAAAGACCTGTGGCTTTATAGTTGTTAGGAAGGGGAGAGGGAGATGATTTTTCCAGATGACAATGGTCATTGTATTAGCTGGGAGCATTATTCTAGTTGTAAAATCCCATTACACTAGGGTCATGCAAAAGGGGAGTGGAACAGTCTCTGTTATATAAAACTTACAGTCCAGAGGCAAGACAGGCATACAAATGTCAGGAAATAGCTGAATAGTGTTGGCCAGTGTGCCGATGTCCAGCTGTTCACACATTTCAGAAAGGCTGTGTAGTAAAGGGAAATTCGGAAGATGTTTTGCAGATGTTTACAGGGAGTTCTTTCCAAGTACAGGGAGGTGCACTTAGAGGAAGTTTGAAGATGATTACTTCAAGGTGATGGGCCCTGGAGGTCCCAGATTTTTCTTGCAGCATCAATTAGGTTTTACTCAGAGAACATAAGTGCCCTTTCACTCCTTGATTATCTTTGGTGCAAGTAGGAGTGTTTTGCAAACACCAAGGAGCATTTTCATGCTCCCTCTGAAGCAAAGTGCTATTGAGCAGACACACAGAGATAGTTTTTCTGAGTGTTCATTAACTGTGTGCAGTTTGAGATGCTTAAAACTAAGAAAATTTTTTAGACTGCTTAACTTTATGTATATGGCACTTTTGTCTCAAAGCTCTGATTGACTTGATTTGTAGATTGCAAATTTTCTGAAGTGAAACCCAAACTTGGATAAGCAGGAAATGAAGAAGATGATACTTCTGTCCTTTGGAAGCAACAATACATTGTCTTAAGAACTTTTGTGATAAATTAATTTAAAACATTTTACTTGAATCCTCCCAGAATCTGGAAAGGAACTCTTGCTGTGGGTATTTTTTTATAGGAACACGCTTGGTCATCAGTGTCATTTCTTAGAAAATAATTTTAGTTCTTGAGCTAATACTGGTGCACCTAAGATTTTTTTTTGAAGGAGCATTTAATAATTGCCAGATTACTGTTGCCTCTTCAGCCGTTCCAAGTTTGGCTCATGGCTCACTTTGCAAGTTTTGCCATTGCAGTGGGAGTCTACAAGGCAAGTCCCCCTTTGCTGATTCAGAATAGTCATTTGCAGTATTGAATGGGGTAGTAGTTGAGCAGATAAAAATAGATATTCTGCCCATGTGGTTAAAGACATAATGTATATGTCCAAGGGAAGATAAATTAAAATTACATAGCCAAATGTAGTTTTAGTATTTCACCCATTCTGTAATTTTAGCAGTGCTTTTTGAAGTTGTAATATTTTTCAAGTATTTGTACGTTTTGGCAATTTGGCAAGAATTAAATCTTTGAATCCTCTTTGCTGAATCGCTTGCTTGGCTACTGTGCAACAGCTTTCCTTTCCTCCAAATCACATGGTCAGGAAATCTGTGCAGTGAATCTTAAGGCTTGCATGTATGAAAAGCAGCACTCTTAGGCATGGAAACAGTAGGTCACAGGGAAAAAATATTTTGTATGGTGATATGTTACAGCATTTATTAATTGGTAGACAAACCTTTAGGAGGGGCACCAGCATTTTTGATAAATAAAGAGGTCATATAATTTGGGGTAAAAAGAAGGATGGGGGAATGTTGCCTTACAGCAAAAAGGAAATATCTCATTGCTGTTGATTTTTCACTTGTGCTGTTGCACCTTTACAGGAAAAAATTATGAGGACTGTAAAAGGAAGGGTTTATTCTAAGTATCACTTATGTTAAATGATTAAACAGCAATATGTTTTCCATTACTTTCTCTTCCATCTCTGTTAAGCTTAACTGTGGACTCTTAAAAAAGATTTTTTTCTGCTTAAGAAAAGAAATAGATTGCTTAAGCAGTGATTTTGTTCCATACATCTGTTGCTGGGATTTTGTCTTTTAAGCACCTGTAAAACTTCATAAATATGAGTTATTAAATAAGTTATTTGATCAAATTGATTTTTGCCATGTTGCCAAGGGAACACTGTATATGTCCATTGCCTTTTGGCCCCAGGGGAGGCACAGCAGGACCCACAGTAAAGAACTGAGTGTAGCCACCATAGTCCATTTGGCTATTGACTGAGGCTGCTTGGAAGAGCCTCCTGCACATGACAGGAGAACTAGTTGCCTCCTCTCCACCTCTCTCCAGAAGCTTTTGCTTTGGTGTCCTTGTCTTCCTTGCTTAGTGGGCTATCATAGCAACCAGCCCTGGAAAGCCTTTGGTTTTCTCATGAGAGGTTTTTGATTACCAGAGGTTTGAAACACGTTTGTCATGGGGTTTAGCCACGGTGCTTTCCAGCTGCCTTGCATGTACTCTGTGTACAGTGGCAGGCATGTGTTGTGGCACTGAGGTGCTTGGTCAAAAAGTTAAAATGGGGTAGGTATGTGCAGCACAGTTTGATGAATAAAATGTGGTGAGTTCGGAATGAAGATATAAAAACCATTTTAAGGTATTAGATTAACTGCTTTCCTCTTTTTAATGTTTTCTTTCTGAAATAAGTTCAGTGTGGTTAAACACTGACTTCAAGGTATTTCTGTTCATAATATCAACATATAACCTACATTAGTATATACTTTGAGTTGAAAAATCCCCCAAAACACAACTGAGCCAATTAATACATCTTACTGTAGAATGGGTATTGGAGTGTACAGACAACTATTAACAGACTATTAATTTTAAAATTTCAGATTGCATTTGATAAAGTATGAAATATCGCTGATGATTTGCTAAAATTAAATGAGAGGGTAAAAAGGCTTTTCTTGCAATCCACATGGCTCTTCCTCATACCATGGTATGGCCAACTTGTGTCTGCCTGCACATCCGTACTGTGTGAGCTGCTGCTGTACCGTTCCTGTCGTGTAATCATTCCATTTAATCCATGGTCTGTCTGCACAGTAACACAAAGTGGTGCTTCTCCTCCTCTCCTCAGACAATACCAAAGCCCGCAGTAATGAATTTGCTGAGAAGAACGGACTTAAAAAATACGAGTACGTCTTACACCCACGGACAACCGGATTCACCTTTGTGGTTGAGCGTCTAAGGGAAGGTAACCCTGCTCTGTCCTTGTTTTTCCTTTAAAATGGTTGTAACATGGAGAGATCTGAGAGAGTTGATAACAAACACTGATATCATCAGGAGGTATGCAGTGAATGAAAGCAACTTTTGTGTTGTTTTGTTTTAAATATTTCATCTTGTTTAGCAGTCTTACATCAGAAAACTAGTGGAAAAAATTCTAAGGAAGTTCAGCCTGTACCGTCCTCAACCCCAAGTGGGGGGTTGACACTGAACACACAGGCATGTATGTCACTGCCCTCTCTAAAAAGGCTTCTGGGTTTAATTCTGAGAACTGAGTAAATGAATTGTTATGTTAAATGGACAAAGGGAATGCACAGCAGCATAGAAATGCAGCTAGTCAGCTGCCCAGTGCTGCCAGATTTTGGGTGATGGTGACTTGGAGAAGCTGTGTGAAATACAAGTTGTGCTGCTTGGCAGGGTGGTGGGCAAGAGAATGTGTGATACTTGCTTTGTACCCAGAAGTGGTTTTCCATCCCAGGATTAATCTAGGGGTCAGGGTTGAGTCCCTTTTATCAGGAGAACAGAGTATGAAGATGTGATTGTTACACTGAGATGGCTGGGAGTTGTTTTGGAAATGGGTGTTTTGAGGCCATCAGGATGTAACCTTTAAATGGTACAGATGTGGCAGGGATTCAGGTACAGATGAGTGAATATTTGCAGGCTATATGGTTGAAGAAAATAAACATGTACAGTAGATATGAAGTGACTTTTTTATAGGCTGGTTCTTCAGGGAAAAGCAATTCTAGATCTTTAACATATGCTGGTTATTTCGACTGCCAAAAGAAGAAGTTTGAGATTATTAGAAAGAATAGGGGCCTGCTGGTAGGTTCTTTTGCTAGCTGGAATCTTTGCTTGGATTTTCAAAGCAGACCTGGCTTGCATTTTACCTGCTTCCTCCTAAGCAGATATCCTAAAACCACTGCAAACACTTCAGAATTTTGTCCAGCTGGACAATCACATGCATCTATTTGACCCTATTGGTATTGCACATTTAGAGCTGGACACCTTAGATTTTCATCTCTTGAATGCTTATTACTCAATTTGCTGTAGTAAAAAAATTTGCCACATACACAATTCTAAAAGCTTGCTTTACTTAAAACTTCCCAGCATTAAGTTAACCTAGTGCATAACAGTATCTCAGACCTGGAATAAACCTTGTGGTTTACAGTAATTTTCTAATTTTATAAAAATGCTTTTCTCTTCCATTGCTCTATGAGCAATCTTTGCAAATTAGGCTGTTGGGTTATAAAAAAGAAAATATTTGAGGCTGATTAACTGATTTTATGCAGTAGAAAGCTGGGGAAAAAACAATAACAGTCCAGCCTTTGAAGTGGTTTTACATCTCCTTTTTATTTAAGGCAGGCAAATATTGTGTGAAATATTAATGTCCCTTTTGTGTTGAATTTACTGGATATTGGGTATTTTGATAGGCATCATAAGCTATATATATTATAATTGTATGCTATTATGTAGTAAATTATGTGTGAGAAGGTAGTTCAAGTAGCATTTTAAAGTACTTGGTTTTTACTTGTTAATTTAAGAATTGGTTTTCAACTGCTTCCAAGTGTGCAAAATGGGGACCGTTTGTGTTGAAAAGTTTTGGGTTTATGTGTATATATATATATGTGTGTGTGTGTGTGTGTATATATGTGTGTGTGTATATATATGTATATACCTACAACCCAACTGGACTTTAAAGTTGCTGGACTTTAAAATAGTTCAGTATATGATATAGATGTGCCGATCTGTATCTATCTCTGTCTTTTCATCTGTACAGTATAGATATCAAGGTTGATATTCAGATGCAGATGGCCCAGTTGGTACTTGGTGTTATTGTGCAGCTCTTGTTTGAGTTATAACTAAAACTGATAGAATGCTTTCTTACAATCCTAATTTCTGATACAAGCAGTAGTAAATAAAAACCAGGACTGTCAAGGGATATAGTATCAACCCAAGTCTCCATTTCTGAACTGTCTTAATGCTACAATCATAGTAATAATCATAAAAACAGATTTATTTTCTTTTTTTACTCCTCATACCTGCAGGCACAAAGCAGTGTGTGTGATTTTAACATGCAGGAGGGAGTGGTGGAGATTTTAACATCATGTTTACGTCTTTGAAAATATTTTTGTGCACAGATGACAACCTTATTGCCCTGTAGCTCTCCTGTGAATACATTTTGGCTCGTGGCTGTTTTCCATTCCTGAGGCTCAAGTGTCTTTTCTTCAGGCCTGAGTACATTATTTTGCTCCAAAAATAGGTTGATGAAAAGAGGGAAAAATGTCATTTGAAGTTTAACTGCTTTTCAAATGTTGAAGAAACTAATTTAATTTGGCAAGAAGCCTGATTAATATGCATCACAATCTGTAGCATGAAAGAATTACCTGTTATTATATAAAAATAACTATTAGTGACCCTTCTGAATAGGAAATGAAGAATCAGGTGAAAATAACCTTCAGTAAAATTTTGCCTGTATTTGTGCAAAGGAGTTTATTCCTATAGGAAGCACTGTCTGCACCCTGCCAGCACGAACTGAGCAGTTATCTGTTGTTTGCTTTCCATAGGTGGCAAAACCCACTCAAACTCCTCTGGCTGGCTTCTCTCTCTTATATAGGCATTATTTCAACTATTTGGTCTCTTTGGCCCATAGATGCTGCTATGATTTCTAAGTCACTGCTGAGATTATATTATTATAAACTTAGAGATTATCTATGATCTAAGAAAAAAAGATCAATATGACATCCACCAAAAAACAATAAAAGCTGTTTAGGTAATACATCTCCTTGGCTTTTGAGTCGTACCTTTTCTTTCCCCATTCTGGTTCATCTAAGTGGTAGCTCTTCCCCCCTAAGCTGACTCTTCTAAACAGAAACCCACAGAGAAGCTGGCTAGTTTTTCCTTCCATTATGCTCAGGTGCCAAAACACTGAAAATATTTTATTTTTGAATGATGGCATTATTGTTTTCTCATTCATAGAAACCATAGAATGACCCAAGAATAAACACAGACTATGAACATGCTTTAGAAGTATAATTAATAATATATATACTCAAGAGAATAAGGACTGCAGCTGTTGCTAATTTTCAAGCAAGAGATACCTGGTTGGTTGACTATTGATGGAAAGCTAAGAGAAATAAAATAGGTGATTTGCTTCTTTCTAATTCTGATCACTTGATCAGGTGAATCATTTGTCTTGTCTGAGCTGTAAGGAATCTTGATTTCAATCAGCACCTGGTAAAAAACTACTAGAAATTTTTGCTGTATTTCTTTGGGGAACAAAGGTGAGCATTTTTTGAAAGACAGAGTAAGAACATGTGAATGAGCAACAGAAAGTGAACTCCAGGCTCCAAATGAGGATTGGTCATTATTTTTTTAAATTCATCCATCTCTTTAACCATCTCCTAAAATAATATTTCATCCTTTTTTTTTAAGCCTGAAATTTTGAGTAGATGTTATGTATGGAGTAATTTTTAAGGTTAAGGTAATTTTTGGGTTAAGGTAACTCATCTCCTTTTACAAAATATGGGACTTTGAAAAGGGCTGATATGTGAAGGAATTTAAATAAGACTGTTATAAAATCATGCCTTTAACAATGTTAATTGAAAACATTTGTGGTTTATATAATGTTCTTGAAGATCCAGTTTGTGAGATCCTTCTATAAGAGGTCAGGAGGTTACTCAGAAACAGCATATAGGTTTTCAGACCTGTCTGTATTTTATAGTTTTTTCTGAAGTGCCAAATGACATTGAAAGTTCAGCTGACTTGAATGCTCAGTTTCAAAGAGAATCAGTTTCCAAAGATGGAAAATAATACTGGTTTGACTTGATTCAATATTATCTGGATTCATTGAGTTACATGTATTATCTTGGCATAATATCTGTAATTGTAGCCAAACAGTCTGTCAAGAGAAAATAGCTGTTTACGAACATTTCTTTAAAATTGCTTCATGGCTTTTAAGCATTTTCTCATCTCAAGACTAAATAAACAGTAAGTGTTAAGACAGAGCTAACACTTTAGAGCATCATTAGAAGATTATTCGTGCTTTTGTAGACAATAATTTCTGCCAACATTAAATTTAAACTGACCTCTTTTTGACACTTCCTCTACAGCCATCAACAGTCTTTAATAGCTGGATATATTGGACTGCATGTTCCCATTATGGGGTTTATGTTTTACTGGTTGTACAGTATAATGACTAGTCAGAATTAGTTGTCTTATTATAGTGTTTCAGCTTTGAATTTATTTCTGGTTCATAATTAACCAACTGAAAAAAATATTGCAGATAACATCTGCTAACTGCAGCATCCCAAAATAAATAAAGATACAAATTTAACATGCTTGCCTTCGTTGCACATCCTACTGATGGAAAGAAACTGTGATTCTCATCCTTTTTTCCATGATTGGTTCAGAATTGATAATTTTGCCCTAAAATTAATGTTTATACACACACAGTTGAAACTAATCTGCATCTTCTAATGTTCATACCTGGGTTTTACAGTTGCTTCAGTAATTACATGCAGGTATTCCAACCTGATTCATTGCTAGGGCAGGAAAGTTTTCTTTAGTTGTTCAGTCCAGATTGTCTCATATAAAACTATGTAAATGTTTTAATCCTGGGATGCTTAGTGACTGTTATGTAGATTCAGTAGTAGTGTAGATTCAGATTTTCTGGGAGTTAGAGTATCCAGATATCCATACTTAGGTACTGAACTCTTCATGGCATTTATTTGGGTTCTGGTGCAATTTGCTTACACGGCAGTTTTGAGCTAACAGTGTGGGGAGACAGTTTGTGATTTGCAGATCCGTGTAGAAGGCATTCAGTAGGAGATGATGATTAACAGGCCCTGAGAGCTGACACGTGGCTTGGCTCCCCTTTGCTGAGGCGTGAGGTAGCCAGCGTTAGGCAGCAGGTCTTTGTGAGCAGTGCCTGGATGTCCTTGCTGTGCACCAGGAATATTTATTGATTAAACCCTTCAGCTTGAAGTGGCCTGAGTTTATGAGCTCCCAGAGCTTCTTTCTTACTCTGACTTTGAAAGAGAGGCAGGAGGTTGCTTGTATGAGTTGATGAAACATCAGTGAGAAATGCTACCAGGAGACTGCCAAGGGCTTGTCTTCTGGTGTTGATGACACTTATGTCCAAAGCACCTACTGCTTACAAGACAGGTGCCATTTGTTCTTTCAGACATAAATCAAAGTAATACCAATTTCTAAGTGTGTTACGTTTTTTAAAGAGAAAATTGATGCAAGTGTGAAAATCAGGTCTATTCATCAACTGAAATGTTCAGGCTATGGTAACTGAGGTGTATGAATGAATAAATGTACATATTAAATAAACTGCTTTTTATTTTGATTACATAGTTTCTTTCCTCTTCAGTTATATATTGGGTGAGGCATGTGGGTCTCAATCACAGAAGTGATTGAGAAACCTGCAGAGGTTTTATGTGTTCAAACAGCTCTGTAGCAGGACTGCAGCAGTTTCCAGGTTTGTGTGTTATTTGTCTTGTATGTAACCAATGTACAGAATGTAGAAAGATCCCATATCAAATGACAGAAAAGGTTAGATTTGTTGTTTCAATGAAATTTAGCCTCCCTCTTTGTGACTGAACAGATTTCTGACTCCTAGAATTATGTTGGGCCACTGCCAAAATTTCTGTGGGTTTTGGTGAGGCCAGAGCTTGCACACTGACCAGCACTGCCATCTCTCAGAGCAGCTCTTGCCTGTTTGTGCTGGTTGCTTGGTTGTGTAAACTAAAACCAGTCTCAGTTTTCAAAATAGGAAAACATAACTGTCCACATCAGCCTTAGCTGTGGGTCCTCAATTAACTAATTTCACCCGTATGTCCATCAGATTTGCAGAGATTAAACAGCAGCTCTAAACCATCATTCCTTAATGCAAGGAAATTCTTACTTCACTATTTCTTTTTCCTCTGTGCATGTGTTCCTCCCAGAGTCATGTTACTAAGTAGACTGATACTCTGAAATTACTGAGCTATTGTGAAAGAGCTTTGAGCAAGTTTTTAGCTGAAAATGCAGTATTAGAACTTCACTGACTGCTGTAATTGATCTTCTGCTTTTATGAGAATTGGATCCTGTGCATTAAATAGCATAGCCTTTGATACAGAAATATCAGTATGTAAATTGAAGCTTGCATACTTTTTATGCCTTTTGTGTGTCAGTAAAAAATTCATAACATTAGTTATATTAAAAAAAAGCAGAGACCTGGTTCAAAAGCGCGCTTTTATCACTGGGCATGTCTGTGAAATTCAGCAAAGCAGAAAATCGGATGCAGGCTGTTGTGCTTTATTGCAAATGCTGACAGTTGTCTCTGTACTCTGGAACATGGGAAAGGGCAGCTCGACTTTTTCCAGAATCATGTTAACCGCTGATGATTACCATGTCTTGCAAACATCTGCGTGTGTTGGCTGTGATGTACTTCTCAGAATGAGCACCAGCTTTCTGTTAGAGATTTTCTGGCCTTTGGTACACGTTGAAGTTTCTGTTTCTCTTCTTTCATGTCTTACTGGAGCAACATTCTACACTGCTCGCCCCACCTCAGTGGAAAACAGTCCATTGTTTCATTCCTCCTGGGAAGGATTTGCTTTTTCCAAACCACTCTCTTCTGTCAGCCCCCATCCTTTCCTCTTTCCACCCCCCACTGCTATTGAGAAGGGAGCACAGCCTTTCACTAGAGGGTTTATGGTGTAAGAATCACTGCTCCTTTAGTGTTTGCAGGGCGACATGTTGCTGTTTGTGTCACCACACATCTGTGATATTCATCGGAAATATTTCAGGTTTTACATTCTCGAGCCTATCAACGTCCACCTACTGCAGTAATTCCCTTGCAGTCTCTCACGTGTGAGTCATGGCTTGTGACAAGCAGATACACCATGCTGTGGATCATTTTCCATTTACCTCCTCACAGGTTATTAATAGCTGCAGTGGTAACCATACTAAAAAGTTATCATTTGCCAGCAGTTACTCCACAGTGGTATTAGAGGTTTCCACTGTTTTCCCTTGACTCAGAATACACAGTATCTGTGGTAACGATGTGGTAATGTTTGGCAAGTGTGGACTTTTTTAATTGCTTCAACTGGAGGCCTGGAACGATGTTAGCTCATCAGATTGCATATGTAAAAACGAAGCTTGGCCACCGATTAGTTCAGGAAAAATGATTTTTCAGAAAAGACTAGAATTATTTTCTTCAGAATTATGAAAATGTTACTGTTCTTTGATTTTAATCTAATGTTTCTCTCCTCCTGAAGATATTTTAAAGAAAGCTTTTCTAGTAGTTAATGTGTTTTGACTAGGTGGTGGACCAGGAGTGTGAGTAACTCTCCTAAGGTGTATCTGCTGGTCTAAATTGGGTCAGTATCTCTCTGGGTGTGTGTTTTGAAAGGTCGTTCATCGATTTGAGTGTTTTAAGTACTGAGCTTTATAGTTGTTTTTTAAGACACAATAGGTGAGCCTGAGGTAATGTACAAGTTCATTAATTACTGCTCATTCTTGTCAGCCAATGATCCAAGAATTTGCAGGTGATCTTGGTTGGATTGGTAGTGTATTTAATTATTGCTGAAGTTGAAATTAATTCCTATAAACAGAGGAATAGTATTGGCATCTATTTGTTTCACATGCTATTACCACATGCTTTACACAGCTTACCCATTTTTCAGCTCTGTTTATTAGTAAGGCAGATAATTGCTTCAAGCAGTCTTGAGTAGAGAGGGACCTAAACATACTTTTTCCATACTGTCTTTTCCTTTTTTTTTTTTTAACTGCTTTAGTTTCCGTTAGGAGATGTTGTTTCCTGATGTGTTTTATTAGAAAAATAGCAGCATCTACAGGCTGAATAGACTAATCCCAAATCAAGTGTCCTATTGTACAGGAGATTCTCAGGCATATTTTTTGGATTCTCCACTCTCCCACTTTTTGCAGATGTTTTTATTTCCAGCTACATTAAGGTTGCTGCAAATGTATTTTGTGTATTCTTGATAACCACTTTTCTGTATGAGTAATTATTGGCAGGGGAGAAGGTCCATGGAGTATCATTTCAGTTACTGGAAATGCTGGAATCCTCAAACTGTTCAGATATAGCCTCCAAATCTGTAAGATAGCAATAAAACTTCCAATCTCATCTACTTGCAAAATATGCTGCTTATGTATCACTAAACTTTAAGTAGTTTGTTTCTTCCATTCCTTTCTGCTGTTGCAGCTTCAGCTCTCCTTCCCTTTGCCCTCCTCCCAGTCCCCTGCCACTATTTTCAGGATATAAAAAATGAGCCCAGCATCAGACTTTTCCGAGCTGACTCAGATCCCTGAGTTTAGCAATCGTTTGCAAGGCTCTGCTCCAGAGATGTTGTGAGTAGTGCCACAGCCATGAATCCTGGATGTTGCTATGGGACTGATACTGAAAAACGAAAAACATCAGGGGGCAGAGGAGCTTGGGAAAAATTGTAGTAGAGCATAAATGCTTTTTAAAATAGATTTTTATCAAAACATAAACTTCAGCCTAAATTCAACTCTACACCTCATTCATCACGTTATATGTAATCTGAAATATTCCTGTCTTTGGGACTTATTTTGTCAACCTTTTTCTGAACTGCAGGATTTTGGAGAGCAGGAAGTAAGCTCTTGGCTCTCTGTGTTCTCACTAAACGTTGGTGGGATATAGGAAGGGTTTCCCTTTACTGCCTGTGTGCAGTAAAGTGCACACAGGCAGTAAAGGGAAACCCTTCCTATAATTTTAAGTGCAACATGCATTAAGTGTTGTAATGAAGTATATTACAGCTATATGGTTGGAATATATTTTCCCATAAATTCATTTATTTGTAGAATGATTGCTAATTAAGAGTTGGAGAACTGTTTTAATGCACATTTGAGTTAGTAGTGTCTCTCCCTAATTGTATTTCATACCATTAAAAACAAATAATATATATTAAAATAAGCATCGCTGAAATGCCTATCAGCTATATTTAGACTTATGCAAAACTGTCATTTTGTTTGCGTAGATAGTCATTGTTGCCCTTGCAATCCAGCATTGAAGATAAATACTCTTGATGATTATTAAATAATTCCAGAAGCAGGGACCTGAGCAGGGCTTCTTCTGATCACTGGTCCTTCACTGCACTGCTCTGAAAGGAGCCAGCCTGACCTGATGGATTCTGGCTTGGCAGACAGTTAGGACATCTATTAGGAGAAAAGAAAAGCATGCACGATAAATAAAAAGAAGAGAGGCATTTTTAAAATGCTTCAGAGACTTTGGAATTTGTGAGCAATGGCACGTTTGTGTTGCCTGGAAGTTGCTATGGGTACTGGCGTTTAAAAGCCAAACACAGAGGGCAGGCCTTAGGGACATAAGTCCCATTTAAGATCCTATAAGAATTAGTGTTCTTTTAAATTTGCTTGGATGCCTTTGAAAAATCATCCCTCAAAAGGATTCTTTGTCTAAGTGCTCTGCAGGTTCATCCTGTCAGCAGCACCATTGTGATTGAACCAGTTGACTTCTGCCTTCACTTATCCAAAAAGCATTCCTTCCAACAGACCTGAAAGCTCCCTGCAGTCCTTTATCAGCCCTTTGCTTGCCTGCTTTTGTAGTGTGAATCAGAGAATTAAATGAAACATATGCTCAGCAGCTCTGTGGCTTTCCTCCCCGTTGCTCACACCCCATCTGTGAGGCCTGTGTCTTTTTGAGGCAGGTATTTTGTTTTGGTGTGTCTGAAACACCCATCTCACTGGTGTATAAGCTTTGTTGGAGCAGGTAGCAGTTAAGCCACAGCTGTCTCAAACAGGGCACTCTGCATGCCCACAGAATTGCAAATATTTAATAAACCTGTAAATAATACATTCCAAGCCACAGAGGCTGTGGAGATTGATCAGGATTTATGCTACCTGTGGTGCTGACAGATTCAGTTGACATTACACTGACACACACACGTAAGCATGTACTCAATGTTCATATATATACATAATTTCTGATTTATAATAGCAGTGTTGTACATTAGGATAGAACATTTTCAAAGGATTATTCTCCTCCTTGAAGGGATAAATTCTCTTGACTTTCAGTCTTGTGCCTTTCTGTGTTCTGGTACATGTAATCAACCAGCAGCATATTTTATTTCATGTCTTCTTGTTTGAACAGTAATGGAGAGCACAGAATTCATTAAAACTGAACAGCCAAAATGCTGATGGAGTATAATGTGCCTGTGACTTAAATGGTGGGTTTTTTTCTTGTAAGGTGTGGTATATTGTGTACATACAGAATTGTGTGTATGTATATAGAGGAGTTTTGGTGGCTGATTTCCATCTTTCTTGGCAAACTGTCTAGGACGAGGATCATATTGTAAAAACCCCATTAATACAATTACAGAAAACAAATCTTACTTAGCCTTTGTGAATTTATGCATAAGAATATATGCCCCATGATTTTTTACAAGCAAAATGGTTTTACTGTGCCACTCCCTCTCGGCTGACTGAAAGCGCTGCGGGCAGACCAGGGCTGTTTTACACCCAAACTGAAGAGATTTGTTGTTCAGAATGAGTTTCACTGGCCCCTTGCTGAAGGCCCGTTGCTGCCTCTGAGCTGGGTGAGGGGAGGAACTCAGTTAAGTAGGAACACATTGCTTGGAAACTGTTCAAGCATCTGCTATCAGGATGCCCTGTCCTGATCTACAAGTGAAACGGCCTCATAGGGCACTGCTTCTTTTCAAAGTAACAGGGGAGGAAAGTTTCAAGCATTCAGATTGCGTAACTAAATCCTGAGAAATGGGAATTTCAGAAAGGGAGATTGAGTGCAGCCCTCTTGTGGTGTTCGCTTTGGAAGAAGAGAACAAATTGCCAGTTTGGTATTTTCTTTGCTTAGAATGACAAGCTTCTAACAATGTATTTCATGCTTCTCCGTTTCAAACGACAGTAAAAAAAAGTCAGAATGGAGAGCTTTTCCTGGCAGGACTTTGAAGCTGATCTGCTGTCTGAGAAGCTATGAAAGAATAAAGCAAATTCCATAATCGGTAACATTCTCTGGAAGAGCCCAAGAGCTGTGAACCTGAGGAAAGGCAGTTTCTTCCTAGGAGAAAGGTGGAATTCTGGAGTATCTGGTTGTAAATCTGGAAATGTTGCCTTCATTTTCAAATATTCTATAGTAACTCTTTTACAGCTGTTATTTCAGCATTGTTTTCTCAAAATATTTTGCTATCCAGAAACACATTCCTAAGATATTTTCATTATTTTAGTAGAAGAGTTGTGGCAAATATGAAAGGATGGAAGTAGTGGAGATAGATGAAAGAATTTAGAAGTTTCAGGATTCATACTTTCACAGCAGCACATACATCCACATCTTGTAAATATGATAATGGGGTCTGTGTCCATGAGTAATCCAAACTACACTTTGGGAAACAGTCTGTCAAAGAGATACTTACACATGATTACATAATGGGCATCTAGCTCTCAGATTTTGTTCTCTTAAAAAAAAAAAAAGAACAACCGACCCCCAAAAAAATAAGAACAAAACCCCCCAAAACAGGCAAAGAGATAAAAGACCACCCAAAAGGTTTTTTTCTAATTTTTAAATGAAATATGTTTCTGTTAACTTTTATTACAAAATTTTATTTCTGCTTTATGGAGCATAAATGTCACATTGCATTTTCTTCCCTGGAATTTGCTATGCATACCTGATGTGGGAAAAAAAAATCAAGAGCTATCTTGAAGAAGAGCACCAGCATAGTTTTAATCCCAGAAGTATGACACTTCACAATAATCATTCTCTGAAAAATATTAAACACACTAAGAAACCAATTATAAACTAATAGAAACATGAACAGTATGTTGGTCGGGCTTTTGTCACAAAATAAACAGACTGTTGAGACCTGCATGTAAAATATATTTTGTCTGCTACTTTGCACACACTGTAGCTAAAATGGAAAATTCTGTAGAGCCGAATGATAGCACTAAGTGAATTGGCATTTGCAATTAGTTTTCCAGTGGTTTGGCAGTATTAATAATGCAGCAGAAGGACAGGATATCCTTCAACTAAGTCAGTATGAAAAAAGGTTTTCATTAGCATTACAATGAACTCTGAGAACCAGGTATTCTTACTCATGAGAAATAAGGTTTGGGGAAACAAATTTTGTGTTTAAAAATGTTGGGTGAATTTTGGAGCATATCTAAATGTGACTATTATCAGAAAATGGTTTTAGAATAGTGTAAGGATAAAGTGTCTTTCTCAGGCTGTTATTGTAATTCATAAGATATTATTTTCAGCAGTGTTTATTATACAAAGAATGTTCAGAACCAGATAAATACACTAGGGAGCCTGGTTAAACAGGAATAAACCAAAGGAATTACTTAAAGTTACAAGAGAAACAAAATGCTGACATAGATGAGGTAAATTATTCTTTCAGTTGCTTTTCCATAATACTCTACTTTGGTCAAAACCAAAGAGCAGTAACTAATATATTTGCATATTTGTGGTTCAAATTTACGTGAAGATCTCAAACATATTGATTTATCAACCAAGGTAAAACAAGATTGAAGCAATCCAGTCCAGAGGAGCAGATTCTTATCAGCAGAACCTGGGTGCTGAAGTAGATTAATTGGAAGCCATCTGATGCAAGTTGCTGACAAGGAAGGGGTAGAAGAGGAAGCAGAGTGTCTTTTAACTGTTGTCACCACAGGACGCTTATGTTTGTCACAAGGATCAAATTAGACCAGCTTTAATACCATAGTGTGCAATTCTGCTAAAATGGAGCTGACCTTCTGGCAGCCTACCAGCAGCTTTGGAATTTGGTGCCTTTGCCAGTGTACCCCATCCTGAAGGCGGCATGCTTAGATTTTAGCCCGATGGCCAGCTACCGCTTTATCAGCCAGTAAGATCTTTTAGGTGGATTACAATGTGTGCTATTACACAATAACTCAGGGTCATCCAAATTCTCAGTCTTCTCCACATACTGGGTTAGAACACTAGCAGGGTTTTAGGAAGGCTCTCTTCCTGCATTTCCCTGCTCTAAGCACCACAAATACACTTCCATGTAATAGTTTTAAGTCATTGTGGGTCTCTCCTCTGCGTGTCCTGATGCCCCTGCCTCAGATACGCCTGCAAGAGTGCCCTAAGTGGCATCACAGTTCTGCAGAAGGCTGTTGGTTCTTCAGTGTTCCTTCTCTCTTACACCACCTGGTTTTTTTCTGTCTTCATCTGAGAGCAGAGGGAGGAAACTCTCAAGTTCAAGAGAATTAAGAAATCTCAAGCATTCCTGATTTTGTCTATTGGACATTTCTTCTCTGTGCACCCGTCACCATATTCTTGCCGTGGAACTGACTGCAGGGCAGTTAATTGCTGGTAATTTCTGTGTGTTATGCTCAGCTTGTTCTCTTCAAAGAAGCCATAATTTGGATAGGCCCCTTTCTCAAGCATGAAAAATGTGATGCTTTGCTAATTTTCTTCAAGAAAGTCACTCCAGATCAGGTGTTTGTCAGAAGGACCCTCTGTAGTCTCAGAGACTTCTGCTCTGCATATTTCCATCCCAGGCAGCCCTGGCTGTGCTAGTGCCTCGAAGTTGCCCAGTACAATAATGTTTTAATCCAGCATACCATGGATAGAATTTCTTGCCACACAACAGACACTTGTGATAGTGAACTTTCCAACTCAACACTGCTGAGATATAGTTGGGTTTTTTTTGGTTTAGTGCAAATAATGCACCCCATAGATGACATTCTGAGTGAAATTCAATTACCTCTCTTTTATGAGCAGTCATGAACAATAGAGTCTCCCAAACTTGTGTTTTAGATGACAGCCAGCCAGCTGGTCATTCACAAAGGAATTTGCTTCTAGCGAGTGATGTGCTTGAATGATCTTATCTATCAGATTGGAAGGCAGATCCATGTTGAGAAAAGCTCCCAGAGGATGTGTGAGTAAAGCTCTGTGAGGGACAAGAAGGTCTGTACCAGAACCTCAATGATGCTCTGGGCAGAAGGCAGAGACTTGGGGGGCATGTGTCCAGCTGTAGCTTTGCCATACATTTTTGACTGGGCTTGAAAATAAATGCCTGGAACACCAAGTCTGGAAAGGAAAAGAGATTAAGCCTCTGCTAGCAAACAAACAGCAGGTAGTCACCTTAGTAAGTGTAAGTGAAATTTGGTGCAAAGTGTCTAGCCCAGGAGTTGCAGATGTGAATGGAACCTAATCCCAGAACTGCAAACTCTTTTAAGTATCTTAAGTGAGAGGGAAATGGCAAAGTTGTTTTTGTCAGACCTGTGCCCCAGCTATTCCAATACCTTGGTATTGCTCAGTCTTAGCCTACTGTCAAAATACAAGCATTTTTAATGTTTTAGGACTTTTTTTTTTTAATACAGCAGTTCTGTCTTATCTAGTCATAATCTAGACATTTCTTTCCAGAAATTTCAGTGGCTTTTAGTGCATGATTGCATTAAGATAATTTTATGTGTCTCTTTTGGCCACCAGATCTTTGCAGAATCCCTCCCTGGGTGAAGTTAGTGGGAAATTTCATATTGACTGTACTGGAAAGGCAGTTGCATGTGTTCTTGCATGTAACAAAAAGAATGTATAATGTCTATGTACAGCAATTTTTAAAGTCCCAATGTGTCAAACAGGTATTGATGTATTTATTCTAAATTTCAGTGAGGCTTTCTCTGCATATCTTGTGTATCAGTATATTGGGATAGGTAGAACGACTTTGAGAAGGGGCAATACAAAGGAGGGGAGAGCTTTAGATGTGTGTTTGAACTCAGTTGAGTGAAACTGAAATGCACATCTCCTTTAAATGTAAAACATCAGAAAAAAAGAATCAAAACACAGAAGAGGTGAAGATGAAGGGGAAATTGCTACTCATCTATTGAATGGAAACTTGATGTTAAATAAGATCTTCTTATGTTTCACCGTTTGAAACACAGTAAGAGTTCCAGGAACTAATTACCTAGCAATGGATGATGACATGGAAATATATTAAATATACATAGATAGCTAACCATGAATACTTGATGCATGCAAAAGAAGAGTCTAGTTAATTTTTATGTAAATTAAGCAACTTTGAAAGTGGCAATATAATAAGCAACAACACCGTTTTGCATTTGAATAGAACAAAGAAGCAAATTCACACTTGAAATAGAGCCTTTCTTCTTAAACTGTCTTTTCCTGTCTGCTTAATGTCTGCTTTATTCACAGTAAAAAACTTGGTCCTCATAGGTTACATCTTGTCTAGAAACAATCAGACAACTTAGACTTTTAAAAGCTAATTTAATTCTTTGGTGGGTTTCATGTCTGTGTTCTCTCTTATAATGATGAAAAGGGTTTGTGTTGAATCAGTGTGATAAGAAAACATAGTTAATGCCAAGATTGTGTAAGGATTACCATATTTCCAAAACTTTGTGGAAGTAATGAAAAGGAGAGCTTCCTCCCAAGGAAGTGTGTTGTGTGTAGACTGGTCTGGCAGAGGTGGAGCTCTGAGGGTGGGCTCAGCTGCACCACGCTGCTTCCTTGGGGAACAGCTCCAGCACAAATTCAGCTCAAGCCTGTTACCTGAAAGAAGGAAAACTCACCTGTGATGACTATGTGGAGAATAAAAACTGAGGAGCATTGAGGAGGAGGAAATAGTTCAAAAAGAAGGTGCATTTGTCTTCAACCTTCTGCTGCAGATTGTTTGATAGATAGCAATGTTTATAATGACTTTATGCATGGTTTATTTATGCTCCTCATATTACTTCAGTCCAGAGTTGTCCATGGATACACAAACAGTTCAGATGTAGATGTATATACCTTTTAAAACTCCCTCGGAGCTGTTAGTCTTTGAGAGTCAGGGAGGAAGGTATTAAAGCCATTATTAAATGTATTTTTATTAATATGTACTGGTAAACAAACTTCAAGCCCTGTGAAAGAACAGCTGCCTTTGGCACGTTTCAGTGGCAAGCAAATGGCTATTCAAGTTTGCAGTACAAATCCCAAGGCATTTAGATCAGTGACTGTCAAGTAGTTTGTCATGACAGAGAGTTCAGCTTGAAGCTGGAAATTTGGTGCGATGCCTTCTTTCTAATCTGCTGCTGAATTTGATTAGTTGAGCCACCACTCAGCTTCCTGTAAGACAGGAGTCTTCATCAGCAAATAAACTGCCGGAGGCATGCAGTGCACAGTGTTTTACCTCTGTGTTATACAGTGCTGTGTATTACAAAGGTTTGAGTAACTTTGGAAGGATTGAGGTCAAGTGTTTGTACTAGGGATAATTAACGAAAATTAAAAGCATCATCTGAGTTCATATTATAATGGCCAAAATAAAAATAGGCTCTTATTGCAAACAGCTCACACGTGCAAAGCTTGTGGATGAGGCTTTAACAATTGAGCTGAAAATCAAAATGACAAAATTCTAATTTTTTTCCTTAGCTTGTTTCCAAGTCTACAACTTTCGTATGGATTTGAAGTCTAAAATAAATGAATAATTTTATTTATATATGTCTGAGAAACAGAATCAGAAAAATCATACTGAAATAGCTTTATAGTTGCTAATGAGCACTGGTTTTATACATGGAAAGAGCTAAGACTTGATCATTAACATTATAAAATTTGAGTCTTCCTTCACAGATGGGTTTGGGCTTTGAATTTAAAAACTGGTGCAAAACTGAAAATTTGAAGGTCTAAAGTATTCTTTAGGACTGAGGCCAGATTTCTTTGACACATTTCTGCATCCAATATCATTAAATCTTACAAGATTATTTTATTCCATTAGTTGCAGAAATGGTAATTTTAATTGGGTGAAACCAGCAATGAAAGCAAAATTAAAAAGAGAGAGAAAGAGAAAAAAATACAGCGTTTGGAAAATTTGACACTCAGAAGTTGACAAACATCATAAAGCTATTTGTGGAATCTTAATTTGGCTTTCTTACATGTATATATGAGATGATTTGGTCTTTAGCTAAATGATTGCATGCCATTCTCTCCACACACATCCTCTGCCTCATTGAGCACTCACTGAAGGAGCAACTTTTAAATATTTTGTTTTCCTCTCCTCTGCAGTGTGTGGCCCTGGGGCTTATGTGCTGCATTATTCAAACTCTTCTCTGAAAAGAGATTTTCTATGTAAGCATCACTGCTGCTTGCTGCTCTAGTACTAGAGCACTTCCTGATTTTGAAAGAATTTATTTTCACAATGCCTGTATTTCTCATGTGTGTGGGAAATGGAAGTGTGCAGCAAGAGCAAGGTCAGGTCTGCTGCGTGGTTTCAGCCACCTGTGGGTTTGTTTTCCAGCCGTGTTGCTTTCCGTGCCCCTTGCAGCTCAGCCTGCTCAGCAGCGCTGCAAAACTGACCCTGAAACGTGCACTCAGCCCAGCCAGAAGATGAGAAATTCAAGTCTGTTTATGAAAAAGGCAGAAATAGCATGCAGTTCTCTTGGGTTTTATTTAGCATGAAGATTGGTTTGGGACTCAGCTGCCTGAAGTTGAATTTGTCCTGTTTGCTGCCCCCCTCCCTCTGTTTTGTTTGTTGCAGATCTTTGTGCAGCAGATGAAGCAAAGCTCCTGCATTCAGCTGTTAGACAGCCCTGATTCACTGCGGGTTCAAGTCCTGGGGCAAAGTACTATATCATCACAGAAGTAAAGATAATATCCATTATGTAGGCAGAGGCAACCTTAGACCTGGCATTTCCCTAGATCTGAGAAATGAACTTTACAACCTAATGTTCTTCACTACTGATGTTTTCAAACAGTAAATCAGCTGCCGATCACACAACAGATACTGCCACCATCCCTCCACAAGCTGGGTCTCTGCTTTGGATGCCAAATTCCCCTCAAGAGTTGTTAAATAGTTGTCCCCTTTGCATTTGAATCAGATGGCTTCCTTCCCCGTGCTGCATGGGTGGTCACATGCAGGAGCCACAGGGGGATGGGGATATAGCGTGGTCCTTTACTCAGAGGGAGTGGTGCATGAATTAAGGACCAGAAGTTGAGAATACTCAGTAAGGACAGATTATTTTTAAATTTCAGCTGTAAACTCTACAAAATGTTTGCTGAGCATGTGCAAAATTAAGATTCTTCAAAGGCTCGTAGTTGTTGGCCAAATTTGGGATGTTTTCTTGAAAGTTGGCAAAAGGCATATTACTGACACAAATACCATCTCCTGCCAAACTTCAAGTCCTCGTTCCAAGGCTTGGGGATGTTATTCCTTTCCAAAGAACAAACCATCTGAAATTCTTTGTGACTTTTTAAGTAACAAAAACATTTTTTCCATAGCCTCAGTCTTTGATATAGCTGAATTGCTTTAACTGAGATTGTGGTGCTCCTTCTTCCCTTCAAAAAAATAAAAGAAAGAATCTGAGTCTGAAAGAGCCTGGAAATTTAAACCACTTCAGTCCAAGAGGTTTAAACTTGTTGTTGCACATAGCAATTACAGTAGGTTCTTGTAATGAAAGAGTTGGGAAATTGTAATGTGGAGTTACTAAGCCTGCTTTGTAGTAAAAGAAATTGGCTGTTGTCATCTGAATTGTTTCATACTAGCATAAAATTGGTGTTCAGGAACTTTAATTTTATATTAAATAGCCCAGTCTGCACTGGACAATCTGTCCTACTTGGATTTTTGCTTCGTCGAGAGAACGTGTGCTATGTTGGCATTGCCACTGTGCAGACAGGTCCAGCCATCTAAGGCTGGTTTGTTAGGATGTTGTCTTGCAATAGGAAACATCTCTTTGTGACAAGAATATGAAGAATTTTGTTACTAATAGCATCTTGCCCTTTATGGGTAAAGTTGTTTTGCTGCCTTCCAAGTTGAATCCAGCTCTCACTGCTTTTCTGCCTTACTCTTGCAAGTCTGGGGTGAATTAGTTCAGCTCTCTTGAAATACAGACAAATTTGTCACTGTACATCCAGTCAAGTATTTGCATTTCTTTTAGCTAGAATGTGTGGATTTGCATTTGGAAGCTCAGGTTTTTATTTCCCAGCTAAACTTTAGTCAAGATAAACCAGGAAAGCCATTCTTAAGTTGCTTTGGTTCTCAACAAGTTACACAAGTGGGTTGGAAGGGATTGGGGGGATTATTAGTCCACCCAAAAGCTTTGTAACCAACTGTGTAGTTTTATGTGCATGTAAACCAGCAACTGCCACTGGGGAAAAATACAGGAAAAGGATTGTTTTACAACAGGAGAATTTTTTATATGTGATTCACCATCTGGCTTGCAAATCCTGATGTCATAGCAGTGGTTGTAGGGCGAAGGAGCAAACCTACAATGCCACAGCCAGAAAGCAGGGGAGGTGGATGAAGCTGTTTCATTTTGATGACAGTGGAGAATGCCACCTCAGGTGCTGCAGCTTATCTAAAGCAGCGGGGCAATCAGACCAGTTGGCAAAAGAAAATAATTGATTCTTTCATGTATGAATAGGCACATGACTCAGTTTGATACATCTGAAAAGACCACGGGGTATTGAACTGTTTTACTTTCATGGGGGGTGGGCACATGACGAGTCCAGATCTCTGCAAAACCTCCTCTTCACACTCATCTGTTTGCTGGACTACAGAATAAATTGGTAAATCTGGTATTTTGGCCATTTTCTGGGATACTGTTCTTTTTTTCTCCAGTTGACTGTCATCTCCTGAAATTTAGTATTTGCTGTCTCCTATTGTATATGAGCAAAGGTTGCTGAGAATTCAATGCTTTATTTCTATTGATCAAGGAAAAAATATGAATTTATTAAAAGTCAGCTTGATACTAGGTGTCAACATTGCTGTTTTTAAGTTTCTTGTTTTTAAGTGTCTTGATACAGATGAATCAAAATCATAACCCACAGCTATTAACAAATGTAAATGCCTTCTAAAACTCTCTGGTCAATGTGTTATTATCTCAAGCTCTTTGATCCCTATGTTGGTTTCCAAAAAACAGTGAATCTCAGACACATAGAAAAGTTTGGGTTGGAAGGGACCTTAAAGATCATCTTGTTCCATCCCCTGCTATGGGCAGGGCCACTTTCCACTAGACCAGCTTGCTCAAAGCCCCATCCAACCTGGCAAAGCAATTCAGTACAAATATTTAACAAGGAACAGTTAAACATTTTTCTTTATTAGAATATCTTTTAGGTTGTGGGATTCTTTTGATATTTTGATTTTTTTTAAAGCTTTAAAAAACCACTGTGCTTGGTATAAAATAATTTGGTAAAATACTGGTAGTCTCTGTATTCAGATTAGTCTCCCTTTGAAAATGAATGTTAGAAATACCAAAAGAAAAAAGATATTTACTGGAATTTATAGAGCTTCATCACTTGTTTTTGTTTAATGTATGCTCTTTCTTATACAAATACTACAGGTATTGTTTGATTTAATTCCTGTTTTGCTTTTTAAACAACAGGAGTCATAACAAAAGAAACTAAAAGTTCCACTAAATGCGGCTATTATCCTGTATTTAAAGCTACTTAACTTGAAATTATAAGCCAGCAGTGGCTTGTGTGTTGTAATGATCCTAATAAAGAAATGGTTTTGATAAAATCATGACATGGCCTGCTCTACTTCATATGAGACAGAATCATTCTAAAATGAGCAAACATCCTCCTCACTCCAGACAAACAAACAAAAACCCTTAGACAGAAACGAAACAACCTTTTGTACTTTATGAGCTTGTTTGGTAGCCTTACCAGCAGTTGCAATTTTAGTGTTTTGGCAAGAGATTGCATAATTTAAATTTAACACGTGAGCACTTCAAAAGGAGCTGTAAAAGCTAAACCTCTGGGTGCAGCCAACTTTAGGGTAACAATGAGAAAAACCTATCTGCAGACACAGCCTTAGGAGCAAATGCCTTTCTTCTTGACCATCCTAAGAGCTTAAACTAAGCAGGAGTATTTTCAGAAGATTGTTTTAGAGATTTGGAGAGTAATTACACGTATCTAATGCAAAATCTGTCACCTGTGGTGACAGTTGTTCTGGCAATTTGAGAAATCGTTCATTTTGTGCTGACTGCTGCAGCTTCTCTGAGAACATCTGATGAATTGAAACTCCTAAGGAAATATGCAGTCAGTTGTAATAAGTGAATATAAAAACGAATGTGTTTTTTGAAGGACAGCAAAATACAGGCTAAGTCATGCTGGTAAAACAGTGATAACCTATTTTCTCCTCTGAATATCCAAGAACAAGAGACTTTCTTGTTTTTCTTTGTTGGCTGGAGCTTGAAATCCAAAGCCTCAGCCACAGAAGGGTTTCCTTAAAACAGTGTCTTTAAATGTCCATTAATCTATCAGTGGTTTTGATATAGTTTCTTACATGAAGATTTGTTTGGGAACCTGACTTTTTGCCAGTTTCAGTTCTATTTAGCCTCCTGTCCTCTTTTCTCTCTCTTGTTTTCCTGAAAAGGGAACATATAACTGTTGGTTGAGTTAAAGCTTCCATTTGGTGGTTTCTTGAATTAGGTCTTGCTTCCCCTGCCCTCCCACTCCACCCAGCATTTTCTTCATGACTCACGCTAATTTGTAGGTATTAAAAGTATTGGGATCTACAGATTGTCCCTTTTGCCACTACTGATTTTCTTCCAGGAATTATTTTAAACTGTAATGGCTCATGTCTGTGAGGCCCTCTGCAAATTGTGCCTGAGTCTCCACATCTTAATAACTCATATAAAATCTGGCTTGTTTGGGGCACATTGCTCTGTTTGGTTGGTTTTTTTTATATATAGTTCTTCCTTCGTTCCACTGTAGTTTAAAATGCTGAACCAAGGAACTCACAGTCAAAAGAAAAAATATCAGGCAGAACACTGTGAAGGGGGTGGTGTAGCAGCAAGTCTCCCGTGCTCCCTTTGAAGACTTCAGGAAACAGAGCCCTGTCCACTGAAATTGTGGTTGAGAGGATGGGGTTTTAGAAGGCATTGTAGTGCAGTGGCTAAGGTCTTTTAAAGGAAAGAAAAATAAAGTAAGTAATATGCAAACTCCTTCAGCAGCTGCTTTGGGAAGAGATGCAAGAAACAAAGAAATTGTGTGATAACCAGCCTATCTAGGAATCACCTAAAGATGTAAATGCTCTGAGCCTACCACCTAGATCATCGCTGGCTTACTACAGAGAGGAACATGGCTTTGTACATGCTATAAATCTGTGTCTAGCAAAATCTACTTTTGTGAGCTGTGGCAGTGGGAAGACAGACTGAAGGGACACATTCTGCAGCTCTGTGGTGTCATGTACCAGGTGTGTGAGGAAATGGCTTAGCTTAAAAATTGAGGTTTTCAGTAAAATAGGTGCAAAACATCTATCAGACGCTAGCAAAACTATTAATGAGATTCTGCTCCTTCCACTATGCGAGCCTTGTGAAATGTAGGTTTTTCCATCACTAATTACAACCCTGTAGCAAAAAAGACATATCTGGTTTTTCATGTGTGTCTGTAGTTTTCACCCTATTGTTTTGTAACCTTAAATGGGACTTAAGTTTTCATGTATTGTCTGGTTTTATTCAGTCTTAATTCCTTTGAGTTTAGTTTTTTTGGAGGGTTCCAGTTATTGATGCATTGAAGACTATCATGGACAGAGGTTACCAAAAAAGGGTGTGACTTGGGAGTGGAGTAAATTTAGCACATCCACATTTTATTAAATTTATGACTCATAAAATGCTCAATATTTCACAGAATAGCCAACTGACCCTCATTTTGCTTGTGCTGATGGATGTCCTGAAGTTTTGCCAAATAGTTTTAGAATTATATCCTCCAGAAAATGTTATTGCCTATTAAAAGCTTGAATGTGACCTTTCCTCCTTTCTCTTTTCTCTGACCTCTTTCTCTGGACAGATCCCATATTGAAATGCTTTTTTTTCCTCTGACCATTTGGCAGAAGGATTCCACCTCCTGCACACCCTCTGTTGTGTTTTAGTAGATGTGAAAATGGACATTTTTACATGCAGCATCATCTTCAGAGTGACATCTGTCTTTGTATATTATCTTTGTTTCTGCATCTGGACATTCTGATACTTTTAGACAGGATATTTGTAATAAGTTTCAGCTCTTCAATGAAAAACTGCTTAATTGTTAAGAGGGCTTTTTTTGTTGTTGTTGTTGTTGTTTAATCTTGTTATGAAATGTTCCTTTTTGTTTTCTGGGTGGTTTTTTCCATACAGCTGTTGATACTGTAAACTGCACATTTGCAGGGACACATGTGTCTGCAGCGTATGATGCTGTTGGCTTCTTAGTAGTTTTTTCCTGTTTATGGACTGGAGAACATTTCAGATGGAGAAGAGCAGCTGGAGGGAGAGCAATGTCAGCATACCCTACTGGGATTTTGATCACACTAAATTCTGTTAATAAAATTCAGGGTCTATATATCAACATAGAATAACTTGGAAATGTTATATAAACATTTTCCAGTGAGGACTAAGGGTCGGTGAGATGCAACTTAAAAGGCATTATCTTTCGTTAAATCTTTTCAATTCAGAACTGTAAAAAAGCCAAGGTTTTCCTAGCTTCACTGGCAGATTTTAAAAAACAGAGGTTTAGGAGTCTTTTTTGGTAAATGTTAGAGGTAATACTTTTAATCATGAGCTAAGTCAAATCTATGAAAATAACCTTTAGTGCTGGTTTTAAAAATTACAGCACTAAAGATAGGTGGGCTTACAGCAAACTCTGTAGGTCAGAATATGCAGATGTACTTTGCAGAATGACTGTGTGCACTCACCTGACGTGTGTCCTGTTACAGGAGCTGCGTGTGCAAACACAGCGACTGGGGGTCTGTGTTCCTCATTCCAAACTGTGTGTCCGAGAAAATCAAATAATGTATGTGAGGAGAGAACAACACGTTATATAACGCTCTGCTTCTCTTGCTCACTGCCTAAGCAGGCGCATTTGGCCACTTCATGGCTTCCTCTGCCTGCACAAATGTGGCTTGTGGATTGCAGGAAATAAGGAGAAATGAAAGAGCTGGCAGAGGGAAAATTAATAAGTGTACGCAGACGGGGTGTAAACAGTTCAAGGCACTGGTGGCCGTGCATATGAATAAACAGGTACAAGAGGTGAAAGGGGGTTCTTTAAATTTTAGATCCTAATCTAGCAATTTCATTTGTGGTCAAGGGACTGCACAAATACACAGGGCAAGTTATGCACATCTGATTTCAGGACTGTTAGTGCGTTAGGTTTCTGAAAATAAAAATAAAGCAATTTCTATGAAACCCAAGCAGCATTCCTTATGTAATTCACCTTCTGCAGGCATCTTCTTTCTTTCAAACATGTTGAAACACAATATATTTTTATTAGTTACCCTGTCAACTAAAAAAAACAGGCCTGATTTCTGTTTTATTGTGTTTTTCCTCCAAATGTATTTTTCACATTTTGTTAAATGCTGTCAGTAGTCACTTTCTGTCCAATTTGAATATTTTTTCCTCTAAAGCCACAGGAATAAAAGCCTTCAACTTGCCTTTTTAAGACATGTAGATAANCAGATGAGCAGTTGATATTTTTAATAGTAAATTTTAAAAACTCTAGTTGTATTCCTTTTTAGGCTAATTTAGTAGGGTTTGGTATATGAAAATATATGTACAGAATGCTAAAGTAGGTTACAATTGTCTTTGCATTTCTCTCAAAACCAAAATTGGCCATCTTTTTGTGTAGTACCTGGCTTGGGGTCTTCCTCACACATAGGATATCCAGTGCTATAATGTGGTTGAGGAATGCAGATTTTTACCTCAACAAATGCAATACAATCATCCTCAATTGAGAATGGCTGCATTATTTTGTTCCAAATAGACCCCCTCCTTTCTATTTTGGAGTGGAATATAAAAATATCTTTTCTGAAATCTTGGTTGATCTCCTCTCTGAATGTATGAGGTTAACATTTAATTGCAATTCTGTGCATGAAGCAAGAAGTGAACATAGCATTTAGTTGTGTGATCTTGTTTCCACTTGAGAAATGGAAAAGTACAAACCCAAGTTCTGTCTGAGTGAGGCATCCTTAAACTGTCAAATACTTCCGTTAAGCAACAGGAGAAAGTGAATCTACTACACTTAGAAGCTAATTTTCAGAAACAGGCAGTGGAACATCATAGAAACCATTTAAAAACCCGAACCTAGTTTTTCAGCAACCAGTCTGGGTAATTTTAAAGATAAATTATGTGTTCTGTCCTAGGAAGAGCTTCCCTGGAACCTACAGGATTGTTTTGAAATTCATCCATGAAGCTGAAAGTTGTTGTAATGAATTGCATTTTAATAAAATTCTGCAGGTTCCAACCAGGACCCAAAGGTTTGATTCATATCTGCCAAGCACAGAGAACACATGATAAACAGACAAAAAGATACAGATCCTTCCTGGAAGAAAATTGTTTCCATGCAGAACTTTGGTCATTTTGCACATAGTGGGAGCTTTCCCAAAAAGCAGCATGAGGCATCTTTGAACTTTAACACTTTGGAGATCACTTTTTGGTGGGTGGGAGAGCAGGGACTGAGGTAATCCATGTGCAGTGGTGCCAGTAATGTGCCTGCCATGCCGTTTTTGGCAGATTACCTATACAGGGGTGAGTCACGTCATTTGCAATAAAGAATCCTAGGTGTAATTGAGGATGGAAATTCTAGATGCGTTTCATAAAGGGAGAAAATCAAATTAGACAGGTTTAAGCATGCATGTTTCTTGTATGCATTGTGTGTGGAAAAAATACTCCTGTCTCCTAAAGCATTGTAAATTCCAAGTGTTAGGTGCACAGACCGCAACCTGGTTTTGAGAAAATGCACTAACCATCATTGTATAACTACTTTTTCATAGCTGCAACACAAGTCATGGTGGAGAATGCCTGTGTCTAGTTCAGGCTTGTCTTTTCCATGCCCATTTGATGGCAAATCTCTTTTACTTTGTCTGAACCAGGTTTTTTGCAGACGTTTACTCAGAGTTTTGATAGTGTATAGGTGCGTTCAGGCCTCACATGGTTTCTTATGAACAACCCTAGGTGGGATTTAGTTACTGTTTCTGTCTCTGCAGTTAATTTTTTGGTCAAATGCATTTAGAAAACAGTATAAACTCAAGGAAGCAAAGCTGAAGGACTAGGCAAAGCAGGGGTTGTTTTCTTTCTTTTTTTAAAAAAACCCCATGGTTACTCATTTTCAACAGTGCTTTCTGTAGCAGAAGTAATTATGTTGCATCAAGCATTAGCACTGTTTGATCTGTCAGTTTACAAGTGTATGTATTAAACCTTCAGTAGGAATTCTTACATTGAAACTGAAAAGCACTGAAAGGCAGAAATTCACTGTTTACTAAGACAATATCAGCTCAATATGTCGTAGAGGAAGCTTTAAGCATCTTGCAGTGTAATAAGGAATACATGTGTCTTGTCAGTTCCCCATCAGTTAAGATCAAGAACTGGGTGACTGATGGGAGGCAGGAAGCATCTTGTAAACATTGCTGTATTGAAACACAGGCCCTCAGTTTGGAAAAGAAAGGAAATAACCCCCAAACCTAAAATTATTAATTGAATTCAGTTCTGGCTTTTTTTCTGCTGGTGGAAGAGAAGGAAAAAAACAAAGAAACTATTC
The DNA here is from genome assembly GCA_013399835.1 of Leptocoma aspasia. Lineage (NCBI taxonomy): Eukaryota > Metazoa > Chordata > Aves > Passeriformes > Nectariniidae > Leptocoma > Leptocoma aspasia. The sequence goes on along the minus strand of VXAX01002993.1, from coordinate 573,185 downwards.
CACTTGTTTTTGTTTGTGCTTTTATTTTGCTTTTAAGATGGAATCTGTAAAATTCCAATATCCAGGTGTTCACGGCTATGCATCTGGAGGCAGTGGCATAGCCCAGTCTTCATTCCGCTCATCTCGTGAGGCACTGCTGTTTTGAGTATCTCCTATTGACAACAGGAACCTTTTTATTAGTGTGCAGGTGGCAGAGCTAAGCACTGATTGATGGCACAGGCTGATATTTAATATGGATTTCTTCTTCCCTGAAAGTTTTTAACTTCAGGAATATGCAGCAACTTCTGCTGTTCTAGATAAGTGAATGCATAAGGACACTGGGGGAGGGATTAAAAGTGCTAAACCCCACAGTTTCTTGACAACTTGAGTCCATCAGTGCTGTTTTCTTCTCACCTAGTCTGGGGATGTTTGTGATAAAGCACATGAGGCAGGTACCTGTTCTATAATGAAGTCTCTCTTGTGTTTTGTCACAAGAAGAGATTGGGTTCTGAGCAGCAGTGACGTGCGTGTTCGCAGAGATGGGATGAGTGCCTACACCTCTGGAGGGAGGAGGGAGGGTGTGCCCCTCACTTCTGCTGCAATTTGTAGCTCGGAGGTCCTCTTGGGCCCTTCACCATTTCAGAAAAGGAACAGCTGTGGCTCCATGCCTTTGTTTTTCCATCTGTTGCTAGCCAGGAATTTGTGAACATCCTTCTCGGATGTGGATCTTGCTGAGGTTATTCATGTCTTTGTCACCTCCCAGGCTGAAATACTGCAATCCATACTTGGAGTAAATGTTCCTAAGTCTCCCGAGCATTTAGCTGGTGTGTAAAAAGCAGTGGCATACTTCCCAAGGGGTTTAATCAGCATGGGCTTGATTTTTTCAGATAGCTTTGAGCCCTTTAGCTCTGTGATGAATTTGCTGAAAGCTGCAGGTGTGTTGTATCTCTGAAAATCAGGTCTTGGGAACACACTGAGCTCATGTCTGTTACTCTCCTCTGGCTACCTAACTTGTTCCAGATGCTGTTCTAGGCAATAGCAACTAATAGAGGAAAATGCTAATCTAGGCAATGGGAGAATAATGAAGAAAAAATGTCCCAACCCTTGGCCCAGAATTCATATGAATTGCAGGAGGACGCTGTGTTCTCTGTAATCTTGTTTTTGCATCTTACCAACACAACAGATGTCAGCTGCAGGTTGGGTCTTCTGCCGTGAGAAGACAAGCCTGGATCCACATCTTGGATGGGTGGGGGAAACAGCACTTACCCTCTTTGGTGGAGGAAGGAAGGGGTTTCTAATAAGAAAACATACTGTTCCTAAGCATAGCATCCAGCCTGATGAACTTCCCTGGCTCCACAGGCTAGCAGGAGGAATACCTGTGTCCCACTTCTATCCATAGTCAGGGGTTCAGATTCCTCAGCAGCCCCAGTACAGCTCTTTGGCAGATCTGGCTTCTGCTGACTCCACGTGCTGAAAGGACTCAGTGCAGGATCTGGTGAAGCAAAGGGAGCATCCAGTGTGGGGCAGGAGACAGCAAGATAGTTCCTGTCCTGGGTTGACTCCCTAAAGCAGGACAGTTCCTTTCAGAGATGGGATATTACTGGATTGGTTATCACCTGCATCCCAAGAATAAAAGTGGCGTAAAACCTCCTTTTGGAGGGAAAGGTGTTTGCTGTCAGACTGAACAGGCTACACTTCTGGTTTGGTAGCATACTGAGCATTCATGTTCTTCTCTAGCCCTCTGTCCAGAACAGTTTTCTCAACGATTAAAGGAGTGCAAGCAGTGGATCAGAAGATCCATATTCAGGGTGTTCCCAGAGGGCAGAGAGCAATCCTGAGCTCAGGTGTGTTTATTTGCCTGTGAGGGCATGGGTCATTGTGCTGATGATGCACGAGCATCCCCTGTACATGTCTGCCAGCTGTACCTCCTGCTCCTAGCAGTCCCTTTCCCTTTCCTATTGCTGGGCATGGAGCACGTTCCATGAAGTCCTTCCAAACAATCTCTCTGTGCCTCATACCTAGTAAGATCATAGAATCACAGAATGGTTTGGGTTTGAAGGGACCTTAAATATCATCTTGTTCCAGCCCCCTGCCAGGGACAGGGACACCTCCCACTAGACCAGGTTGCTCAGAGCCCCATCCAACCTGGCCTTGAACACTTCCAGGGATGGGGCAACCACAGCTTCTCTGGGCAACATGTGCCAGGGCCTCACCACCCTGACAGTAAAGAATTTCTTCTTAGTACCTAACTTAAACTTAGTACCTAACTTAAACCTACCTTTCAATTTAAACTTTTCTTTCAATTTAAAGCATTCTTCCTTGTGTCACTACATGACTTTATAAAAAGGCTCTCCCCAGCTTTCTTGGAGATCTCAAGATCTGAAACAGGAAGAAATTTCTGCAAATTTCCACCTTCACAGGCAGGAAGATTATTTGGTCATGCTGTGTTGGGGTTAGGGGTAGCTTAGGCATGGTATGACTCTTATATGACCAGTGGGGCCATTTTTTAAACCTAGTTTAAAAATGGCCCCACTGGTCATATGAGAGTCATTAAGATGTAATCCATGTGCAACAGTCCCTGTTCCCATGAGGAAGAGGGAAAAAAAAGAAGGAAAAAAAGATTAGGAATATAAATATATATATTGTATCCAGAGATGCATCTTACCTGGAAAGCTGATGTCTATAAAAGGCTTACAGGCAGCCTGCTAAAAGTAGTAAATATTAGTGGTCCCATCTTACAGAAAAACAAGGGGCTTTTCTGTGAGGTTTTTAGGTTTTAAAAAGAGCAAGGAGCTGTTGATGGGCTACCTTTATTCTTGCTGTGAACCTAAAACAATATATGTTGTAATGGACAAAATAGAGAATATCTAAAATAAATCCCCTCATAGCACTTCTTTAGCTCTAGATTACAGAGAAGAGCTGAGTTGGAAGACCAGTCAATTTGTTGTCTGTGTTTCTCTAGCCCTGATCCAGTCTCTACTGCTGATCAATCATAACAGCAGTAGCAGATTGCCTGTCAGGACATCTTTGGAAGTGAGAAATTAGAACTATTGAAGACTACTTCACAGATGTGTCAACCCAGGAATTAAGTGAGAATTAGACCTAAATAATATGTGCAGTCTTAAGAACTGGCTTTGGGTTAGGTTTTTTATTTATTTTTTGATATGGTGTCAAGGGGTTAAAAGTGAAACAGTACTAAACTATTCACAGGATTTCACAGAAATTGTGAGGGTATGTCCCCAGCACGATGATTGTCTTGTTCTCTAGGTCAAAATACGGTATTTAAAGGAAAACCAGTGTCAATTCATTCCTCTAATAAAAAATAATAATGAAAAATATTTATACACATCCATTCACTATGGATAGTGAAGACAGAAAATGAAACACAGCGCTCTCAGTAAGGTTTAGGAACATGGAATTTATGATGTGCTGCAGTTCCTTGTTTATTGTGTTTATTGTGTTTCACAATATACGGTGGTCTCACATTTCCATCAGTGTGCCTTAATGCCTGACATGGCTCTGGTCCCAAAACATCTTACTGTGGGTTATCCACAGGCTGTGCTGGATTTACAATTTCTTATTTCACCTTCGTAAGCAGAATGTTTTCTGTGCCTGGGTAGATAAACGAGCACATCTTGCAGTAAAAATTTTATATGGGAATTCCTGGAGCAACCAGCACAAAAGCTGTGGCATGCTATACAATTAATGATAAGACTTGGGCTTTCCATTTGTGTTGAATTGTGAAAGGAAGACTGAAATCCGTTTTCTTAACATAAAATATTTAAAATCAAGCATTTATTATGCCTAGATTTGATAAGGCTACTTACCAGCCTAGACATGTTTGCACACAGCAGTATCTTCTCATTTAAATTCAATCACAGTCACAAAACAAGGCTGGCTTAGACTAGCTGAAGATATAAACTTCATTTTCATCTCATTAGGCCACCTGGAAGCAACAATCACTGAGTAGTCCTGACGTCAATGGTCTCTCTACTTCATTAAAATGTTAATTTCATGGCTTTAATTCCCTTTGTAAAACGTGCTGCTGCAGGACACTATATGCAGATTTATTCTGAAGCAGACAAATCTGCATGCCATATTCCTTTTTAGTGTCTTAGTTCCTTTGGATTTTTATTTTTAGCCATCCCTATTTTTATAAACTGCTGTGAAAAGATGATCACCATAACAACCAAAAAGTAAATATTTTCTTAAAACAGCCCTCTGAGAATGTATACTTAAGTGTCAAGAATTCAGGGCATCATGCATTTACTGGTATTTTGCTTTGCTGTTCCCTTTTTCAGTATTTAGAAATGAGACAGGTATTGTTACTGGCTAACATTTTCATGAAGGGGAAGCAATGTGTGGTAAATCAGAAGCAGCTACATAGATCAGCTATAGCATCAGCATTTTTAGTTGAGGTCCTGCTTATGACAGAACAAAATTATGGTCTTCTCAATTTTTGAATCCTTCCTTGATAATATGTGCTTCCTCAGCATTTAGTCATCTTCATCTTGCTTTAGGGGATACATTTCTGGTTACGTACTTCAAATTTGTATGTCGTAGTTTGAGTTCAGCTGTTGGCAGAAGTGTCTCTTCAGCGGGGGAAAACAAGTAATTGTTCATCTGGTCTTTTCCCCTTTTACTGCATGTAGTTCTTTCTTAAGAGTACAAGCACTCTTGGGTACTTTTCAAAGTGCTGTGTAAATGATTATTGTGTATTAGTGTGCCTGTGGCATCTCTAGATGGATGAGCTGTTTGCTCCTGTTGCAGATGGTAAATCCAAACCTCAGGGCCTGGGCTTCTCAGGACCCATTGCTGGTGGAGCTGCCTGGCTCAGGAGTGCTGTGCTCAGCCAGAGGGCTCTGATGGCACCCTTGGGGCTGGGCTGGTGACAGCACTCACCAGCACGGTCCTCCTGCTCTCCCCTGGCTGATCCTGTCACTTTAGGCACTGTACAAAGCCCACTGAGGCCCCGCTGGCATATGGTGCCAAGGCCCTTCTGTGCAGGACCTTGGACAATGTGTAGGGTCTGCCTGGTGTTAACCTGGCTGGAGAGGACAAAGACCACCAGGTCCCAATACAGCAGATTAGGGAGGGCATCCTTGCCAAGCACTGGACACATCTGAAGTTTTCCCTGTGAGAGTCTCTGTGGGATTTCCCTGCAGCTTGCCCCCAGAGGGTTCTCCTGATAAGTAACTAGGGACAGGTAGTTAATTTGGCCTCCTGCCTGCCCTGAGACTGCCAGGAGAGCAGTGGAGATGTAGCTTTATCAGTCTGCTACTGTGTACATCTCTGCTCCTTCTCTAAAGATGTGTAGCACAGGCAGCAATATAGAAATGTGCCCTGCAATTGTAATTGAGAAGCAGCCAAAATAGCTTAAAAGGTGTGAATAAAGTTAGCATTCCAGGCTTCTGTAAGTTTCCTGTTTCAGATTAAATAAAATAATTTACCAGTGAGTCTAAAAACATGTTGGTACCTAATTTTTCACTCTTGGTGTTGAGGGAGAACTTTTTTGAAAGTCAGTGAAGACAGATGGACAGTAGCCAATTCATTTCCATCTTGGGTCTCTTGCCTACAATGTTATTTCATCACAGGCAGTGCCATAACTCAATGTACCAGTCAATTTAAAATGCCAAAATGTGCCAGGATTTTACTCTATGGATAGAATTATTCATTCATGTCTGCAGTTGGTGAGTGGAGTGATACTATGACGACTTCTCAGATCACGGACTGATCTAGAAAAATATTCCATTTGTAACCTGAGACATTAGCTGTTACTACAGCAGTGTACTCACTCTTCTAACACTGTGTTTTGATTTGTCTTACCAAATGTCTTATAAGGTAATCAAAGAATTTATCACTTTGGTGTGCAGGCCACTTAAACATGAGTTACTGCAGGTGCTTGGACAGTTGTCATCAGATGGTCAAATGAATTTTGTTGTAGCCTGGATATTTGAAAGGCTGTTGCTATGAGCAACACAGTTAATGTTGCTGTCATCACTTAATGAACTCATGACTGTGGATTGACATGGCATTGGGAGAATAAAAATAAGAGTTCTTACTGTTTGGTTTGCATTTCTTTTGTCTCACTCACTAAGTGTGTGTAGTTCCAGAGATATTCATGCTATAATTGCATATTGTTTGGTGTGTTTATTTGCTTTAGTGCTCCTGGAAGCAGGGCAGATGGAAAAGTTGATGGGAGGTGGTTTGTGTCACCATTGCTTAGGCAACAAATATACTGAGTGGTGGACTGTAGGTTTCAGCATTCCATGCATTCCATGTTTCAAAAAGTATATCAAAGCTACTGAAGTTCTCCTTGGCTTGTGTTTGCCCAAAGAGAGAAAGGTGTCGACCAAAATTACCTCTTAGAGCTAAACTGTCTTTGCTCAGCCAAGCTACACTGGATTTTTCATCACCCACCACATTGTTTATTTTTGGAAGACTAACTGGCAGTTCATCATTCAGCAGCTCTTGAAAAGCCTGACTCTTCCTCAGAAGAGAGGTTATGCTCTTCAGATAAATTTCAACTCTCTCACCACCTTTGTTGACCTGCCGTGTGACCCAATGGCAACTTCTTTGTTCCTGTTTGTAAGGACAGCCTTTTCCCTTCCCACTGGGATGGAACATGGGAGACATGCATTTGCACCTGGCTGGTGAAGACATCGTGCTGTACCACAGCAGAGCCTTCCTGCAGGCAGTTGAGAGTTTTACATCAGCCCTGGGCTGGGTCTCTTCCTTGGCTGACTTTCCTCCAGAGCAGAGGTGTTGGTGTGTTTAGCGGTGTTCAGGAGGTCCTTGTCCTTTCCCTCCTGCCTGAAGCCCTCCACAGCTGTTTGTGTCCATAGGCCAGATATGAGTGGGAATAGCAGTCTTCCCCTGAGGGCTGTGCAGATGGTGTGTGGCTTGTCCATAGGCACTGAGGCAGAATTTAGCAGGGCTAAATGTTGTTTGCAATGAACAGGGTTACATTCAGGAGCACTTGAGGGAAAATAGCAATGTTCTGCTGAGGAACATGGAGTTTTCTGGGATGTCCTCCCAGTGTGAGTGTTTCCCATCTGTTTGCTGTTCCTGTACACCTTGGGATCTCCCAGTGGAGGAAGATTCAGCTAGAGTGATTGTTCAGGTAGTTTTGAGGGAAAGTGTTCCTGAACTCAAATGTGTTAGGGATAGCAAAGTGTATTTGTGGAAAACATTGCTCAGAAGGATTTTCTGTTGACACATAGTTTCTCCCCTTAATTAAGCATTGTCCTCTCCATGCACTGTGTGAAATTTAGGGGGCTACATTTTTCCTTGAGTTAAAATATTTAAGGAAAACAATTGTGTACTGACAACAATGGGCTTTTTAAATTGCAGGCCATTTGTTTCTGTAATTCCTATGAAATAAATTCAACTGCCTAAGTTGATTCTATTCATTGTGGTTTAGTTATGTACATACTCATATTTGTGTTAAAAAGCAATGTTAAAAACATTAGTGATAAGTGCTTTGAGAGCTTTCTAGCATGCAGTACCAATGGAGTTAAATGTTCCACTGGAGTTCAGAAATTGAAGTTTATAGCAGATGTTTTCAGGAAACCAATTTTAGACTTCTGTTTAAAGATGCCTCTACAAGAAGGATTTACAACATTTCTCATCTGTGACTTCAGCTGCCAGCATGGGTTTGCCTTCTGATCAGTATAAAAACCAGCAGACCACTGCTGTACACATCTTTAATATGAACATACAAAGCATAGAGGATGAGCCTAAATGTGGCTGTCTTTGCCTTGAGCAGAGAAGCACATTGGCTCAGTGTCGGGCCATTGCATACTGGGATAAATGGTCTCTCTCAGCCTTGTTCTTATGACACTGAGACCAGATCTGAAGATGAACCACTGGCCTGTATCTGACTCTTTCGCTGTCCTTGCAAAAGGAATTCAGTTTTTACTTCTCTGGCTGGCAGACTGACAGCATCACACATGTGGAAGTACAAGATGGGTGCCCAAAAGTCAGCTTCTATCTGGGCACAGGAATGATTATCCAGGCACTCCAAGTAGTCTTCGTTCATTTTCATTCAAGGAATTGACTTTAGTGTAATTTTTCTAAGCATCTCTATGAATAGCAGTAGTTGGGAAAAAACATTAGCAAATCATTTTCTCACTGGAGACAGATATTTTTGTTGCTGTGCATTTCAAATTGCTGCAATCCCTCATGCATCTGTAAGGCCATGGTACTGTGTTTTCACACATCCCGTGGTATGTAGCATCCCTTTCTCTTTTCTATGGCATTGTCATGACAGCTTCTGTTGGTACAGCCATTCTCTCATCACCATAACTGAGCTGGAGCTGAGAGAATTGTTCAGTGCTTCCAGCAGTCACTGTCAGAGGAAGCTCATCTGCTCCTGGACCTCCCTGTTTGTTTTCTGCAGGGCACTGCTGGGTAGAGGAGCACTTCCTTCAGTTTTCCTACCATTTTACCAGTGAAGGGTCTTCAAACACTGTTTGTTCTGAAACTCTAGAAATGTGCTGCAGGATAAACAGCTCATGTCCTTCACCTGGGCTTGAGTGAAGGGAGGAGTAGCAGCTAGCCCAGTATTCCGTGGGGACCACCATGCCAGTGCCACCAGAATAACATCAGGGGGATGTTTGGTTTTGCAAGAAGAATAGATTGGGCAGCTTTTTATTTTTTATTTAGGGAAAAAAAAATAGGAGACATGCAGTTATGTGCCATGGGTACCTGTAGGGCCATCCCTTCATATAGAAGTGCATCCTGATCAGGAACAGTCAGTCCTGCAGTCAGTTCCTGCAGGTAGAAAGGGCTGGAGGGGTCTGCAGTGGTTTTCCTTTCTCCTTCCATAGTAGCTGGGAGGGTGCTTGTGTTATGTGAGATTACTCTGCATGAGGAGGATCCAAAGGCCATCAGACACTTCAACGTTATGGCTCATTTCCATCAGAGGAGCTCCACCAAGTAGCTGCAATAGGGTTTGGGTCTGATTCTGTGTCATTAGGGAGGAAAGAAACTATATAATCATTATCCTTTTTAGAAAGTTTAATCACAGGCTGCGGAGGGATGGCAGTGTTTTATCTGACAAATATGTCACTGTCTTTCATCAGTTGATTATAATCATCTTGGAAGTTCCAGTGTGTCTGTTTTTCCCTCTTCTTTTTTACTATTGTGTTTTGTTTAACTTTCCCTAACGAGCCCAGTGAAAAGCAATTGTTCTAAATAAATCATGTGTGCTACAAAGCAGTATATCACAATTAGGTTTCCATTATACTTTAATTAGGCATTCCATTATTAAATTGATGTCTTTGGCTTCTTCCAGGTCTCAGACTAATCCTGAAACAAATTCCTCTTTGTGGATAAATATTAGTCAGTCGTAATTAAAGAGTATTCATTGGCGTTGCGGCTTTTCATTAAATCCCTTTCTGATTAAGATGGCTCCCCCAAGTACTGGGCTGATTAAATTTAATAAGATTTGTTCACTTCTATGTGTCATGGTCTGATGGAAACTGTTCTAGCACCAAGGTATTGAGAACTATAAGTTCATATCTTGGTGCAGGCAGCCGTGGGTCTAAATGCCTGTTTTGTGCAGTGCTGTACTCTCTTGTTTCAGGGGGCTCTATGGTTTGTGTGGTCAGCCAGCGGTGGAAAAAAAACCATGGAAATTGAATTAGCAGTGTTAGAGTTGAATTTCAAAGGGCCAAGTTACATCTACAGGGTTAAAATAAAGAAGGGAAGATTAAAGTATGTTAGAGGCTCTGTTTTCTTGACTCTCTCTTTGCTGTGGAGTTGAAACCTGAGTGCTTTTCTACCCCAAACTCTTTTTTCTCCCTGAGATGTATAGATGAGCTCATTTCTATGTAAATATGCCTCAGCTGAAAATTCAGATAATAAAGCAGATGCTCCTGACAGAAGTTCTTCTAACAGCAGAGAATGAAATGTTTTCAGAGCAAAATCCTTGTCCTGGGTCTCAAAATCAAGGTTAAACTAGAGCTTTAGTAATATGGCTTCGGTGTATATAGCCATTGGAGAGAGCTTATAAGCATCACTATTTTCTGTGTGCTGAAATGATGCCTTCTTGTGGGACTGCTGGTGCTGTTCTGCATTCCTCCTGCTTTGTACACAGAAATGAAAACAAACCACTGTGACCAAGAATGGCAATAGCACAAATCAGTGAGGCGTGCAAGAGATTGGCTCAGGACATCTGCAGAAGCACTCCATCCAAATATTTGAGGTGGCAGCTAGCAGGTGTTTTTTTCAATATCCAGTTCATATTCTATTTTTGGTGCAGGGTATGTTTTCATCCAGTGTTTTGGTTTGGGATGGGCCATATTTGTAATATCAAATATCTCAAAATGCGTTTTCAGTATCGTGTATCCCAAATGTAATGATACTGGGTATATCATCTAGCCAATCTGTCGTATTTCATGGAATCAGAGTCACCCCCTGATTCCAGATTGCTCTTCCTGGGGCTGCTGAAGGCCCAAGAGTGATGCCTGGGACAGTCTGAAGGGGCAGGGTTGGAGGCAGTGTCAGGTCAGTGCGCAGCTGAAGAGTTCTCTCTAGCGGTTGGTTGCGGGTAGTGAGGACAGACAGCAAAATGCACTGAATTAAGGAAAGTGTACTCATCTGTAGTGACTGGAAACAGGGAGAAACACAGAGTAAGGTGAGGAAAAGAAGCTGACCTTTATATCTGAATTATAAAAAAGAATAGTTGTAATGTGCTAGAAGCCAAAGATAAAATGTCTTTTCTCTAATAGTCATCATTTATTTACTTACTGCTACTGTTGCAGTACAGCAGTGGATGGTGTTATGCTATTCATAGCACCATCCTTCCACTGGCTTGAAATGAGGGCTGATGGACAGCAAGAATCCATGGCATTTCCGCAGAGATGGGGTGCACTTTGATCTGTTGATTACCAGGCAAGAGCTGCCACAGCTGCTTCCTTCTGAGTATCTGTGGTGAATTAGTTTCTTCTACTCACAGTGACTCACACTAATTTCATAGTGACTTTACCAAAGACAAGGCTCAAAATAAGTTGCATGCTCAGTCTGCAGGTTTGGCAAAATGTTTATTTAAGGCAATGTGAAAGTGATTAAAAATTATGAGAAGATGATGAGAAAGTTCCTACCTTACATGCTGACAAATCCTAGAAGTATTGAAAAGAGATAGAAGCATTTGAAAAGAGTATGAGCAAGGGTTTTGGAGGAATTGAGGGAATTAAATAACATCTAATAAGAAGACGAGGGAGATTGGGAAGTATAACTTCTTTAACCCTTGTATTTTAATTGGGATCCCAAAAGGCTACATATGCTATTGTACTACAACATGGCAGTTCGTACATACTGCTACTGCTTGCAGCTTTAAAAATGTACCACTTTTCTTCTACAAAAATTCCGGGGTTTAAGCCAGCTCCATTGTTTACCTAGCAGTAACATCCTGCAATGTTGAGCATCATTGGTATGACAGTTGTGTATGTAAACTGTTCCAGAGTGTTTTGCTTTACTGTTAACTCAGTGAGACCAGGCAGAAATGGCAGTGGAAATTGCAGATACAACAGCTGGATTCTGGTAGAACTGGATTACCTCAAATAGGAATGTGTTTTCTGTTGTAGAGATTGATGCTTAATTTCATCTGCATTGGAGATTGTTCATTCAAGTAGACAGCAAAGAAATGTACAGGGGTGGATTATTTCTTTCCTAGATTCCCAGGAATTTGAAATGCCCAACAAGTAACAGAAAAATTAGGTGGATAGTCTGTTATTTTAAAGATAAGAATAAACTGTATGTTTGTGTATGATTTATTTTAAGGTTATCTGGTGTCTTATTTTTGCTTAACTGTAATGATACTTAGCTTTCCAGAAATACCTGGATGACTGGTTTAACATTTTTTAAAATAAAAATAACTCAGCCATTTCCTAGTTTAGGTACATTTGCCTGCCTAGCAAGACATCTTATCGTGACATGGTAGAGTACACGTGATGTTTTTTGGAAAGATTTCACTGAAGTGTAGCAAATTATCTTCATTTCAAGCAGAATTGTGATTCTCATCTGAGCTGGTTGGCTGTTTGCCAGACAATGCATGTTTGAGCTCAGAGGAGTTGGAAAGTTGCATACCAGTGTGTCAGTGTCTCTCTGTTACACGAAACGTAATTTTTCTGTTTGAAAAACCAGTGGTGCCCTGTAAGACTAGAAACAGCAATGTCTTCTTTTACCTAACGTGTAACATACCTATGTGTGTGTAGAGAAGACTTGTAGCAGGGGAGGCTGGGAGAGAGCAGATATGCAGGCAAGGGAATAAACATGGCATTTTTGTTATCTGGATTTGATAAATATAGTTTGGGAATGATAGAGTAAAGAGTGGTGAGTCAGTTTTGCCTGATCATCTCCACTGACTGAAAATAACTTGTTATTCCAACCCTTTTATCCCTTCATTCCTTTCTCGCCACATATTTTTGTGTTTTATTTATAGCTCGACCAGCTTTTCCTTTGCAATTTGTAAAATAACCCTTCAGAGTCGGGGAAGGAAGACTGAGGAGCAGCAGCTCCTGGGCAGTCTTGTGAATGGAGCCACTGTGTCATTCCCTGTCGCTGTGGCTGGATCCCCCCCTTTCCCATGCTCATCCTTCCTTCATCTGCACAGAGATTTATTCCTCTTTTAACCGGCAGCCTCGGTTCCTGAAGTCATTAATGGATTTGTGTTGACAGGACCCACGTGAGATGTTTCAGACCAGCTGGCTGTGACTTTGACAGCAGCAGGGTCAGAGGCCCCAAGTCTGGAGAGGTGGCAAGGCTGAGTTTTATCTGTGAAACCTTAGTGGAGGCTGTAAGCTGTCCTGAAATGCAAGAAATCCACCACCACAACCTGTACTTGTATGTATCCTGTAAAGCACAGCTGTGTAAACAATGCTTGCAATAATTCTGAGCTAAATCTTCTGTGTTTTGCTTCAATTCCCATGCCCAGCATTTTTCTCCACTTTAATTCACAAACTAAGGATCAGTTTAGCACTTGATACATCTTAACTTGCAGATCAGGATAAGATACTTCTTGATCCACTCTTAAGTCTCTCACAGTACTGACTTCTTATAGCATAACTGGACAACTCCATATTAAACCATCTGATTTGGTCTGGAGAGGAGGAAGGGAGTCCTCCGTAAATGTGAATTGTAAAATCATAAAATGCTTTGGGTTGAGGGGGACCTTAAAGATCATTGGGTTCCAAGCCCCCTGTCATGGGCAGGGACACCTTCCACTAGATCAGGTTTCTCCAATCCCCATCCAACTTGGCCTTGAACACTTCAAGTGATGGGGCATCCACAGCTTCTTTGGGCCAATGTGTGCCAGTGCCTTACCAGCCCCACAGTAAGGAATTTCTTCTGAGTATCTAATGTAACCCTACTGTCCTTCACTTTAAAGCCATTCCTGTTTGTCCTGTCACTACGTGCCTTGTAAAAAGTGCCACTCCAGTTCTCTTGTAACCCCCTTCAACTAGTAGAAGGTGATCTAAGGTCTCACAGGGCTCTTCTCCAGACTAAAGAGCCCCAACTCTTTCAGCCTATCTGTAGCAGAGATGCTCCAGCACTCTGAGCATCTTCGTGGCCTCCACTGGCCTTATTCCAACAGGCCCATGTCCTTCTAATGCTGGGGATCCCAGAGCTGGATGCAGCACTCCCAGTGGGGTCTCACTGGAGCAGAGCAGAGGGAGAGAATCCCCTCCCTGGACCTGCTGGCCACACTGCTTTGGATGTAGCCCAGGATGCAGTTGGTGGAGCCAATTAGCAGACAGCAGCCTGGGGTGTGAGAATCTCAGGCTCTATCACAGGTAAGAGTGGAAAAACAAGAAGCAAGTAGGAATGTTAGTACTAGATGTCTGTGTGTGGACTTAATGAGGCCATTTTGGAAAATTCTACTGGTTCCAGCACCCATGCTTTGAAAAGTATATTGAAATATTAGAAGAGATTCAGAGAGCTGCTAAAGGGGTTTGAGCTTTAAAAGCCATGTTTCATATTGAGACTTCATGAACTAAGTAGGTTTAGTTTGTTCAGGAGCAACTTCCGAGGTTGACAGATCATACCACCACTTACCTCTATGAGCAGACAGGGCTCTAATTTAGCCAAGTTACATGGTCCGGAAGTAGAAGTACAAAAATAATGAACACAGCCACATACACACCCCCCTGATTAATTAGGGGAATTGCTTATCTCATGGTAAAAGCTTTAGGGCAGTGTGAGATGTCTGTCTCACCACATCCCATGGCAAAACCGAAAGCATTCTGCATAAGCTCCTGTGTCATTCAGGAGATCAGATTAGATGATGATAACATTCCAGTCTGGTCTTAAAATAATTAAATGAGGTATCTACAGAGATTTCAAAGTCAAATCGGATCTCCCTCCCCACAACCACCCTCTCAGCAGCGTGTTGTTTACATATTAATGAGATGTAGCATTAGGCTGCAAAACTGCGTGATTTAAATGTATTTAGCAAAACAATTAGGCACATTTAGTGGTTGCTGACAGCTGTGAGGATGTCCTTATATCTCTTGATCTTTGTGGGCTGGAGTTACCTGGTATGGGATCCCAGTAGTCCCCTACTCCTGTATGCAGCACCCAGAGCACATTTCTTTCCTACTGGACAGCAGAAAGCAGGCAGAGCTGTCCTTTCCTCTGGCTCCCACCCTCAGGGACCAGCGGTGCAGTGTCCTTAACTCCTTAGTGTCAACAGGTGGAAGGTCTCCCTCTCTCCTTGTATCACAATGCCAGTGGAAAATCAGATAGGTATGGAAAGAATTGGTATGCAGGATCACTCTTCTCTGTTAATCAAAGCAGCATTATCATTCTGTCTTTTTTTGTTTGCTTATTTGATTGCTACACTTACCTAAAAAAGATTTCCAATAGCTACTGAGTTGAAAGTGATTTAGATTAACCCCAGCTGACACCACTGCTTTAAAGAGGGCTGCCTGAAGTTTTAAATCCTCACAAGCATGATACTTCCCAAGAGGAGCTGTAAATCCTTGAAGCTGCTCCCTCCTGATACTGTATTCCCAAACAAAAATCACTCAAATCTCATGAGCCGAGACAATAATATTTACCAGTAAGCAATTTTAGATGGCTTTTGTTTTAATGTCCAAAAGTGTACTTGTGTTTAAGGCTAACATACAATACTCAGATATTGTATAACCTGACAAGTTTTCTTCTACTTGTTTCCATCTTTTCTTTCATTATCTTGCTGATCAGCTTATTTACGGAAGTTCCAAGTCTCCTCCTGTCGGGTTTCCTAAGGAAAAGTGAATAGGGTGGAAGATATTAAGGCATAGGTGGGCAAGTGACAGGCAGTGTTCAATGGAAGCCTGTAAATGTATGAAATATCTGGAGCTGTGCAATGAAGGGACAGCTATGTCACTTTGCAGCAGAAAGCAGTTATATTGAGCTGGGAGGTGGAATGGACAAGGGCCTCACATATAGGTCCCACTTTGAACAGAGCTGCTTAATTTAAGAATAAATATTCTGTTGTGAGAGCATCTCCATGTGCCTCTCCCCGTGGTGGCTCAGCAGCTCATCAGCTGCTGTTCTGTGATGTACCCTGGTTAAGAATAGCATCCTCTCTGCTGGATCAGAGTGGGGAAAGAGCCACTATAATCCTTGTGAGCTTTAAAGGAATGTCAATGATAACCAAAGTAGGACAAATTAGGGCTGCTGAGATCCTTGCTAGGGATGGAAATGGGTAATAGCCACCCCTGTTAATGCCAAGGAGGCTCGAATTCACCTTTAAGGCTGCTGAGAGTCTGAGTAGTTTATTGCATGTATTTGCCTTGGGGCCATCCTCTTTTTTAGCTCACTGGTGGTCATTTTGGGTTTTGGAGCTCCTGTTCTGAGTCATTATTTTGGCCCTCAAGTCCCTGTTTGTACAGATCCCTTTGTCTCACAGTGAGCTTGCTCAGCATCGCTGGGTAGGAGCAAGCAAGTGTCCTTGTGGTTGGTGTGACTCAGAACTGAGGAACAAGCTGTGCTTGAGCTCCCAAGTGAGACTTTAGCACAGGGAATGGGCCCAGCCGTCCATCCAGGACCAGGGGCTGGGTCCGTCCCACTTACTTGGGATTGTGCTGTAGGGCTGAGCTTCACCTCTGGCAGTTGTCTCCAGTTGTAGCTGCACTGCAATAGTCTCTTTGTGAACATGTTTGCAGGAAGCTGAAAATCATTCAATCCTGCCTTTTACATTCAGGCTGTGTTTTTTCCCCTGGAATTAAAATACTGTGCTGGCATGGTATTATTGAACACACAATTAAAAGTAATTTTCAGTTTACCTGTAACGCTTATATTTTGAACCTAGTAAGAGGCTCTTGGTTGTAAAGTTTTACGATAGGTGATGAGATAAAAGATGTTGGCTGGCTGTGCCCATGTGTAGTGCACGTGTATTGTGTGTGAGCTTATTGGGAATGTGTGCTCAGGTTTGCTGGGGCAGGGGGTTGCAGAAACCGAGCTCTACGGGGCTACCAGATGCTGCAGGATGAAAATTCTGATGGAGCAGCTGGTGTAGTGAAAGAAAAGATCCTCATTTTTCCTTGGAAGTGTTTTTTAAAAAAATGTGTCTTTCTCTGATGCTGATATTTTGGTCCTGAGTCTGGTCCCTGTGCCGCCTCCGAGTCCAGTGCCCAAAGCAACCAGCTGTGCGTTGTAATTGCCTGAAGTAATGTCGTGTACCAACGGAGCTGAAATATAAATAACTTTGATTGGGCACAGAAAGTTCAGTAAGTTAAAGAATAGTGCTTTTGAGGCATTTTGTCATCCCAAAATGGAGACTGCCACACGGATTAATCATCGCGTGCATGTCGTGCAGTTTACAGCTGCTTAACAATAATTAGAAATAAACTTTATATTCACTCCTGAGCACTGCAGTAAGCTTTCCTTTTCTCAGGTGCTCTTATAAAGCATCGGACAAAATATTATTCTTGGGTATGAAGGATACATAGTTCTACTACTGCAGGAAGAAAGTCATGGGACTGTAAAGCTACTGAAATTGGTGTTTCTATTTGTCCTGAGGAGCTGGGCTACCTGCCTGACATTTTAGCCTAAATGGCAGTTTCTTAGCTTAATTAGATTTCAGATGCAAATCTCTGAACATTACTTGATTTCCTTTGTCCTTCATTCCTTCCTCAAGGGGTCATGGATACTCACAGGATAAAGATGATCCCTCAGATGTCACTGAAAATATTGCAAGAAGTGTTCTGTCCTCCTCAGCTTCTCTGAGATGTGAACAATATGTTTGCTTACTTCTCTTTTGACCCACCAGAGACATAGAATGATGTGGTTTCCTATGGGGAATTTTTTTTTTCAAAATGAGCAGAAACAGGTTGTTGAAGCAGTTTTTTATAATCAGGTGGAAAAAGCATCCTTAAGACTGCTCTGTGTCTTCACTTACAATCATTTGATTTTCTGGTTGACTGGCACTTTGCTATGGATCTGTGTTGTTAGATATCTCCAGATTGCAGAGACAGCAGCCTAACTTCACAGGGAAAGAGACAGTAAAGTCTCAAATGTGCTCAAAGGATGCACATTCACAGCTGCTTGATTAAACCTAGCCTAAGGGAATTTTGTCCCTTCTCATGAATGGTCTACCTTTGTCTGCTGTGGTGACTTTTTTTCTTCTTCTTAGCAGATTGTCTTGTAGCTTGCTTTGCCAGGGAATTAAAGCTTCAGGCTGCCATTTGTGTGGAGTTATTAAATATGGGTGACCCAAGCACGGGGCCTCTTGCATATGAAACCTGGTATTCTGGTCTTCTCTCTTTCTGATATTTCTGTTCTTTCAGATATGCTAAATATACCTTTGAAGTTTCTTTTCTTCTTGTGTAAAATACACTTTCATAGGTGAAGCTTGCAGCTGGAATTAGGAGATACTGGTTCCAGCTGGACACACAGAGCAGCCATGTAATGGTTCTTTGCCTCGATTTCCCCATGTGTAATGTGAAAACAGTAACGTCCACCCTCCTCTGTGCAGCTCTTTGAGCTTTGTTCAGGGTGACAAACTAAGAATCCATAATGTAGTCTAGACCTTCTGCAGTCTGGTGGGAAGCCCTGCTGGAAGTTATCTTGTCTGGGGATGCTATGGATCCATAGGCAAGTAGTAGAGGCTTTCCTGTTTCTGATCAGTAATTCATGGGGAGAAACATACCTGCATGCTAAAGACATCAGACCAGCTATGTGAGTGCAGGGAGTCCTGCCAGCCCTGCTTGCACAGAGTCAGAAAATCTGTGTCTTAAGCAGATCTGACCATTTATTACCTGTGGTCTGTATGCCAGTGGCCCTTAAGTGTAAAGCCTTGGTTTTTCAAGTAGTTCATGTAGTTGGCAGACTGATAGTTTAGCTGCCCGGACATGAATGACAGCAAGATGTGCAAGAAACTCATCTGGCCAAAAACTCATTTCATGAAAGTTTTTTTTTTTTGATGCAAGGATATCAGGAAGGCTGGACTTTTCTAGCCTCCCTTTTGGGGTAAAGTGTGTAGGTTTTATGTTCCACTAGACGTGGGGAGCTATGGAGGATCAGGAGGAGGGATATTTTAAGAGATGGAGGTCTCTTGGAGATTTATGTAGCAGCCCTTCCTCTGGTTGGGCCAGGAACTAAGGGAAGGGATGTTTGTCTGTCCTGCAGGATGACTGTAAATCTGATGGTAGAAATATTTGGAATAGGAGAGTTAAAATGCAAGCTGTTCTCAAAGCTAAAATGGTTTGTGCTAAGGTGCAACAGGCTGGCAATTATTTCCTTTTGTAAGGGCTGAGGTTCTAAGACATGATCAATTTTGGCATCTCTTGGAAAGAGATCTGATACGTTTTACCTGTGGAGAACACAGGGATTCTCTGCTCATTTCAGAGGTGATCCCAGAGCTAGACAAAAGATGGAATATTGAGTTTTGTGCTGATAGACCTCCAAGGAGCAATATAAATCTCTTTAAAACCCTGAGTAACCTGCCACAAAACTGTCCGAGGGAGGTTGCTTCAAGACAGCACAGTTACAAAATACTCTGAAAGGCTCAATAGGGTTTTTCCCCCTTCTGTGATATTTGGAGTTGAACTTTAGATACATAATTTTGAACATGGCCTTTTAAAGTAACTTTCTATTCTGGCCCTGTCATTTTTAGGGCTGTAAAGGAAAACCAAAATGCCAGGGAAGGAGAGGAAATGAAAATGAAGAGTGGGGCTAAAGAGTAGGTTTTGATCATCGTTGCAAGAAGTGGCATCATCTGTGAGAACAAAAGTCTTCAATTGCTGCAACTGGAGACAGCTTTTAGTCTCCAATTCTATTTTGCCCTGAGCCAGCCAGCCAAATAAAAACAGCAACATAAATCACTGCTGGCAGAACTTAACAGTTATGCAACGTCCAGTGCACCACATGCCTATTTTTAGATCAGTTTTACACTAGCAGAATTTACTTTATGAAATCTAAAAAGAATGTCTGTTCAGAGGCTGGGGGATAAAGATGGTATTTAGAAAGTGCAAAATGTAAAAACACTTAGTACAAGGATGCTCTAGCAAGCCCTGCTTTGGCAGCACTGATATCCTTTCAAAAATGTTGGCTCAATCAGGCATGCTAATGAAGAGTAGGGGGTTTTTTCATCAATAGCCCCTTGAATTTCTAATGTGCAATTGCTGTTTGAATGGTTAACTGTGCTCCCTTTACCCAAACAGCTGAACATCAGACTCACAGCGCTCGTTATCCCAGACCAGATGTGCCTCTTCTCTCCTTTACATTTGACTTAATTCTTTTACTATTTAATTCTGCATTAGTTTGTACTGTGTATAATCTTGTTCCCAAAGCTTTTTGTTCAGATTCAGAACAGGTAATGATTGGGAAAAGTTTGACCTTTCAGCCTTTAGATATGCTAGCAGATGAAACACAGTCTGCATAGTTAATGTATCTCTGGGATTTCTGCCATAATTTTGACAGTTTTCAATCATGTCTTGAATCAGATTAGTATTCTGATTGTTGCATGATCTGTATTGATCTTTTCTCCCTCCAAACCTTTCTTCTAGGTGACAATCTCGATGCCATCCATGACATAACTGTGGCGTACCCACAAAACATTCCTCAGACAGAGAAGCACCTTTTGAAAGGAAACTTCCCAAAGGAGATCCACTTCCACGTCCAGAGATACCCCATAGAGACAGTGCCCACTTCCAAGGAGGAGCTGCAGCTTTGGTGCCGGCAGCGCTGGGAAGAGAAGGAGGAGAGACTGCGACACTTCTACGAAGGTGGAAGATGCTTCAGTGCAGGAGGGCAAGGCATTGTCCCACCCTGTAAATCCGAGCTCAGGGTCCTGGCAGTGAAGTGCGCCTCGCTCCTGTACTGGACGGTGTTCCCGCTGGGAATGCTCGCGCTGCTCTACCTGTACAGCTTTGCACAGTGGTACTTTGCAGCCATGATCGTCTTCTTCGTTGTGCAGCAGAAGATATTTGGTGGGCTGGAACTCATTGAACTCGCTTGCCATCGGTATTTTAAAAGGCAACAGAAATTTCACGACACTAAAGTAAAAATCAATTAGTTCCGGGGTAGAGGAAGGGTGGTTTTGAGATACCCTGCAAATTTTATGCACAGGGAACAATTTTTGCATGAGAAGTGTCTTTTACTATCGCCATTGTTAGACATTTGCACATGGTTCTGTGAAGAGAAAGAAAAATGTTAGTTATTGCTACAAGTGAAAATGGTAGTTTTTAATCTCTGAATGTAATTTCGACATTGCTCTCACAAGCAGCTAGCAACTGCATTCTGCTGTCATTAAGAAACAAACTGCTGGATTACTGAACAATCATAAGGACATTAATAAATGTGACATGCACTGAAGTTCCATGTAGAAACCCAAGCAGTTCAGCAAAGAGAGGCAGATGTATTATTTCTTTAGAGTCACATTGCTGTGAAGTGAACACCGAATTTGGAAAACTGGTAAGTTTTGATAGTAGGTGAAAGTTGAAGAAGTTGTTATTCTGTTTCTTTTTTCTATTTCAAATAGTCAAATGTATTTTGAAGTAATATTTTTGCATAAGCTTTTCCAAACACTACTGAACCTACCAACTATTCAAGTATTCTGGCTTGGTCACTAAGGAGGATTTTTAAGCCTTGCAGTCTTGTGTCATACTACTATAGTGCTCACTCTGCCTCTATTTAAGTGTTTGCTGATTATTTAGTAGACCTGTGCAGTTAAGTTTTTATCTCTCACTGTTTCATACTGTTCTAGTCTCCCTGTAGCTGTGGGAGACTTGTTCCTACTGTAGTATGCAGAGCTGCAGGATAGGGGAGCTGGTTTTTTATTGGTTTATTAGTATTTGTTTCTCACAGAGGCAAAAATAGCTATTTGTCTCTGAGTAACTGGAAAATGTTTTTCAGAAAGGCTTCCTTGTGTCCTCTTAGACATTCTTTGGTTGAAAACATTTTATTTAATTTTCAGAGTAGGCAAGATACCCTTTTTTCTTTTTTAAATTTTTTTACTATTAATTTTGGTTTTCACATTGCTTTCTTTGGCATTTCACGTGTCCATGTGCATAAGCAGGAAGACTGCTTGGTCCATGCATGTCAGACAGACCTGTTGAAATGCAATGGTTCTCTCCTTGGTGGTACAAGAGGTGGGTTTGGGTTTTAGACTTAGCACAGGGAAGAGTTGCATCTTCCTTTTGCATACTGGCTTTGTTTCCTGATTGCATCATTACTTTTTCAACCTCTTTTGCAATTTTTGGTACTTTCCCATATTTTCATGACGTTCATAAAACCTGAAGGCTCAAACTCAGACAAGGCACTTTGAAGCGTATACCTTGTCATATATAATAAAAGTAATGTTCATGCTCACATAGAAAAAGACAAAAACATTGCCAGCACTTCAGAGATACTTCAGGTCTTCAGGTTAAATTGTTTTGCAACCTCCAAAATTTTAGACAACTTGAACAATTGTATTGCTGTAAGACCTTCCTGAGTTAATAAATATTTGTTTTTTATTGCATGAGGGCTTGTTTGAGCTGGACCCAGATGGCCTGGCTCCCTTTGTTGAGTGGCGTTGCTGTGAAAGTCCAGAGTGTAAAATGTATCTCGTACTGTGCTGCGTATCTCAAGTGTTGGGTCGGCATGGTGGACACACCTGTTTGCTTCTAAACTATGACACTAAGCATGTTGTCTAATGTGTTTGTTTCAAAGACCATTTTTTGAATGAATCACCAGCCTCTATTCAACTGTCCCTTGCAAGGTGACAAGTCTTTTTTAATCTATGCTTATAATAACTAATTGTTTATTATGCGGAAAGTACTTGAAGCCATCTGGTTTACTCCAAATTTTTTAATCCCTTTTTTCTTAAAAATAAATAAAAGTAGGTTTATATTTAGGGTTATGTTTCTTAATGATTTTTTCATGTTTGTATTTGTGTACCTGACAACTGGTGTTGCATTGTCATGAGTGGAAGGAGGTCATTTTTGCACCTTGAGGTCTTTTTTTAACGCAGGTCTGTGATATCACAGGCATGGTTACAGCTTAAACCTCCATAGCCTGGTTTTTCTTCAGCTGATACCCTGAACATTCAGGTAACCCACTGGAAGGGAAAACCTAAAAACCTCATTAGTTAATGCAGAGGAGACCTAGAAGGCTCCTTCCAGCTTGTCCTGAGCCACAGCTGTGCTTTCATACCAGGAGTCACCATAGCCAACCTACTCCAATAGCCTTAACATCATCTTCAGGAATGACTGCAGAGGACAGGTTCCGTGTGTTGGTGACATAAAATACCAGCTACGCTTTTCTCGGTCATTCAGAGAACTTTGTGGTGTCATCAGATGTACCAGGAACACCAGTGAGTCTTGGTCACGGCGTGGTACAGGATCTATGTCTCTGTGTAATTAAAGCTGGGCTCTGAAAATTAAGTCAATGCAATCCATCGTTGACCCTTAAAAGGGATTTCCTCCCAGCTGGAGCTAAACATGTAACCTACTGTAATGTGGTAAAAACTTCCTGCAAAATCTGTAACTCATCTTCCTCTCTCATGTGTTTGGATCAAAGAGAAAGAATAATCTGCTTCTGGGCTGGTAATGTCATGTTTGCAATGCCCAACTCCATGATGCAGAGTGAGAAGTAATTGAAGAATCCTCCTCTCACAGGGAAGGGTGTTGGCTTTGTGTCCGATGTAGATGTTTAGATTATGTGCATCATTTCTCAGGTCAATCAGAAATGCAAGATGGGAAAAATGTTGAATAAAAAACTAAAAGTTTTGTGGATGGAGAAGCTTCTTTGTTTAAAAAGTATTAAGGAACTGGGGGAGGATTTTTCTGTGAATGCGTTTTCTCCCTCTGGTGAAAATGTACCTTTTTAATCAAAAGGTTCTGATATACAGATTTCTTGGAGACTACTTTGTTCCTACCCTGTCTCCCTTTTCAAAGATCACTAAGTTCACATTTAGGGATGTGGTTTAGTGGTGGACTTGGCAGTGCTGAGTTCACAGTTAGACTCAGTGATCTTTTCTCACCTAAATCATTCTGTGATTCTGTGTTGAGTAAATCACTTGGAAACTTTTTCAATGCTGTTGGGATAAAGGTGCTAGTACTCCAGGAATCACATAGCTCTCTTCCATGGGACATGGATTGGCACTGGGTCTCATCTCACTCAATGGCAGGTTTGCCCCAGTTCACATTCTCTTGTAGTCCCAGCAGCTGCCCCCCTGAGCTCTGTCTGCAGGGCCTGCTGGGTCTTGCATACATTGTTTGGGATCAATGCTGTGCTTTAAGGATGCTGCTCCCCTTTGCTCAATCAAATGTTTCCTCATCAGCATCAGGGGGTTTCTTTCTCTCTGCTCGGAACAGAAGGTTGAAATCCTGCCATCTCTGTGTGTCATCAGGTTCATCTGGGTAACAGACCAAGACATTTTTCTCTTGACTTCAAAGCTGCAAGGCCCAAAGCTGGTCTGTAAGGTGTTGTCTTGATCATAGAAAATGTAGTTCCTAGTTTTGTGCATTGCATCAATCGGTGTTGTTTAAAAAAGATCTGTGTTTTGATAACTTGATTTTATATGTGCACTGTGTGAAAGGAAACACCAGGACACTACAAACCTACAGAAAGCCTTAGTTTTCAGATTTCACTCATGATATTATTACAATGTTTTAACCATGTACCAGTTACTGTACAGCAACAATAAAGACCTGAAGCATTGCATGTGTTTAATTTTGTTGTTTTCTTTTTACTGCACCTGTAAGGAACAAACCTTGTCTTCAACCGTTTGGCTGGCTGGCTTGGGCAGACTGGCGTCTATTTCCATGCTTGACTCATGGATTGTGGCTATTGAGGGAGAAGAACGCCCCCATCTCCATGGGAGGCTGGAAAGCACTGTCTGGCTCTACCCTCCCTTCCAGCTTCTTCATGTAAAGAGGCACAGAAACCTTTGAGTGTGGAAGAACTACAGTTCAGCTTTAGTCTTGCTGTGCTGCTTAACCGGGATTGCTGAAGAATAACCTGTCTTAGGTGACAGGTTATTCTTCAACAGGTGATAGGTGGGTAAGTCCTCCATTTTAGCTGTATCCAGTTACCTCCCATGTAATTACTGACACAAGAAACAATCTGTGTCAAGGTTCATGTTCTTCGGGGACCTTTCCTCAATGTAACTTCAGGTCACAGGCCCCTTGATTTCTCTCTCTGTTGCTTGAGTGCTGATCTGGTGTGGAGGCACAAGGGCTGTGTTTCTCAGCTCTGCATTGCCCAGTGAGAATAGCTTGGCTGTGCAGGCCCTAGGGAAATCCCATGTCTCCAGAAGGTATCCCGTGGCAGAAAGAAGAAACAGAGACCCTGGTAGGAGTTTCTGGAGCTGGAAATAATATTAGCCATGTCTGTGTATGCTCAGAGCATTCAAATCCTTTCCCCAAAGTCAAAATGAATGGCGTGTCACTCTGGAAGGGTGGTTGTCTCTTCCTCTTGGTTTCCTCACAAATATGCAATGAAAAAATGTATTTCTCTGTCTTACCTGTCCTTACAGAAAACATTAGTAATGGAGGTCAAAGCTTTCACCCTCCAGCTGCCCCAAACCCCTCCTTGGCAGTTCCATATAATGGGGAAAAGGTGGTCTTACTTCCCCAGGAAATAAGAACTTTTAATCACACTGCAAGCAATCTCAACCAGAAAAGGCTCCTGGGAGCAGGGAGCATGGTCTGTGCTTGTAACATGGTTGGGTGACTCTCACCCTAGAGGGTTTGGGCTGAGGCATGTGAGGGGAGAGAGTTTACCTCTATCCTTGCTGGGCAAGCAGTTTTATCAGGAATGGATATCAGGCCCCAAGTTTTTAAGTAGATGTCTTTGTTCTATTACAGTAGGGTCTCCAGATGGTTTGTCATCCCCTTTTCTGGAGGTCTTTGTCTGGGAGGACTGTTTCTCAGGTGGGCATTGCTGCTCTCAGTAGAAGATGGGAGAGTGTTTGCTGCATTTGAGATGCTTCATGCTGGGCTGCATGAGAGAGGCAGATATGCAGGTGCAGGTAAGTGTAATGTTTTGGTGGTCAGCAGCCTCTTCCCTGCATTTCTCTCTCCATCTTGCTTGTCTGAGGGAGGAGGCAAGGGCCCCTTCACCCACAGCGTCAGGCAGCAGAGGAGCACCTTCAGCCTTACCAGAGAGAAGAGCTAAAGGGGCTCAAGCCTCAGCATTGCTTCTGCATCCCCAGGACAGGTAGCAGGGGAGGATAAGCTGCTGCATGGTGTGAGAGCACCAGGAGGTGCTGTGGGAGGAGCAGGAGGCACAACTTTCTGTGGAGCCGTAACCTGGCCCTACTCCAAGACCCAACTAACTATTGGGTTACTAACCGTAACCCAACATCGCTGCTGGGTCTTGCCCTCTGCCCCCCTGCACTACTTCTTCCCCTTCCTTCAAGCCTTGCTCTGCCCTTTGAACTGCTGGGTGTCCAGGAAAGGATGTGGATTAACACTGAACCTAAATAGGAAGGAAATATTAGGGATAACAGGATAGAGGTGCTAGGGAAGATGCTGGCTCCTGCCAGTGCTGGGTGCAGCTGTTGGGAGCATGTCATCCTGTCTTAGAGGCTGAAGGAAAAGATCTGTCTTAAAGTACTTCTTTACTTAGACATCTTTTGAGAAAGTGAGGAGAGAAAGAACATCCACCATAGGGTGGTTCCCAGCAGGACCAATGGACTGCCCCAGGAGGAGCCTCTCTCTGTTCTTACCTGGTGGGCTGCCCACCAGTGTTGGCATTGCCTGTGTGTCCCTGTAGCTACTCAGGGTGCTGTCTCGGATGTGGTTTAGTGTTTCTCACATTTCTCAATTTCTCACTTGATGTCCTGTGTTTAAAGACATGCAAATGGGTCCTTCTGCTTCTTTTCCTGGCAGCTGTGCAAGATCCCGAGTTCTTTATGGATAGAATAATCCCTCATTGTCAGTAAGATTCCCACTGGCATGCTGGGGAGTCACCCACCTTTCCAGGGAAGCTTGCAAGATCACTTGTAACAGTGCTGCCATATGCAATCCATATTTTG
Source organism: Leptocoma aspasia (assembly GCA_013399835.1). Classification (NCBI taxonomy): domain Eukaryota; kingdom Metazoa; phylum Chordata; class Aves; order Passeriformes; family Nectariniidae; genus Leptocoma; species Leptocoma aspasia. The sequence goes on along the minus strand of VXAX01002993.1, from coordinate 546,748 downwards.
CCTGGCAGCCAGGTGCTCCCTCACCTTCCTGGCAGGGAGCTGCCTCATCATCCCTCTCCCCACTAGTACAGTTAGTTTCCCTTCCCAATTATCCACTGAAATTATTCAAGTGGAGATGTTCTGCCTGCTGGTAGGTCCCGAGGTTTGCTTCCTACAGCTTTGCACCCCCTGCCAGTGCTGTTCAAAGAACTCTCTGAAACTCAGCTCTGAACTCACTTCACTCAAGTGCCCTTTTAATAGCTACCTAAGCAAAGGTCCCCACTTTCCCAAGGCTTTCCTTGGTGCTTTGTGACGGGCACAAATCATCACTCAATGAGTCGGTCTCAAGGTCACAGCAGGAAAACCTTCCAGCACTTGAGGATCAGACAAACATGGACAGTTCTGGACATGGGCAGGTCAGGATCTGAAATCGTGCTGCTTCTCACACGCCTTAACACCAATCCCTGCAGGAGCAGAACCAGCATTTAAAGGAAATGCTCTAAACACCTCTTTTGGCAGCAAACAAAACTCTTCTGATTCCTTTATTGCTCTATGCCTTCCTTCTCCTCTCTCCCTCCCAGGAGCAAGAGATGAGAAGGTTTTGGGACACCCTCTGTTGCTTGAAGCAGGAGAATAATGATCTTGGAGCCACTGTCCTACGTGGATCAGGCTGTGCTGGCCAAGTTTACAAAGCAGGAGTTGAGGACTGCTTGACACTGCAGGCTCCTTGCACTTGTCTGTCCCTGGAGAGACACACAAGGAGAGGGACTGGGTCCAGTGCCTCACCCACACTGGGCTCTGGCTGGACACCTGCCAGCTCATTCATCTGCACGAAGAAAGTGAGATCCTCATGGCCAACACAAGGACAAAGGGACATGGAGCATCATCCCACAGGATCCCAGAGCTTCAGCCAGCAGCTGGGAAGCCAGAGAGGGGCACTTGGAAAAGGTGCAGCTGCTTGGGAAAGGACCAGCTGACCAAAGCCCTTGGGTGGCCTTGGTGCTCTTATCAGAGATGCTGTGAGTGATGTGGGCCAAGCACAGGGACAGAGCACAGGCACGCCTACTGCAAGCCAGGGCTGTGTCTGCCATCAGGCTCTAACACTCATCTGTGGGTTTGATGCTGCATGCCCATCTGGGACAGGTATTATTCCTGGCTCCCAAGGCCTTGGCTGGGATTAAGGGCCCCCATCGTGGGCAGGACAGTGCAGGATGGTGACATCAAACGCCACACTGTCAGCAGCAGTGAGGGCTGGCACAGATATTCCAGCTACAGCAACCCAGCTGCCTGCCTGGGCCTGTTCCTACCATGTGCTCAGTACACCCACCCCCCAAGGAGTTCATCCTGCTGATTTGGTGGGGTTTTGTGTGACACAGCTGGCACTGGGGCTGATGTTCAGCTGTGATCTCTGCTCTCTCACAGTTCCTGCTCCTGCACCATGTGAAGGATGTTGCATGGTGTCAGAACATGGGTGCCTCAGCCTTCATGCCCAGCCTGGCTTTAAATTAAGGTGTTGAAGCTCTCAGAATAGTCTGGTCTCCTCTACTCCTGCACTGGGATGAGTGACTGGGGCAGGGCAGCTGGCTCAGGCCTCTCTGGTCCATCACAGGGCTCTTGCAGCAGGGCAAGGGCAAGCCTGATCCTGTTGTCACTCTGTGGTCAAGTGTCACACCCAGTGGACATCTCCAGCCTCTCTCTACAGATGCTGTGCTCCTCTAGAGGTTTTGCTTTCTGCCTGCACTGGGGAAAGGGAGATTCTTTTCCAGGAGCCCCTGAGAGGCAGCACAAGGAGATGTTTTATGCAAGATCACAGCAAGGTGTTCCTGGATGTGAGGAGGTCTGCCTCCTCACATCATGTGAAGGTTAAAGGCAGGCTCTCATCTTTCCACTGCTAATGACAGAAAGTGCATTGTGAGTAAGAGAGAGCATAATTAGGGATTAATGAGAAAGGAGCCTGTGGTTTTATTACCCGTTGGACATCAGTCCCGTGGATGAACAAGAGAGGTTGCATTAGCTGCTTCCTGCTGAGTCCATCAGGAAAGTCCTTAGCAGACTTTCTGCATCATTTAAGGACGGGAGGTAGAGCAGGGCACTGCAGGCAAGGAGTGCTGGGTCTTGTGTCCTCTGCTGCAGGCTGGGACAGGCCCCAGATCTGTGGCCCAGTGGGGGGGACTGTGGACCTTGGGGCAAAGACCTTGGGCTCTACTGTTGGCTCTGCCACTGCCCAGTGGCATGTGTCACACACCTCCTGCATCCAAGTTGGTTCAGTGGGACTGGAGACATCTCCTCAGGTGGTGCCCAGTGGCAGCCACAGCATGTCAGGAGAGGCACAGTCTGGGTGTAAAAGCAGAGGTATTTGGTTATGTGAAGGTCAGAGCAGATCCCACCACTTTGGGATGAGCCTTCTGCCCTGCTTCAGCCTGAATCCAACAGTGAGGGAAGCTGGAAGAGATCAAATAAAGACAGGAATAAAACAGGGAGGTTAAACACTTTATCTTGAATTAGCTTCATCATTCCTAGCCATTGCATAAAAGCTATTAAAGTTATTACAGGACATGCTGGATGCTGGCACAGCAGGAACAACAATTATAGGTAGAGTGGTCCTTGTCATAAATATCACTCAAGCTGTCTTGACAGCCCTCTGCCATCATGATGCTGCTTGCAGTCAGCCTGGCTGAGTGGTGCCAAACCATGGGTGCAGCTGATGGGAACAGCTCCTTCTCTCTCTAAATGACACAAGGCTTGCATCCTCAAGGGAAGAAACCTACTGCTGTGGGGCAGACCTGCTTTCCCTGGGTCCTCTCCATGGGGATCTTGCTGCAAATGCCACAAGGAACAAGAGCCGGGATTTAAAAACCACGGCACAAAAAGAAATCATCCCACTTGTGCATGCATTTGTCAAGTCTATTAATAATGTGCTTCACACTGTACTTTAAATGCTCTTTTTAATGATTACTCTGTGTTTTGCCACTCAGCCACTGCAGTCACATCTAAGTCCTAAAGTTATCAGACATTCATCTTGTAAGATCACAGCCCGACTCCACTGATGTCTCACTCTGTGATACCAAGACATCTTTATTGCCAAGCACATGGACTTTTCAAGCCTGACACAGCACACAGGTAGGTGCTTTTGCTGCTCTGTTGGCTAAGCCAGGTGCCTTTTCCAGTGACAGACCATTGCACCCTTCGGTATAAAGTCCTCCAGTTACCCCTCGTCTACCAAATGCTCTGACACATCCAGTTAGGAAATGAAGCCAACTTTTAGCTCAGTGTCTCCAAATCCTAATCCTCCCACTCTACCATGTCTCCCCAAGCAGAGGGGAGAATTAGAAAGGGCCCACACCAGCAGTCATGGGCAAGCAGAGAGGTCGCCTTGAACCTGGACTACTTCCAGGGCCATCGACCCTCACTGAGTCACTTGTTAAGATGATGCAGCAGGAAGTCATGGAAAACAGAAGACAGTGGAAATAAAATGAAGAGTGAGGCATCCATTCACACCCTTGGCAGAGGCGTTTTTGTTCCCGGTCTCCGCCTGCCCGCAGGGAGGACGGGTGCTGCTTATTAGACAGGTTATGTAATTGAAGTGATCTATATTTATCAGGAGAGCATGGCGTACACACCTCGAGGGTCAGAAGCCCAGGAGTCTGGAGAACATGAGCTCCCCTAATGAATCAGCAGGGAGAAGGACCTAAAAATATGACTCAGCTGCAGAAGGACATCGTGGGGTGGCTCGGGGAGCCAAGGTCAGGAGGCCCCAATGTGCCGTTCCAGCTCCAGCTGGCGTGGTGATGCTGTGCTCAGATGGTCATTGCCTCAGAAAACGCAAAATCCACTCTGTGCTAAACTCCTTTCAGACTTTGGCTGTGGTGTTGGATGTTGAGCTGTGCCTAAAGGAGAGAGACCCCCAATCCATGCCATAACCACTGTATTGTACAGTCAGCCTCCTTTTTGCATCATTTTCTCTCTGAGCCCGAAACCTCAACACTCGTGGGATCTATCCTTCTTTTCAGGGCATGGAACCACTAAAAAATGTGTGATTTCCTTCAGGGTCAGGGTAGTCCTTGGCTGGTCCCAGTCATGGAGGCTGGTTTGTGCTCCCTGTGCTGAGCCCTGCTATGGGTGCTGGTTAGACACGAGCTTTGTGCCTGCTCCTCAGCACTGGGGAAACTCAGAGCAGGCTCTTCTTCATCATGCTCAGTGCCCAGCCTTCAGGAGCAGCTCTGTCACCCCACAGCTGTCATCACAGTGAGGAAGCTGCAGCACATCAGCAGTGGCCCACGGTCACCCCGTGTCAGACTGGAGACACTGAGGTGAGCTGCCTGCTGGAGGGGTGTTTCTGCTGCTTTGCATGGATAGAGATGGTTAATGACAGTTATTTTTAGGGAACTGGAGAGGGTGGAAGGAAATAACAGATAGTCTTTGTTTTCTTGGTTTCTGCTATTGTACGTGAATTTGTTTGCCCGCGGTGCCAGAGAGCTCAGCTCAGTGCCCTGGTTTACTCAGGGTGTAAGCAAACAGTGGCCCTTACCCCATCCTGTGTTTGTGCAGTGTCCACACTGTCATTTACCTTTTTAAGATCCTGAATACTGTGCCCTGGACCAAATTCTGCCTTTTTGTAGATGGGTTGGTGGACCTGCCTGTGCAGGGCAGAGATCAGAGCCTGGACACTCAGCCTGTCCCCTGAGACTGTCCGTGGCCCCAATGGCTGTGCATTCCTGCCACATCCCCAGCAATGTTTTGGTCCTTGGCTTCACATGATTCAGACGAGTTCTGAGCCCTGCCTACCACTTGGCAAACACTAAAACTATAGAGGGGTAGATTTACCCCTCTATATCATTTATATCATTAGATTTATCAAAGCTGCTGACTTAGGGACCCATCGCAGCCAGGGCTGATGTCCCTGTCAGTGGGGTTTGCAGAGCAATAGTACTTGATTCAAATGCTGCACTCCCAGGGGCTCCCTCTGATCCACCTGGAGCCTTCATGCTTTGTTATGGTTTGGAAAAGCTTGGTCAGAAAGCGCTTTCTCGTTGGGATTTTTGTGTGACTCTGAAGAACAGCTCTCCCCCATGGAAGTCAGGGTGGAGGTTACCTACAGGAGCAGTACAGCTTCCCAACTGCTCCAGCTGGTATAAACCAAGCCTTGAGAGGAGGATCCTGCTGAGCTCTGAGGAGCAGCAGTGTCTTGAGGGCAGTACAGGAAGAGGTCAGGGAGAAGAGTTCAGGGGATGGAGGAATGCAGGCAGGTGCAGTCACTGTGCTCCATGTGGAGCTCTGCAGTCAGGCACAAGCTGGGATCCTGTGAGTTCCCCCACGCCTGGAGATGCTGGCAGCCCTGATGGTGAGCACAGGCCCCTGGAGAAAGACCAGGAGGTGAACACCAGCGGTCAGATCTGTGCTGTGTAAGGCATTCATCTGTGTTGTGCATAGTCTCAGTCCTACCTTCAGTGTAAAACTGTGGTGTGTTTAACATGGAGGATGCTCTCCCAACACACTCTTACTTCTTGTCAGTGGGGTCTCTGTGGTCACTGCAAAGTCCACCCATGCCACTGGATCAGTCCTTCTGGGCTCTCACTTGGCCAAGCACCTGGGTGCCACCTCCTCTCTGTTCCCAGCAATGTCACCGGCTGAGGCTCAGAGACCCAATCCACCACCACTGGCCAGCATCCCTGGACTCTCTGGGATCAGGCTCTGTCTCACAGCAAACAAGGGAAAGGACTGATTCAATCATAGCCATGGGACTGGTCTGCCCACTGCACATTTCCTGAGCAAGGTAATTTACTTGGAAGAGTTGGTCCTGCCAGAGGTGTTTGAGTACATTTTTCTGCTCCAGTCAGTCCTCTCTGGTGATAATTCAGCTGCCACAGCAGCTCTTCCTCCCCTGGCCCCACATCTCCTGGACAGGCTCACAAGGCACATCTTTCTCCTGCCGAAATTGCTTTTTATTTTTAAACCCTGGGACACAAAAGCCCTACCTTTATCATTTGCCTGCAGTCCCAGCAGCTCCACATATCCTCATTAAATAACCACTGATCATCAGGTGAATCTGACAGGCCCCAAAAGCAAGGGAGGTCTGGATGCCTGGTGTGCCCACGGCTGGTCTCAGCTCCCTGTGGCTGCAAAACATGGGGGGGGGTCTCCTCCCTGCAGGCTGGGGAGAAGGGCTGTCAGGAGCCCAAAGGAATGGTGAGCCTGTGTTTTTCCACTGCAGCGTGGGGGCAGGTGGCTGCAAGGAATGACTTTATCCCAGCCCTGCCAGAATTTATACAGACAAACAATAATAATGGTTCTTTACAGGGGGTTACTGAGATGGAAAACTGGGTTATGGCCTGTGCAATTTCATATTCCTCTTCTGAGACACAATTTAAATAATCCTTTTTCTTAATTTATTTTTAATCTCTGTAGTACAGACCCTGCGGGAGGATGTCACCAGAGCAGGAGGACTACTAGCTGAGTGTGAGGAGCTAGGTGTCCATGGGGAAATTTGGGTGACAACTTGAGCCCCAGATAGAGAAGATTTGAAGGGAGGGATGGATCATGCAGGGATATTGATGCAGCTCTCTGTCCAGGGCAAACCTGAGTCTGATCTGTCCTTAAATGCCCAAACTTTCAGAAATGTTTGGACTCGATGTGTGAAGCTTGTGTTCTGGTTGGGATTAGCTCCCAGCTGGTTTCTCCAGCCACCAGCCCTGCTACAGTGTGTCTCAGGGGAAAAGCCACTTTGCATTTTGGGAGACATCATGCAAAGATTGGTACATGAAAAGGAGTCCCTTTCATCCCCATCGTATGTGAAACATTCTGATGAACCCAGAGATGGGAAATCAGGAATCACACCTGAGAGAGGTGACAGGAGAAAACATCGTCACTGGTGGTTGTTTAGGGCCAGGAGTCTGGTTTCTGGAACAGGCTAGAGCTGGGCCTGCAGCAAATTTACAGCTTGGCAAGGATGCTCAGGAGTCCCTGCTGGGGTTCACTTCACCCTGAGACAGGCACCAGCTGACACATAAATGGTTTTCCCCCCAGCTTTCACAAAGGCTGGTGCTGGGCTCTGTAATTGCACAAAGTTTTAGTACAGCTCCTGTCTTGACTAAATATCTTCAGGCATCACTAATTAAATTGAATTTACTGGGCTGACACGTGTTTCTATCTTCTCAGCCACAGATGTTGTAACTGCAGCTCAGGCTCCAGCACAGCCTGTTTGGACCTGCTGCAGGACCCTTAGGCTTCCCTGGCTCAGGGGTATTGCCTGGGTGCCTCTCCCAGTGTGAAAACCAAGGGGCAGGCTGGGGATCAGCTCAGTATGGTTTTTATTTCTGCAAATAACTCAGATGGCCACAAATCTGTCTGTAGATCCTTTGTCCTCCTCTGCGTGCCCGGTGGGGAGAGTTAATAATAGATGTTGGATGCTGCAGGAAGATGCAGAATTTAAATGAATTCCCCTTCCTTCTCAGCAATAAAAATATTTCTCCCCTAAGAGTCCCTTGATTAATTGATCCGGCAATTGACAAATCAAGGATGGGAACGCATAAAATCCAATAGAAAGGGATGAAAATAGCATTATGTACCATCTGATGCAGTCAGCGATGTCACGCAAGCAAATGACGGCAGAAAAATGGGGCCTTGGGCTGGAGGAGCCTTCATTAAGATGTGGCATGGGTATTATTAAGTAAAAGAACATTGATTTTGTTTGAAAGATTTGGCCATCCATATTAAATATAATCTCCATAATGTAATCTTGGGAGTTGCTTTAAATATCAGCGTCACTTGGCTACATCTGCTTGTTGGGGCTGCTGCTCCGAAATGAAGATGAAAACTTCATTCTCCATCACCCCTTGTGCCCTGTTAGCAGCTTGATAGGCTGTGCCCATGCAGGGGAACGTAAGCATATGGGTTCCCCACAGGGAATACGGGTGTGCCAGAAAGGCCCGTGCATCTAAAGCATATGTGACTGTAACAAAACAAATCATTTACTGAGGCAGAAGCAGCCAACACACAGGATATTTCAAAGCCAAATATCGCTTTAAACTCTGGGCTTTCATGTGAGACTTGAACACCTGGCTAAATTCTTGGCAGCAATTAACCCATACAGCTCTAATCAAAGTCCTTGGAAGCTGAACCCCCTATCCCAAATCCAATCTGACAAATTCTGATAAAGATATTTTTTTTTCTCTCTCACAGATGTCCAGATCCAGCAACAGCAATGCCCTCTCAGGGCTGCTGTGGATATGTGTGGGCTCACTGGAGAGAGGTGGCACTTGCTGATGTCCCTAAAGCTCATCAGAGAAGCAGATGCTTCAAGACTGGGGAAAAGCACCATGGAACTCACAGCCCTGCAGCACAGCTGATGCCAGGGTCCTCACCCAGGTGAGTGTTTCTACAGAAAAATGGTGCACGGTACCACTGGTCCCAGCTGGGAGCATGATCTCAAAGAGCCATGAATCTCACATCTCCCAAACCTCAGAGGAGTTGGGGATAGCATTCCCTGGGCCACAGTGTGGGAAGGTGAGGAGGAGGAGGGTCTCTGATGGGGACATGAAGCCAAAACCCAGCAATGGCTGGTAGGAGTGCTCTTTGCTGGCTGCCAGGGGCATCTGCAGTCAGAAATCCAGCCCAGCACATGCAAAAGACTCTCACTGTCAGAGAAAGAGAAGATGCTATGATAGGAGGGACCATGGGCTCAAAAGCACCTGGAAAAGCATTAGTAGGACCAAGGGAAGATTGGAGACTTTGGATGCATTTATTTCCACTTCCCACAGGTCCAGTGGGCACAGAGAAGGCAGTGGTGTGAAGAGCAGGTGCCTGGGCACATGGGCTGCATGGCTCTGCTAAAGGAGCTCGACAAAAGGCATCGAAACAATTTCCTTGAGAACCAGAAGTGTCCAGACACAGCTGAAGGCACCGAGCCACTTGACTGTAATGGAGTCAATTTTCTCCTTCAAAGTACAGAGTATAAACCTTTTTATAGCCATGCAACAGCAGAGCTATTTTTATTCCCTGCCAGCTCTTGAAAGCCATTTCTGTGGCTCCCTCTCCATGCCCCTGTCCACCATCCCACAGTCACCATTTCATTGCCCACTTGAGCACTTGGGACTTGAATGACAAAGAAACAGAAAATTACCACTCCACTCTGGCACTGCTTTGGGGCCTGGAAGGAATTCCATATGGGTGGGGGCTGGCAGGAGATGGGCACAGGGGGCAGTGGCAGCAGTCACGTGTGGCAGGGCTCTCCCCACGTCCCTCCAGCAGGAGGTCTGCTCTGTGCACCGCTTGTGGCTGTGGGGCCACAGCAACAATGAGCTGGGCCTTTGTGTGGTGAAAAAAAAAGCAGGGTCCAAGTGAAAAGCAGGCACACTGGCAGAAGGAGATCCTTTGGAGGCCAAGAAAACCTCTCTGGTGCCAAGCTCCTCAACACCATCCTGCTGGAGATTGTAGGGTTTGTGAGTAAGAACCCTTGTGGTTTTGCCCTAATTTTATTCTTCTCCCAAGAGCCCCTTTTCAGGTAATGGGCCATGCAAACATTTGCTCTGACCACCTTCTACCTGGCCTGGTGTGGGAACAAAACAAGCCTTCCCACAGGTCCATTAACCGTTTTTCCATCTCTGTTGTGGCTGTGAAAGAAATGAGATAAAATCACTCTCAAGATCACCCTGGGCAAAGCCCATGTTGTCCTAAGGTAACTAACTGATACGCTTGAAATAAAAGCGGCTTTCCCCCACGTCTTTTTTCACAGTAACTGCAAAGAAGGAAATGCATTGCCTTTCCCTGTGGGAAAGGACAGGGTCACCTGCCTGTGACCTGTGTCACCACAACTGTGACTCTATGGATCAAGTGTAGAGCTCAACATTTGGGGCACAGATGAGGCACAAACTCTTGCTTCCCCTCACAATCACTCCCAGGGGATGTCTGAAGGAAATACAAACACCCTCCCATCGGAAAAAAAAAAAAAAAAAAGAGGAGAAGGAGGAGAAGGAGAAGTTGAAAAGAAAATGGATTTGTGTTGGTTGGATGAATCCAGTCATTTTGAAAAGCTGCAGAGCACAAAGGTGAAAATATACATGGAAAGCAAAATACAGGAGCTTCTGTGTGGTGCCAGCAATTTTCTTTCCCTTCACTGGGAAAGGAACTGCCTGGATGTGTTGTGGTACAATCTGCTCTTTCAAATGGCTGAGTCAAATACCAGCTAAATTACAAAGAGTTGTACAGAGACATGAAGGACGCATAATGACAATATTTTGTCATTCCTCCTTCAGATGGATGTGGAAAATGGGAAGGAGAAAAAATAATTACATTAGGGTTCAGATAGCATTTTGATAGCAGATATTAAATGAAATGTAAAGGTTATTTCCAAACCCAAACCCTGGATGCTGCTCCAAGCATGAACAGACTGGCAAATGATCTGAATTTTTCCATTTTCTTGGTATTGTTCTATGGATGTGTTTACCACATAGTCCAGCATTGCAAAATTAAAAAAAAAACAGGAAAAGAACAAGCATTTTGCTGGGTACCCAGGCAAAACACATACTGACAGAGCAAGGGCTAGATTTGGTATTTCATTGCCAGGACACCTTGCTCTGGCATAAGAGTAGCAATGAGCAGGACTGGGACTCGGACTATATGAAACAGAGTATTCTGTTTCTGCTCTCAGCACTTCAGCTCTTCAACCCTAAGTACAACCTGCAGCAGATACTTGGTATTCAGAGAAGGAAATGTGCCTGGTATTGTCCAAACCTGGCTGAAAAGCCTCTGTATTGATGCCTGCTGACTTTGATGAGTTGGTCTCAGGCACAGGCAGCCAGAGCAGGCAGGCAGGCATGTTCTGGAGACATCCAGGCAGCTTTCACACCTGAATGCATGGGAAGCTCCTGCATGTCCAGTTTCTAGGTTTTAGTCTGTTCAAGTTTACACTGGATTCAGCTGTGCCTAGATCTTGTCTAAGAAGAGGAAAGAAAAGGCTTCTTGTTGCTCAAACCAGAAAAGCCAGTCTTAAATCAGTCCATCAGCCCTAGTGAGGTGACTGACATTGCAGAGAGGAGCCATTAGCCCCACCACCTCAGGGCTGACCTTCTCCCTTGTATCCCAGTGTGCAGGGAGCACTTCCCACAGTGTTCAACACCAGCTGCCCCTTCTTCCATCACACTGGGCTGCAATCTTATTTTTGAACAGCTCCTCAGTGACTTGTTCCAGATCCTCCTCTCCAGCTGTGTCTTTATCTAGGACTTCTCCCTCTCTGCCATTATGTTTTATCTGTCAGGGCTGGTCCCGTGTTACCTGTGAATAACTCAGCTGACAGCTTTAGGTCATCTGTCATTTCATCTGCTTGGTGGTCAAAAACCAGTTGTGATCCCTCCAGTGGTTTTGGGGCCAGAACTGACTATTGCACCTGCCTGGCAAGATTTTCCTCTCCAAAACCTTTCAATAATCTGCAATGCTTGGGGCACTGGCAGCTGGTGCTTGTTTTTGCAAATGGGCAGTGGTTCCCGTGGCAGAAGGTGAGCGTGGAGCAGGGCAGTAAAGGTGATTGATGGGCACAGTGGTTATTTTCCATACTGGGGCAGAGATTATGTTCAGTACCATCCCTTTCCTCTTGTAATGTGGTTCTTGGTGTTGGCTTTTGCTGACAAAAGGTGGTCTCAATATTGAAGCCTGATTAACAATGTGCCTGCTTTCCTTTTCTTCTCTCCAAAGCCTTTTCTTCTCTTCCCGTTTCTGAGGAGCTCAACACTGCAGGATCATAGAATCATGGAATGGTTTGGGTTGGAAGTGTCCTTAAAGATCCCAAGATGAACCTAGACAGTGACAGCAAACTGAGGTTACCTATACATGCTCCTGCTCCTTCCTGGGTAAGTGAGGGATCCTGTGGCATTCCAGTTGTCTTTAACATTGTCACCGTATTACTTTTGGTGCTATTCATCATAAGCATCAAGCACAGTTGTAGTCATGCTGTGAGAGGCTGGGAAGCAGCATGTGCTGTCAGGGACACACACCAGCAGCTCCCTCCCTTCCCAGATGGGGTATTTAGGTATTTACTCTCCCTTAGGAGCTTCCCCTGGTTGCTGCCATTCCCTGGCAGTGGTGAGGGTAGAAGGATTTTTCCACCTCCCCCAGAGTGGGTTGCCCATCTGTATGCTGTGCATGGCTGCCACAGATATCAGACATGGCATCATCTGAGAAACGCCAGAGGAAAATGCTGAACCACAAAGTATTAAGAGGAAAAGGTTAAAGACCTCTCCCAGCAGCCCTGCGTGCCTTGCTCGAGTGAGAGACCGACTGCAGCACTCCCCGCCCACCGCGCTGCCGAGCTCCTGCCGGATCCCACATTTTCCTGTCCCGGAATGTGCGCAGGGAGGACTGGCTGCACTCCTCGGAGCTGTGCACTGAATGATGATGAAGTGACATCGTCATGGCAACACGTGCAGATTTCCTGGTCGCGTAGCAACCTGATGCAGGCTGATGTAAGCTGTGTGCTGGCTTCCTCTGCTGGCTGCACTCCTCCGATGTGTCTGGGAGATTTGTGGTGGCTTCAGCTGGGGTTTGTCATCGGTTGGACGTGCCATGACATCAGAAGGATGAGGATGTTGTTTTGTGTGTGCACAGAGGGGAAGGGATCCAGATTATCTCCTCTGAGAGCCCTCATCCCGGGCTCTGTCTTGCTCAGGGTCACTAATGTGTACAGCTTGTTTTTAGAGGCTTGATAGTACTTAATCTTGTACTTACTGTAACTGCTTTGTGTAATACAGACTTGAGGAAAGTCACACACAATGATACCTTTAAGTGATTTTGTCTCAAGCTGTCCCTCTTGATTTTTGCATTAGTCTTGTCAAAGGTACAGTATTTTTGGGCATGAAGCAGCTGTAAACAGGTCTGATTTTTTTCACCACATGACAGCACATCAGAGCTGTCAGGGAAAGCTGTAGGCCTGATTTTTGTGCAGACCAGTACCTGCAGAGCTGACTGACCCATTAGCGGTTTCATGGGTCATCTGCAGTACAGCAAGACTAAATCCTTGTTCACAGTCACACCAAATCTCTGTACACAACAGGAAATGGCAAAAGCCTGCAACATCCTTCTGGCTTAAGGGCGTGTTCCTTTCTATGGAGCAGAAAAATGTCTTTACAGTGATGGGTGTGGCTTCAGTCTCTGCTGATGGCAGAGACTGATGGCAAATCAGGATCCACAGATGCCAGAGGTGTCTGCTAAATGAGTTCAGTGACAGTGAGGACCCAGGTAAGATGCAAGAGGTAGCTCATTAGAAGCTCATGTTGCATCAGTTGCCTCCTCGCTTTGGAAAATCACTTTGGAAAATCTGGTCCTCAGCCTTGGGAAGCAAATTAGCACTTTGATAGCCAGTGGCCTTAGTGGAAGGTGTTAATTCAATTAGCACAAAGTGCTTGGACTTTTGGACAGCTCTGCTCTGCTGCAGATCACAGGGAGACAGGTCTTGTGAGCCACAGCACGAAGCAACCAGGGAAATGTGCTTGGAGAGAAGTGTCCAAGGGCCCTATTCCAGTCAGCACATGTGCAAATTAGGCAGAACAGGTCTTGTAGGAAAAGCAAAGCTCCTCAGACTCCTCCATTGTCCTGGTAAGGGTAAGAAAGAATCCCAGGCTGACATTCAGAGCTTTGTCTCTGGCATCTCTTCTAAGGTCATGGTGGGTTCTCAGTCATGCGGACCCCTGTGGTGCACATCAGCTGGAATCCCTTTTGGGAATAAAGAGCAACAGTACAAACAGGGGAAGCTGAGTTAGAGCTGGGCAATCAACATCATTCAGCAAATCCTTCCAGATCTACTGGACTATCCATTTTTGCCTGCTTAGCCTTTTGTTTGTCCTACACAGATCAATGGAAAGGAAGAAATATTTCTGGTGATGCTCCATATGGCCCAAGGAGAAAAGCAATGAGAGATAGACTGGAGGAGGGGAGGGGCAGCAAGCCTTTAATGGGCCAGAATCTGCATTACCAGGGTAACAGAGAAGGAGAGGGCAGTCCTGGGGGAGGCCAGGACCACCTCAGCCAGCCACTCACCCTTGCTGAGAGAAGGATGGAGATAAGGGCCTCCTGCTTATGGACTTGTGATTGTATCTTTTTGTGCTCCATGGGCTAAGAAGACTAGGCACTCAGCAAATTATGCCATCCATGCCATCATTCATGAGCAGACAATGCCCTCAGTGGTTTGTGAGAGGTGGACTATAAAGGAAAAAAGTCTCCTGGCTCAGGCAGGAAATCCATGCATGTCCCAATAATTCCAAAATCTAAGAAGGGCCAATCATGATAAATAAATAAGTAAATAACAGAATAAATAATAAATAAAAAATATTGCTGTCAGGTTTCATCAATATGGCCCTGCAAATTCTGCAATGAATTGTTTCAAAAGAGCCAGAAGAGATTTGTTTCCCACGTTTCTCATCATCGAGTCCAGGAGATGCAGATGAAGAAATCTGTAAGGAGATTGAGCTGAAGGCTTTTATCATCCTGAAGACAGATGGAATGGCTGTATAGATCACTTCTCAAACATGCAGGGTGTTTTTTAGAGACAGCAGTCTCCAAACAGCTCTTCCACGTGATTGATGGTAGTAAAAAGGAATCCGTCACTGTTTGGCTCCAGGCTTTTCACTCAAAACCGTGTTTTATACTGTGTTTGCTCACAGAAGGAAAAGAAGTTACTTCAACAAAGACTTTATTTATTTGCCAGTAAATTGTAGAGAACCAGAAAAACGAGCAAACCAAATTGGTGGTGCTTTTCCCCAGGTCACTCAGACGTGTGTTCCCAAGGGCTGATGCCAGACAGGCAGGCAGCCCCAGTGGTCAAACAGTTAACACTTACCCTGAAGCAGCCGCTCCTGGAATCTGCTTTTTTGATATTTTTCAGGGTTTATCATCACACAGAAATGTCCTCCTGTGAAGCCTGTGTTTCTGGAGCAAAAATCAGAGGAGCCTTTCTAGATGTCTGCTTGTCAGGTGCTGTGGAAATGCCAAACCAAACAAAATTGCTGCTGTCTTTTAAGACATGTGCCTAGGAGAGGCTGTGGCAGGCTTTTAAAAAGCCTCTTCAGCGTCATAGACCTTGATATCACAGTTCTTCCACCTCTCATCTATTACCCATCACCTCTCTTTCCAACAACTCATAAATGGAAAGTCTGGCTTTCTCACTTCTTTTTTTTATAATTTGTTCTCTTTTCTTTTTTGATATTGAAAACACTGCATTTATTATTTCTTTCCCCTCCTGTCCTGTCCCATTTGGTCAAGTAATTTCTTTGAAGGGATGCACCTGGAGCAGTACCTCCAGTTTCACTTACATGGCTGCCCCAGGCCCAAGGCTGTATGGCTCAGGTCAGGATACTCGGATTGCTCACATGGGAGCATTTTCTCCCCATTGCAACATTTTTGGCTGAAAACTGACTTCTTTGTTGCCAAAGAGGTGACATTTCTGTGAGAAAGGCAGCTTTTCCATGAAAACTCTCAAACACCTCGAAACAGTGTGGTAGAGAACATGATAGATTTGTTATCCCTTGGGAAGTTGTACCGATGCTTATGAACCCCTTGGAGGTGCTCTCTGGCCAAACCTGCATCCATCTGGCAGTGGGAGGTCTATCCCTGCAGCTTTCCTTGCTTCTATCCAGCATTGGCCACCAGCCAATGCAGGATAGAAGTAATTCAATGTCTCCAGCCTGAGGTCACCAGGAAGGATTTGGGTCCTGCCAGGATCCCCCTTGACTTCTCCTCTGCCTCCCACCATGGGCCTGCTACAACCACAGTGTTTGGGGAACATTTGTGGTAAGAACAGGGATGAAGGTCGGTTTTACCAGAGCCATAATGAGGAAGAGCTTATTGTCTGTCTTAACAGTGCCAAGGCAGTGCAGGCATTGCACCAGCAAGGACTGGAAACACAAATTGGTTTGCAAACTGGCTTGATGCCAGCCACCAGTATTGGACCAATTCTTGCAGGGTACAAGCACAAAAACTCTGTGTGAAGCTTGGAGAATTTTAGTATTTTTAATATTCTGCAAACAGAAATGACTCCTTAGGTGGGCAAGTACCACCTCACCCTCAGGCTTCTTACCAGGCATAAAACCAGCCCTGAGGGGTGTATCACAAAACCACTGGAAACCGCAAGGAGGTAAGAAAGCTTGGGTTGTTTAGAGCCCCTCTTCTGCTGGCTGTTGTGTTTGGGTGAATGGTTTATTATCTTCTGCCTAATTGCTTTGCTTCCCAGCCCATTCACAGAAAATCTGGGAGCAGCACCAGTCTGCCTCCCTCCCTGGAGTGGAAATAACAGTGCTGGCAGATGACATTTGCAGGGGTTTTTTTGAGGGAAGGGAAAAATTGTTCCTTTTATTTTTTGCTTATGAAAGATGGAGAAAAGTCTCTCTGTTTGCAGATTGATCTGTTTGCTTTAGTTCTGTCCCATTTGATTGATTTCCTGGAAATCAGACACAACTAGCTTTGTGGAGGAGACCTCTTCCATGCTCTTGGCATCAAGCTTGTTCAAGAAAAGAGGGAATGCAATCTGGGATAATGGCAGGCAGAGGCTGTTCTTATCTCTGCATTGCCAGGCCACCAGCCCTCACCATCTGTGCTGGACCTGGCATTGCCCATGGGGGTGACTACAGCCCCTTGGTTGTATTTCTTCCCATTTCCTTCTTAGGAAGGGCAACACATCCTAAAGACAGCCCTGTAGATGTTGTCTGACTCCTTCACATAGTGGCTGAGCTGAGGGCATTAAGGATATGTGTGCCTCTTTCCAGCTATCTCATAGTCTGGGGTTGAAGAAGACATTTGAATTCTTCATTTTAATTTCTTTTTTTTTTCTCATAAATACAACATGGGAATTATTCTGGCACTTGGAAGGGAGACGCTGCCATTGCTATTGCTGTTGTTATTGATATTGGTATTGCTGCTTGAACACCTCCAGGGATGGGGCATGCACAGCTTCTGTGGGTAGCCTGTTGCAGTGCCTCACCTCCCTCAGAGTGAAGATTTACTTCCTAGTATCTAACCTAAACCTACCTTCTTTCAGCTGAAAGACATTCCTCTTTTCCTGTCACTACATACCCTTGTAAAAAAATCCCTCTCCAGCTTTCTTGTAGAGCCCCTTGGCAACTTATTTCTGGATCTTCCCAGCCTTGCTTCCCTGTCCTGGGGAGAATGTGAGCTGCAAAACCCATCTCTGTCCTGGGTCTGTGGGGCAGGAGAGGGTAGCAAAAGTGTTGTCCTGATCTGCTCAGCCCAAGGTCTGGCTGCAGAGCTGGATTCAAGGCTCAGAAGCTGTTTCTATCTGTCCTAGAGGAGAAGGATAGGGCAGGTTTTGGTTACTGCTAATAATGTAAGGCAGGATTTCTGCTTTGCACCCAAGACTTGCACTTCCTTCTCTTTGCCCTGGAGCAGCCATGGGTGTGCAGCCACTCACCTCTGCATCTGGATTTTTTCTGAGCAATCCTGTGTTTCACCAGAAGGCTGCGATTTTCAGCCCCACAAGTGAAACACGAGCAGGGGTAATCAGAGGATGGGAGCCTTGTTCAGAGGTGGCCCCGGGTGCTTCCTGTGCTGCTCTCCCCATGGAATGTTGGTGTGAGCTGGGGCTGGCTGTGGGGCAGAGTGGGTCACAGGGCCCCTCCAGCCCCTCGGAGCCGGCTCCTGTCGAGGAGCAAACTGAGAACAAGCAGCAGTGAAGCCACTGAAGCAGAGCAGGTCCATGGGAGCTCCAGGTAAAACACAGCTGGGGCTAGGAAAACAGGAGATGATGGAAACAGCTAAAGGCACTTGGCAGCCTTTTGATTCCCAGCAGAAATGTTCTGCAATGTTCATAGTGAAAGAGAAAGAAATTATGCAGAAATAGGGAAGTAAGGAAATGGTCTGGGCTGCTGCTGGGCAGTGACTCTGTCAGGGGGAATGACTGTCTGTGCCTTTCTGGACAGGTATTGCTGAACTGGTTCCTAAGGATGGCCTGGGATGCATGTTGGCAAGATCTCCAGGCATTCCTTACTGTTGGAAAGACCTGTTCACCGTCCAGCATTTTGTTACTGTTGGAAAGACCTTTCCATTATTCAACCTAACCATTTCTCCCTTCTTTAACCCACACAGCCCTGGTTCAATCCATTTTTCTTCTCAGGTCATTTTGTGAACACCAGTGGTGGTTGTCACTGTGGATGCTGGCCGCTGTCCCCTGGACACCTCTCTGTCCTCGAGTCAGGGCCACGCTCTGAGGTGGCCTTGTGGCAGCCGTCAAGGCTGGGCTGTGCTGGAGGGGAGAAGACAAAGCAAGAAAAAGAAATCAAAGCCAAAAAACAAGAGTGAGGACAAGTGGTAGCAATTTGCCTCCCAAGTTGCTCATTCCAAGCATGCTTGAGCATTGCCTTTGCATAACGTGTAGGCCTATATTTGTCCGTGAGACAGAAAGCCAGAGAGAGAGAAAATATTTTTCCATTGAGGTCATTCCTGCTCAATTTTTCCTCTAAGAAAATCAATGTCCTCACCAGTCTTTTCAATTCCCTTGCCCTCCACCCTGCAGAGTGAGTTTTGTTTCACGTGGAAACAGCAGTTTCCCGATGTCAGTTTGCAGGAGGAGTTTGGCACTCCCTGGGCAGCCCGAGTTGGAGGTGGTGGCAGGTTGGGTCTGGGAGATGTCCTGCGCCGTTCGGAATTTTAGGAGGTGGCAGCCCACTCGGGGCACAGGCCCCTGGACACGAATGTCGGCCCTTTTCCCTGTCAAACAACCCTCACCCTCTCAGTGTGTTGATGTCAGTTCAGAGGAGGTGATTGGCACTCCAAGGGCAGCCTGAGCTTTGGTGGGGGCAGCTTTGGTTTGGGGCAAATCCTGCAAACTTTGCAAATTTTTACGTCGGCACCCCAGTGTTGGCCAATGCAAGTGGCCACAAACGGTGGCCATTTTCCCTGGGAAAACGAAGTCATTTCCCCAGGGTCTGGGGGTCAGCTCAGAGGTGGCGTTTGGGGCTCCAAGGCCAGCCAGGGTCCTAGTTGCTGGCAGCTTTGGTTTGGGAGAAATCCTGCAAAGTTTGCAAATTTTTACATTGGCCCCCCACTGGTGCCCAAGGACAGCCTGAGTTCTTGGAGGGGGGCAGCTTTGTGAGAAATCCTGCGCCATTCGGAATTTTAGGAGGCAGAAGGCCACGTGGGGCCACAGGTCCCTGGGCAGGGCACAGGCCCCTGGACACGAATGCCGGCCCTTTTCCACAGGAAACAAACCTCGCTCCCCAAGTTTCCTGATGTCTGCAGCTTGCAGGAGGCGTTTGGCACTCCCAGGGCAGCCCGAGTTGTAGGTGGTGGCAGGTTTGGTCTAAGAGACGTCCTGCGCCGCTCGGAATTTCAGGAGGCAGAAGGCCACACGGGGCCACATGTCCCTGGGCAGGGCACAGGCCCCTGGACACAAATGCCGGCCCTTTTCCATGAGAAACTCCCAGCCCAGCCCCTCCTGAGCAGTGGTGTGCTGGATTCCTCTCCCTAATGGTGGCTGGGGCCTTTGGCCATCTATATCTCACACCACCTTGGAATTTCTTCTGGCTGTTCTCCTGGCAAGCATCTTCTTACCCTCGCCTGTTTCAAATCTCCCTGTTCCAAATCTCCCTGCTCCGCTACCTTCCCTCCCCTTCAAACAGGAATGGGGAATGGAAAGCCCTATCCTGGGGCTGGTTCCCAAGGGTTCCAGACCAGCTGCAAAGGAGAAGCCGTGGTGGGAATGATGGGTGGTGGTTCCTCTGGAGGGCTTCTAGCACCCAGGGCAGGTGCTGCTCTAGGCTGGGTGACTGCCTGTAGGAGCTGGGGTGGGTTGCAGGTGATTTCAGACGGTGCATTTCCCAAATGTGCTCAGTAGCTTGTCTGAAGGCCACCAGAAAGCTAAGAGCAGTTTCTTGATCTAAAATAGAAACTTGAAATGCATTTATTTCAAGCAGATCCTTGTTCCTGATCCTGGGATATGACCTTCTCCCTTGCTCAGGGAGATGTTCAGCTCAAGGAATGCAAGTTTTTCTCTAACAAATCAATGTCCTTGAAACATCTAACATCTTTTTAGCATAGCCAGGGGAACTTTTCCTGTGAGAGGCAAAAAATTATCACAAAAGTGTGATTAAACTTGATTTCCTTTTTGGCTTTAAATTAATCCGACAGCTGGAGGATTTTGTATCACCCAAGGAAAACTATATGGTAATATTGACATTTCTTCTTTCCTAGGTGCTAAACTTTCAAAAATGCAAAGCTGCAGCTGTGCAATTCAAAAAGAGGTGCAGCACATTTTCGTCCCACTGTTAGCTCAGTGTTACTTCTTCTGGAGCAGAGAGATGCCACTGCTTCCCACAGCAAAGCCTTGGGGACCCAGAGGCAAAGAACAAGAAGCAGCAGAGAGATGTTCAGGCTGGGTTCTCTCCTTGCCTGATTCCCCTGAGCAGTGGAGACACCTGTGACCTGGGACTGGCACAGTTTGGTACCTCAGCAGAGCACACTGGGCAATTTTCTTTAGAATTTCAAAGTTTGGGTTTGGAAACAGGTGCCAAATAGGAAAGTAGTCCCAGTCTAGCAGAGACCAGAGTTAATGTGAAGGTGTGGTACTAAACTGGTTTGCCTTGCAAAGGACCCAAACTCCCAAGAACTGCAGTCCAGCCCTCACTGTCCTATCTAGCACTCTCATGTAGCTCCTCCCTCCCACTTTAACCGATGCCTTCCTTTAACATTCCCCTTCCTGCAGAGACAGGGAGCTGGACTTTGACCTCCTGATTCGGTGTCAGAAAAGTGGGTTCAGTGTTTGGTTACTAACACCTGTTGGCTAAAACCCCAGGGAGCTGGGCACTGTGCTTCCATTGAGATGTCTTCCCTAGAACTGGCAACCCAGCTTTCATGTGTTCAAAGTCTCTCCTGTTTATTATCTGTTTCCCTTAACCTCCCTGCTGTAGTGCTTCATTCCCAGGAAAGATCAATTAAGGAGTTAAGCAAACTGGGTCTCAGGGCGTTGATAACAGTGGCTCTTCCACTGCCTTACTCTTTGGAGGATTTTCATTACGCTGCTCAGAAACACTCCAGCATGTCTCAGGGCAAAGGTTGTTAGACCCTCTTCACTGACTGATTTTTTTTCTGTGCTTCTTTTTTTTCCCCCCTAAACAAAATCTATGATCCAGCTCAAGTGCTGGAGGGCTGCTTACTGTAATGCTTCTAACAAAATTTATGCTGAGATCCCCTTCTCCCACGTCATCTATGTCCTCTGGTTTTCGGGAAAAAAACAAAACAAAACAAAACCCCACAAAAACATCTGTGAAGCCAAACACTGTGTACCAGCAGCCAAAGCCCCATCCCTGCAGGTTACTGTTCTTGCAAGCAAGTTCACATCAAGCTTTCTGGTGTTTTTGCTCTCGGACTGATGGGGCTGCAGATAGAGAGGGAGAGCAGGAGCAGATCTCTTCAGGGTGGAAGAAACAGTCCCTGTGGGAGGCACAGAGCAGGGGGACCAGCAGAGCACTGCACTGATCTTTGCTCAACATCATCACAATCCAAGGAAAACTGCAGGGTCAAGTACATGTGCTCTTGTGCAAAAAGTCTTTGGGGTTAGTCCAGGAATAGATGAGAGACCTCCCAGGAAAAAGAACCCCCTCAGGAGTTTTCCTGGGTTGACCTCCCTGCCTGAAGCACTGCTAATCTTGGAGTGGGATGCCCACCAGCCTGGAGCAACCACTCAGCTCCCACAGCTGAGCATCCCTAGGCCCTGCATGTGGGGTAGAGGCAGGAGGCTGTCACACATGAGGGCAGGGCAAGAGGCAGAGATTCCCAAGCCACAGCTGGACTTCACAGCTGCAAAACCTTCCTGCTGAAAGTGACAAAGCTAAATGGCTCTATCCTCCTGGAGGTGGGTCCTGTCAGTGTGACAGTGGCTCTGCTGTGATGGAGCAGGACAGAACAGCCCAGGTCACAATCATCACCAGGCCTTGCCTTACCTCTTCTCCTGTTGATTTACCTCGCCCTGTGGGATAGATCTGAACAAATAGTGGAGAAAGCCCTTTTCTCAGCCTTTTTCTGGAGCAGAACAGATGACTCTGGCACACAGCAGATCCACATGACTTGGGATGGGAGCCACTGTTACGTGGAGGCAAAGCTCAACCCAGGGAGGGCTGGAGGCAGCCACTGCCCAGGACATGCCATGCCAAGAGCTGTGCTTTCACCCCTGGACACGTGTGCATGGACACACACAGACACACAGACACACACACGTGTGCCCAGCTGCCTCCTCAGGGCCCTCCCTGCACATGCAGCCATAAATGGATTCCAGCATGATTGCATGAGATTTGGGAATAGGCAGAGTAGGGGGCTAACCACAGGCAAATGCAATTATGGAAAAGTAGTCCAATAAATAGAATCATGCTCCTCCACCCCAGCATAAGGATTCCAGCCAGGCCTTGAGTACATTTAGGGTAAGGGCAAATCAGGCACTGGACATGGAGATTACCAAGGATCTGGAAACAGGACAGTGAATACTGCTGAGGGAAAAATCCCAACATCCTCACCTGCATTGGTCAGTGTTTGCTTGGATGCTGCTTTGGGCCAGGCTGACCCTTTTCCAGTCTGGAAAGCCAAGGCCAGTGTTGAGGTAGGTGCCTTCTCCCTGTCCCCTGCCACAGCAACAAGCCAGGGCAGGGCATAAGCAAAGATCAGGCTTGTTCTGCTTTCAGTAACCAAGTGACTTTTCTTCATTTAGCTACACAAGGTGAGGAAGAGCTTATTCTGCCAGCATAACTTCACCAAGCACAGGTGATCAGAAACATGGACTGTTCATTTCCCATAGTTATCAACCAACAAGCAGCAGATTTTTCCACCTTGATATCCTGTTCATTGACCAGTCAAAAAAACCCAAAAAACTGAAAAACAAAACAAAACAAAACAAAAAACCCCACAAACAAAAAAAACCACCAAAACAAACAAAACAAACTAAAAAAAACCCAAACCACAAAAAACCCCAGACCAAACAAAACCAAAAAAAAAACCCTCAAGAAACAAATAAACAAACAAAAAGACTCCAAACAATCTTGCAAATTACCTCACATCAGTTCCCTCCATTTCCCTTGTAACATCACTCTCACCACTCTACTGCAGCTGCCTTTTAAATACTTGCAGGGAGGCTGACCCCACCACTTCCCTGGGCAGTCAGTTCCAATGCTTGGCAAACCTTTTTTCCTAACATTCAACTTATACCTCCCTTGGAGCAACTTGAGGCCATTTCCCCTGGTGGTAGCAGATTTCATAACCTTGTAACACTGGAAATCTGACTACAGACAGGAACACTGAGCCCTCTTGTCCAGCCACATCAGACACCAAGCTAAAGAACCTGAATATCAAGTCCAGTCAGGTAGAGCATAAAAGGTTGCTTGGCTGATGCCAAGGAGCCAATCAATGGACCTGAGCAGTTTTTGATCATCATTTCCTATTATCTAGTTGTTAACACTGGGGCATCAACATTTCCAGGGTTTAGTGCTGGGATCCTGCTACTCTAGGCTTTAAAGGTCCTGCTGCCACCATCCCCACCATGCTGCATTAAATCTAACCCTGCCAGGAAATGGCTACGAGTTAGGGCTGTTCTCATATTGCCAATTGAGCCTAACTAAAATGGGGAAAGAGTTGCTTTTTCCTCAAAGAGAAAACAGGACTCGAGAAAGGCACTAACTCAAATGTTGTTGGTCGGATTCCTATTTTTCTCCTGCTTCTTCTCCTCCTCACAGAGATCCAGACCTGTTAACTAGACCTTTTGGTAGGAAAGCCATGCTGAACCCAGGATTTGTTTGCTCCAGCCTTGCTCTGCACTTGGACAGCCAAGGGCAACCCAGGCTCCCCAGCTGCTGGGGCTGCACTCTGGGAGACAGACCACGGAAGAGATGCAGCCCGGCCAATGCACCTTCTGTAGGTAAGCAACAGGCCCAAGCTCTGCCTACCAAATGCTAACAAGGAGAAAAAGGAGGCTCAGAGTGGATTTTGTTGTGCTCTGCAACTACCTGGAAGGAGTTTGTAGTGAGCTGGGGGTTGGTGTCTTCTCTCAAGTAACAAGTGACAGGCCAAGGATATTAGGGAAAATTTCTTTACCAAAAGGGTTGCCAAGCACTGGAACAGGCTGTCCAGGGAGGTGGTTGAGTCACCATCCCTGGGGGTATTTAAAGACATGTAGATGTGGCACTTAGGGACATGGCTTGGCAGTGCTGGGTTAACAGCTGGACTCAAATACCTTAAAGGCCTTTTTCAACCTAAATGATTCTATAATTCTATGGCACTTTACAGCTCAACAGTCCTAACACCAGGGACTCACCCTGCTTTTCCCTACTGGTTCAGTGCAAAGAGGCTTAAGGACACAGTGCAATGCTGCCATCCCATGCCTTTGGAAACCCTGACTCAGCCCAGGAATCCCATCTTCCCCCCTTCAAAACCCACTTAGAGGTAAAAGAGAGATTTTCTTTTTTTTTTTTTTTAAAATAAGTGCATTTTCTAATCTTCTAGCCTCAGAGCTCATGCAATGTAACTGGGTCACAGCTCGAGTTTTGTCCTGGAAAAGGACTTCTGAAATTGAAAGTTGAGCAGCTCACAGCATCCCCTAAATTGGACCCCCAGGCCAGGGCCACCAAAGTGCTGGATCAGGCCAGCTGAAAGTCTTCTGACTCCAACAGCAGACCCTGGGAAATAATTTCCTCATGAACAGGAGGGGATGCCTTTGAGCATGGTAGTCCCTGATTGACTCCTCTCTATGAAGGTGCACAATCACTTTTCAAAGCTCTGCAAAGGTTTGGCAGCCCCAGCACTTCACAGAGATGAGCTCTACCATTCCAGGCCATGGGAAGCAGTACCTCACCTGGCCTGTTTGAGCACACCAGCGAGTGATTTATCTGCTGCTCCTGGTTCTTCTATTACAGGACAATGAATGGTCTTTTTTTATGCACCTGCTCTCTACCATTATTTGAAGCAGCTCTTCTCCAGACTGAGATAACCTTATATATTAATGATTCCTCAACCAGAAGCTGCTCAGAAGACTTGGATTACCTTCGGTGCCTTTCTCAGTACATTTTTCTACTCTTCTATGTGTGGAAGGAGGTGCGTGCAGCACCTTCAGGGCAACCCCTGTGGTACCAACACTGGCTCTGTGTTTGTGGAGGAAAAGAATCTTTTTTCAAAAGGGGTTTTACACCTCCAAAGCGAGTTTTGAGCATGGTATTCCCAGTCTCACCTACACGGTGCTGCGTGTACCGTGGCCCCTCGGCTGAAGGCATCTGCTGGTTAGGAGCGCAGGAGCGCTGGCCGGACCCGCAGTTCAATCCTGCCATCTGCAGCTCCCGGCTGGAACTGCGGCAGCATCTCCTGCCCACAGGCAAGCTCCCCGCCTGCAGATGGGCAAAAAACCCCTTCTTTAAATGACCTTCTCAGGTGAAGTTCCTGGGTTTAAAATTCCCGGAGGCGGGAGAAACAGGGCTTGAAGAGGAGTGAATATACTGTAAATGAGATAAAGTCTTTAATCGAATGATTAAGTAGTCAAAACACACACCCCTGACAAATTAAGATGAGATCAGCCTCAGGAGAGCATCTGCTTATCAGGGGGGGCTTTTAGCTGTGTTTCCCAGAAGTTCTTACACAATCTATTCATTTCAAGGAGGTGGGGGGAAATGTTTGTTGTCACTCTATCGAGCAACACGAAATGCAGAGACAAACGCAGCCACACCCGAGAGAAGGCAAAGAAGAGAGAGACTTGATTTTGGTTTTCCCATTATATAGGGTTCTGGAAATGACCATCGATTGGAAGGTGAAGCTACCACCTCTCCAACCACACTGGTCAATGACAAAGTCCATCAAACCTTTCTCCTCCCAGGAGAAGGAATGAAAAACAAAAAGACAGTTAGAAAAACATGTGCATGTTTACAAAAAACAGCGTGAGAAACTCCATCACAAGAATGAAAACATCAGAAGGCTGAAAAGTGAGAGTGACAGTTTGTTCAAATACTTTGCCCAGGAAATTCCAATTTGCCAAAATTTTTCATGCCTTCAATGCTTTTTTCATGAAATCATAGAATGGTTTGGGTTGGAAGGGACCGTAAAGATCAGTCCCCTGCCACTAAAGCAATTCTTCTGCTGGTGTATCCCTCTGAGCCACACCTAGCTGTATCCCAGCTTAAATTTGGGAGCTGTCATCATCCCCATGCAGATCTCACCACTTCAGATCCCTGTGCTGGAGGAGAACATTGTGCTCCATCCATCTGAACTCCCGTATTAGCATGACATGGCACATCCCTGGATTAATGAAGTCTTCATTTAATCACATATCTTGTCAAAAAAAAAAAAGAGAAACAATCTGTTCCCGACCTAAAAATTTCTACCTAGACTTTCTGCCACTGGGTACACTTGAGTCTCAGGGCTCTCTAAAAGCTCTTCCATTGCTCAGTCAAAAGTAAAAGGAAGTTTTGGAAATCCTGTCCCCTTTTCTATTGACTCACTCTGGAACTAGAGAAGGAAATAATTCTTCTGTGCCTTGGTTGATTGAACAGAATCAATTCATCCATAAAGTGTCTTGAAATCCATGAATATTTGCATAAAGGCCTAATGCCAGTTACTTTTTGTTAATGCTATGTTAGAAGTACATCATTATATTTCAATAATCAAAGGCTCTTGCTTAGTATCTCATGCAAAATTCCCATCTCAGTAACAGCAGTCTGTTCATTAGAGAAATGATTTTTTTTGATGTGTGACTCATGAATCCCTCTAATATAGGTCAGTGGGAATGTGTGTCAATCCACCACCGGCCTGGCACAGAGGGCACATCCTGAGGCACATCCCTGATGGCTCAGTGATGATGCCACAGCTTCCTGAACCTTTCAGCAGCTTTGCAAGCAGCTTCTGGCCCTTCCTTCCTCAGTTTGGCGCTTCCAGCTCGACAAAGCAAAGCTGTTTGCTCAGCCTGCTGCCTCCTGGATGTGGCTGCTGTCCCACAGCATGACCCTCTCCCAGCCTCAGGGACAAGGAGAGCAATGAGGCCTTAAAGTGAAATTGTACAAGGATAAAAGCCCAGAAATTATTTTTACAAATGTGCTTTAATGGGAAAAGGCTTCTTCTATCCCATATTCTGATTTTGGCTTTAAACCCAGCCTGCTGTCTAAGTGCCTGCAAAGCCATGCCTTCACGTCTCAGCAGCAGGGCTGAGTGATTGCAGATGTCTGTGATTGCCTTTCCTAGGACTTGTTCACATGAAGTGAACATTAAGTAGGAGAGCTGGACCCATTGCCTGCTCCAAGAGCTGAGCCAGCGGTGCTGTTTCCCAGCATCTGTAAGCATGGAGCTGCCAGGTGAGCTGTCTGTTGGTGCCTGGAGGGACACAGGGTTTGTAAGCCCTCCAGAAGGTTCTCCCTGTCGGCACCAGGAGCAGCAGCAGAGCCTGCAGGAAACAGACTTTCCCATGGATGTGGTGACCCAGGCCTGCACACAGGAGTATGCCAAGATCTCCTAGTTTTCCTGGTGTGACTTTCCCAGGCCCCTTGATTTTTCCAGGGCAGGAAAACACAGAAACCTCCCCGGAGCATCTCTGCAGTCTTGTCTGGCACAGGCACTTGCTGGAGGGGTTGGTGCTTCCACCAGGAAACTTCTGCAGTGGCACAAAAAGTGCTGCCTTTGCTTCCCTGTACCCAGGCCCAGCCATGCCCAACTTCATACTTACTGCTCCTCTTTCTTTATTCCAGCCTGGTGTCCTCCTGCCCCATGAAAGTGCAGGGAGCTTCTGATGCCTCCTTTTGGGAAGGAGGAATGATGTCAACCCCTCCTCAGGCCAGAGCCAACACCCAAATGAGGAGTTTGAAATGCTGAATGTTACAAAGGCCACTTGGAAGTCCAGAATTCCCTTCTGCTGCCTTTAATGAGAATTCTGCCTGGCAGCCAGGGCTGAGAAGAAAATGTCCAGGTCCACCACAGCACATTATTCCTTTCAGCTTCCTAACATATTCAGACTGATGTGGAAGGCTTTGTCCAAGGGACTTCTGTGGTAACCAATTATATCTAGGAGCTATGGGTAAGGTGTCCAATTCATCTCCTGAGTTTGATTAAACATAGTTCTGGCCTTCACTGATCACCCTAAAAGCTTGAAACTGTTTATTTTTTTCCAGTGCGGGGGTGGGGGGAAATCCTTTGGTTTCATCTGATATAATAATGGAAAAGAAAAGCTTTTAGGCCAGTGTCTAGGAGAAAAAAAAATATCCAAAAAAGAAAAATCTGGCTCTCACAGCTACAATTTTTTTAACCATTCTTCCTTCAATCCAGTAAAATCAAGACAGCCTGACAATCTCAGTTTCATTTAATATCTCCTATCACCTCTGAGTTCTAGAGCACATGGAGTGCTGGTAATGCTGGTTTGAAAAAAAAACCAACAAAAACCAAAACAACTAGACACATTAACATCTCTACAGGTTAATGACTGTGTTTAGGTCTTGCAAATCATATACACCATTGGTAAGCAAAGCACTTTCCTGCTCCGTGGATGGAGATGTAACTTGTGTCTTCAGAGATAAGGAGAAGGGCCATGAAATCCAAGGGTGATGGAGAAGGTTCACCTCACAGCTGTGCCTCCCACCTTGGCATTCTCCTGTGTGGAGCTGGGAACTCCTGCGGTAGCAAGACTCCTGTGGGAGTCTTGGCATTTCTCCTGTGTGGAGCTGGGAACCATCATTACAGCCCAGCTCCTCAGCATCAGGCAGACAAAATAAGTAAAGAGGAGAGGAGGGTGGGTCTAAGACACAGGATAGGCGAGAGCCATTCCTCCCACTTTTCACTGCAATATTACT
This sequence comes from Leptocoma aspasia, assembly GCA_013399835.1. Taxonomy (NCBI): domain Eukaryota; kingdom Metazoa; phylum Chordata; class Aves; order Passeriformes; family Nectariniidae; genus Leptocoma; species Leptocoma aspasia. The sequence continues at coordinate 517,988 of VXAX01002993.1, read as the reverse complement.
GCAGATTTTTTATTGTGAGAAAACTCTACTCCACTAAGTTGTTTTTTCCCTGATTTCAGGCTAGAAGATTGTTTGCAATCTGCTCTGCCAACTCAAAATGCTTATGGGATATCACCCTAGAGAATACAGATTCTATTGGATACCAAGTACCTTTCATATAGGCAATGGTATTCCCTCTCTTTCTCTCCATGGTAGGTATTTCAGCTCAAACCCAGGGAATGCTTCAGGAAATGCATTCATCATCTGGCTGAATAATTCAGCCTATGGAGATGATATATTTCCTCCCCTTTTCTTGACTGCATTGCTTTAAAATGCATAATACTGTTTGCACAATAATCTTTCATCTTGCAAAGCCAGCCATGATACAGAGGTATTTCTGTGGCAGCTTTGCCTTTGATGCTGGATGGCATTAAATCTAATGGATGGCCTGTAAAGCAAGGAAATAATATTTCCTCAAGTGGAAAGCTGTATGTATTATTTAACCAGCACCAGCCTTATGTGGACCAGTTTGGCTCTCCCAGACCTTTGGTATCCCAGAAACAATGTCAAATTTTCTTGGGGTGCTACAACAAAGATCATTCCCGTGGTGGCTTAGGGAAGGAGGGGCAAGGGAAGGACTTGGATTTAAGCCTTGCAGTACTTCAGCCCTTCCCAGGGTCTTTGTGAGGAACAGGTTTCTGCGTGCCAAGACCTGCAAGAAGTGAGACAGGAGCTCAGGCCAGGGAGCCTCTAGATGTCACTGCCAGGCAGCAGAAATGGACCCCAGAGCCACAGCGGGCTGGGGACACCCGGCCCAGGCACAACTGGTGGCACAGTTGGTGGCGGGGACACAGGATGGCAATGGCCAGCCTGGTGGGGGGCATTGGGAAACCTGCTGTGAAGGGGCTGCTGTGCTTTGGGACTGCCTGGGCATCCCTCTCCCCAGGGCTGAAAAGGTGCAGCTATTGCAGGGAGGGACCAGCTGCAAGGAGTGCAGCCAGAAATTGCAGATTAAGGTATTTTGTGTGAGGAATCGCCAGGCAAGAGTGAAATGTTTCAGCTGCAGCCCTGCAGCAAAGGGATACTAAAGACAGGTGCTAAGGCTAAGCTCGATAGTGCCAAATAGAGCTGGCACCCTCCACCAGAGAAATGATCCCAATATTTGTCTGTGCCCCTTGTGAGGCATCTGAACACAGAGAGGGGTCTCTCTTGACAGAACTTCCACCTTCTTCCTACTCAGAGAAGGACAAGTAGACAAGTACCTCTCTTGAGAAAGGATCACCATCTCAATGAGGGCAGCAGCAAGACCTGAGCATTCCCAGGCACCCCTCCAGGCTGGTAATCCTCCACTGGAATACCAGTCCCTCGCTGCTGCACCCCTGCTTGAGACAGGCCTGTGAGTCTGCAGCCCACAGTCAGGACATTTGCTGTGGCGTGGCATGGCTGTTCTCTGCTTTGAGAAATGCACTGCATTAAGAAACAAAAATAAAAATCATCAGTGCACACCACAAAGTGCACGGGCCACTGGGCTGCTCACAGGCAGGGTCTCACCCAGCCTTCCCTTCTCCAGCCATGCATGTGCTTATGGAATAATGAGCCTTTTTTTCCTTGAAAAATGTTACGGTTATTCTGTATAAATTACAGCAGCAGTTTCTCTGTGAGACACCTGAGGCACAGCCAAAGGTAGAGATGGAGGTTCAGTTGCCCCAAAACTGGCCATGGACATCCCCAGTCTCCCATGCCACAACAGCAAGATGTGTTCACTGAGGTGTGGGCATCAAACCACAGCCTCCAAGGTGCCTGGGAAAGCCTTGATCCAGGCTGCATACTCACCTTACCCTATAGGTAAGGCATGTGAGAATTTCCTCCTCTGTCCATCTTGGCATGATTTGGGCACAGCCTTTGCCAGGTAGCTGTAAGACATGGGGTCTTTGGGTCTCAGAAGAAAGGCAGTAAACAGCAGGGCTCCGAGATTACATCCAGAGAGATAATTCCTGTAGGGTCAGCTGTCACCACTCTGCACCCAAGTCCTTCTAAAGCTAATGGTTGGCTTAGATCCTACCTAATTTCATCAGTTCTATATCCCATCTCCTGTGCTAGGGAGTCCAGCAGCACTAATCTCATCTGCTTCACCCTGCTTCTTACCCTCTTGAGGGCTTTAGCCTCATGAAGATTTAAAAACAGAGCATTTGTTTGAGGTCCTTCTCTTCAGTTTCTAACAGCAGATTCTCTTCGGGCTTTTCAGACTTGTGTCCCTGAGGACTAGGAAATTATTTTATTTAAAAAATTAGAGATTATATTATCATAATTGGTTGAAACTCAGAGCCTTCACAAGTGCCAGAAACCTCATGGGGACCACACTCATATTTCAGAGCTGGCAAACACAGACAAAGGGGCTTGAAGATTTTAATAGGGGCACCATCCCCATAAAGTTGGCCTTCACAGCTTAATCACATAAAGATGAAATGTAGAAGTTTTCTCTCTTTATCTAACACCCCACTGATCTGAGCTGCCTTTGTTTTCAGTGCTGGCCCCAGTATTTGTGAAATGTATTAAGCTCCTTGTTGCTTTTGGAAATAACAGTCACTGCTGTATTGTGGCCAAATCATTGCTTTTCTCCCTTATTGACCCTTTTTTTTTCAGGCTACCAAACACCCTTGACTTTGTTCGTGGGATGGTTAATCAACAAGTCTGTCACAATGATGGATTCCTCCTGAATTGTTGCTTAATTAGCTTGGTTGGAGGTATAAATCAAGTGGAATACCAATTCTTCCAATGCCACAGACAGGCAGCCATGCCCAGCTTGACAGCAGTGAGTTATTACTCTGCCCCAGTGCAGGATCAGCCTGCAGGGATCAGCCTGCAGGCACCAGCCTGCAAAGCCAGAGGGGCCATGGGTTGGTCCCTGAGAGTGCTGGTGTGCACAGAGCACAGAGCCACACACAGCTGGGTGAAGGGCTGCTGGGATGGAGCTGAAGGTGGGCTCTGCAGGGGCTCTGTGCCTGGGGACAGTCCCCAGAGCATCACCCCCAGCAGCTGCTCACAGGGAGACAACACATGGACGGGTGACCTTTCTCACCAGAGGTGCCTGGTGTCTGTGCCTGCTTTTTAATGAAGAGGAGACATTTCAGTCTGTGGCCAGGATGAGTGATGAGACAAGGATCTTTGCCTCCTGACAGGCAGAATTGCCTTCCACAGAAAGGCAATTATGCATTCCAACAAAAGGAGAAGTAGTACATCGGCTGCAAATTAAGATTTTTAAGATTAATCTTAATGGCTCGGCATTTTTATAGATGAGACTTTCACACAACAAGAATGTATTTAAACCAGTTGACTTGAACAGAATTTTGCAACTTTAACAGAGATGACTTCTCTGTAGCTACAAAGAGCTTGTTCCCAGCAGGTCTGAGCCATCTTGAGCACCACCGAACTGTGTGGTGGAAGTCATCCAGAAGAACTTCTGCAGTTTTTAAATTATCCTTTTTGAACTCCCAGGCTAAGCTACATAAACCTTTCCCTGAAATTATTCTACTAATAAACCTTTTTAGCAAAGCATATTTATTTTTCCATGGCCCCCTTTTTATCTTCTCTCTTTGCCAACATTTGCAGAGGGCTTAATTAGTGATTAATGATTTCAGGTGGGATGTGTAAGTCCCACCTTGGAGAAGGAATCAGTTTACTCAAAAATTACCAAAAAAAAAAATTAAAATAGTCTAATATTACTGATTTTCCCTTGCTCTAATTTTCAGTGGAAGAGTGGGTTCAGTGGCCCCTCTTGCCTAGGACATACCTACATGACTAATGCTCTCCAAGCTGCTGAGCAAGGCAGTGACACAACACAGACTGACCTCATGATAACAAAGATCTGGGTTTCATCTTTACCTTGTGATGTAGTTGTTGCTCCAGTGAGCAACAGCTCCCTGCCAGATGGGTAGATCTGTTGCTAACGTGTGGATGCCTCAATGGAAACCTGTGCAGAGGGTCTGGGTGAGGCACAGTGTGAATTATATTGCCATGGAAACCCGGCATTTCTTTTATCCATTGACATTTGCATCCTTTTTTGGCATTTTCACAAATAGATTCTTCAAATTTTTTTTTCCAATAGCTGAGTGGAGTAGATCACTAAATTTGCTGTTAACACCATGATAAAAAAATATGAAAATGAAGTTCATGTGTGGGTACAGAAAGGTTACAGTTATTTTGCAGGTTTAGGTTAAATTTTTGAGCAGGAATTATGTCTGAAGAAGCCCTACATTTTTAAAGACATCAGGACAGAGGAAGAGAATGCAGTTCAGATAAACTTTTCTATTCCCAGACAGTCCCAATATAGATTCTGGAAGTCAGAAAAAAGCACTGAACAATCTGTTCTATATCTCTAATATGCCATCCCATTTCTGTAGCAAATAAGATGGAATCCCTAGAGTTGATGAACTCAAAAATGCCTAAGACTTTTTTTTCTTTCTAATTTATTAACAAAAAGTATAAAGAAAATCAAAAAGCTTCTGGTGTTATTTATGAATTATGACTAATTTCTTCAATCATTTTCTGACACTTATAAATAGCACACAAGAAAATTATGAAAAAATGAAAAAATTAAGATAAAACTGTCTGAATTGTTTTTGTAACCTACATCTTATACACTCCTTTCACACGAAAGGCATGGGTCTGCTCTTTTTCATAGTGGAGTTAATGGAGCTGTTCCTATCTGCTGTACTATTTACAGGAAGATGAGATTACAGTCAACACTTCCAGCTTGCCCAGACCATTAAGTGTTACCAGCTTGCCCATGGAGTCTTTTCATTCACTGAGAGAAGCAATTCTTCTCTCTCCAAGGTACCTCCAGCTTGCCTGGAAAGGACTCTTCATCCCAGCATCTGAGTACCACCAAGCATGAGGACACCTGGCTTCACTCCTTCACAGTGGTTTTTCAAGAGTTCCGTGGATGGCTTTTATATGGGAGGCACCTTGGGCACTGGTCTACTGAGGAGGAAGAAAAATCACCTAAAACAGAGGTAAAGAGACTCACTCAGAACACAGCCAGCTTCAGGTCAGCTTTTAGGAATCACTATTGGGAATAGTTTTGCCAAGAGAATTTTTTCAGTGAATGCCAAGTGTGTTTTCCCACATCAATCACAGTTTGTTAGGCTCTAGTTTTAACAGTTCTGGTCCTCTGAGGGTCCTGTGCCACAACTGCCCAGGCTCCAGCTGCAGGTGTCTGCTAAATTGTTCAAGTGTACTGCTTACAGACACCCTACAGGCAGGATTTCATTCCAAACCGGTAAGTGAAAATTATGATTAATTATATATTCCCAGAAGTTATGATCAGTTTATGAATGATTCATGAAAAAAAAATATGACTAAATAGACTGTGAATATAATTTGCAAGCAATAATTTAGGCAACTTCATCTCCAAAGGCAAGGTCCTCCTCATATTTACCTAATGATACTCTGCAGTGCAAGTGCTGGGTGCAGTGTTGTGAATATTCTGTTTTTCCACACACCAACACATCAAAATGCAGGTTTGCACTGTCCACAGCTCTGAATGCGAAGGGCAGACTTTCAAACAAACAACTGTTTGCAGGCAGAGCTCAGGGGGTGAAGGCATCACAGTGCTGAGTGCTGAAGCCCAGCTCCTGCCACAGCTGGGCACACTGGATGTAACCAGGAGCCAAGAGAGAGGAGCAGCAGGGCACAAATGTTGTCCTGGAGTCAAGGTGAAAGACACGGAGCCATCCCTGCCCTGGCTCTGCACATACCATGTTTTCTCCCTGGGGGAGTGTAATTTACACCCCAGTTATATATTTCCCCTTCCAACTTCTCACCAAAGCTGGCATCCAATGCAAGCTGCCTTCAGAGACAGGGTGTGAGACACCAGAGATGCTGTTCCTGTATTATTTATTATTGTAATTCCTGTCTGTAGGAAGGCTTATCTGGATGCAGTTCATGGATTTCAAAGAACGTCTTGGGTTTGGGTTTTTTACTCCATTTTTGGACTGGGCTGATAAGGAAAATGTCTGACTTTGCCCAAGGATACTCCACAAATTCCTGGGGTCAACTGCCCTTCCACTGCACATTTTACTAAGGATTGGGTTTCCTCCCTGCTTTCTCCTCAGTGACAAATATTGGGACCAGCATTAACACTTTAACACTGCAACTGGAACAGTTGCATCACAGAGGGTTAGCAGAAGCACGACGGCCGAGATGGGTCTCGGATGTATAAACAGCACAAGTTTTACAGGAAAGGACAGAGTCTTTCACGAGAACCAAGCAGCAAAATTGGAAAGTCCAGAGGAAAAAAGTCCCTCTCTAGGCCTGACACGAAGGGAGCAAACATCAAAAGAAGCACAGAGTAGGGACTATTGTTCAAATGTAAACCAAGTCACTTAATTCTGTTAAAAATGTGAAACCAGACTGACCAAGAAATCTAAGTTACTTCGTATACCCACCCTCTATTTAACTATACATTTGCTGCTGTGTAAAATATGCAGAGATGAATGCACCCCTCAGAAGACAAAAAAATGAGTTATGCTCTCTCATTTATTCTCTCAGGTAGAGGCAAGTTTCTAGCTGAGCCATTGGTGGTCTGCTTGATTGGTAAGGGCATCAGCAATTCCACAGAAAAAATAGCCCAAAGTCCAATTCTCTTTGCAGCCCTTCTCATGCTGCAGGTCTCACCTCTTTGCCTCTTCCTCTCACAGCTTCTTCTCTCAAAACCCCCCATAACTCCAGGCTGAGCTTCCTGCAAGGGCCCCACCCTCTCTTGTCAGCACTGAGGAGATTTCTTACCATGACCTCTGGCATCTCTCTAGGTGTACATGACTAGAGTCAGCCACTGGAAAAAAGAGAAGAAAAGGTACATTTACACAGTGATGGTACACCAAGTCTTCAGACTTGTCTCAGGACCTTTAGGGGTGACCCAATGACTGTAGTCCTTTTGTACTGCACAGGATAGTTAAAGGATTTTGGAACTGCCTCTTTCCCTTATTACAATTCAAAACCATAAACTCTTTCCATATGTTGTTTTCCATGATAAATTATTGCAGCAGCTGCAGCAGGAGCAATTGCTGGGAAAGGGTGGCACCTGCCTGACTGCAACTGGAAGAGATAGCAACTTCTGGGAACCTGGCTGTCCTACAGACTACCCTATGAAATAGGTCCAGGTCCTCTGCTTGCAAACTGTGCTCTGCCCTTGGTGCAAAACAGATTTAATGAACAATGAGGCTCTGCACTAACCACAGAGTGTAAACTGGAGCTGGCAAGATTGTAAAAAGCTTTTTAAAAAAATATTTTTAAACACTGGGTTGTCAAATAACAGTCCCCAGACTGATAAAATGCAGTACTCAGGCATATCACTATGGAGCACAGCAGGATTTTTGCTTCAGACTAGCTGATAAAAAGCCTGATGTATCCCCATTCAGTGAGCTATCCTTCAGGCTGTGCTTTTAAGACAAACAGCAGCAGCAAGCATTTGTCTGCTGTTTCTCTCTTAAAACCAAGATGTTTTGCAATTCAGGATTAACAGATGGGGCAGTAAGAAATGAGGGCATGGATTTTTTTTTTTTGTCACTTCCTCAAAGTCACTTTGAGCAATGTTTCCAGCAATGACAGGCTGGTGTCAGTAAGGGAAGACTCCATGCCTTGGCCAGGGATGGCCACCTCTGAGCTGTACACCAGTGGGGCCAGGGAACCCCAGGGAAACACCTCCCACACAGGATGTACTTCCAGCCAGGCAAAACCTCCACCACTATTTGCTAGGACAAAAGCCTACCAACATACATCACACATCATCTTTAACTTCACCGTTCTGCTAACATGTGGTCCCACTTTGGAGCTGGAGAGAAGAGAAGGAAGGAGCATTCTTACCTCCATTGCTGTCATCAAAATTTGTGATCCGCCCTCTGCTAAGTTTTGGAATGCATCTAGGGGCAGAACAAAAAAAAACTCATTTCATGAAAAAGAAGCAAGAATTCAATGCAGATAAAAGGCTGTGGCAGCTGAGGAGCAGAGCTGCAACCCCTGTGCTGGGATGCTCTGCCTGGCTCAGGTGTCCTGCCTGGCCACATCTCATTTCTGTGCTGGGTACCCCTTCTGCCTTGGCCCTTAGATCACAGCCTGGGAAGGCATCCCAATTTTGAGGCCAGAATTTGGCAGAAGTGTAGGGACAGGCAGTGCTCAATGTGGCTGCTTTCATCTCCTCTCATAATTTGTTTCAATTGTTTTCCTGCCTGAAGAGTGACAGGAGGACGGTGAACTAATGAAACACATCTTCCCACAGGGAAGCTTTCTGTTGGTCCTTTTCCATCCTCCTTGGCAGTGAGTGATCACAGTGTGCCCTAAAGAAAGTGATTCTCTTGAAGTCATTAGTATGCCTAGCAAGCTTTTTGCAGGGAATATAAATGCAGATGCTGGTGTTATTCAGCTAGAGTTTGAAATTAACATTGCTGAAAGTTTTTTTGACAGAACACTTTGCCATCAGAAAATTTAAATCCATTCAAATATTGTTATTCTATGTGCATATTTATATTGCAGTATGTCTAGGAAAAGTCTTCAAACCCAAGTGTTTGTATAAACTCAAAACACAGTATTTTGAGGGTTTTTATTTATTTTGAAATTACTTTCCCCCTAGAAATGTGCTGTTATAACAGTAATAAAAAGTTGAAACAAATTTAAGTCTCTCTATCCTTGAATAACACATTTCTCTAGGAGCCTAGAGTTTCCCACCCTGAATGGAAAAGACTTTGTAAGATTACAGATGTTTTGAAACCTGCCCAGCCTTAGCAAAAAGGCTGCTGGGAGAGGGTAGGAACAGGACACAAGGGCTCATTGCTCATCTGCCCCTTAGGAGGCCACCAGAGCTACCTGTGTGGCCCAGAGCAAGGAAGAAAGGTGGCACATCCAGCCTACACTGCTCTGAAGAAAGGCACAGAACAAGGAAATCCTCATGTTGTGCCCAGTCCCTTGACATAGCTGTATTTGCAGGGCTGGGCTTGGACCCAGGAGTCTTTTTAGGAAAAAGTGGCAGCGCTGAAATTACCTCCTCTGGGCAGAGGTAAGTGCCTCTTTACTGCTTCATTAACTCCAGTTAAATAGAATTTGCAAAGAAGATGCTGCTTTGGGTTTGGGTTTCATCTCTGGCTATCTTGAAAGGATGAATAATGATTTAATGGGACAGATTTTATCTTCCCTGCTGCATTCACATCATCATAAATGTTGACTGCCTTTTATTCCCACTTGGCACCCTTATCCTCTCCTGTAACAAACTTATTCACAATGATCTTAAAAGTTTGAGAAATGTATTCCACATTAAACCATCTGTAAAGTGATATCTAAAAGAGTGGAGAGCATTTTAAGATTCTCATTACAGACAGCAATGAAACTTTTAGAGACTCCTTTCCGCATGGATGCAAAGGATTTGTCTTTACATTGGCACTTAAAATGTAAAAGGATCTTTTTTAAAAAAAATACTATGGCACTAATTTAGCATAAAAACTTTCATCTACAGCAAGCAACATGTATAATCACAAAAAATTGGTGTTTACAAGCTTTTTTCTTTTTTTTTTTTTTTAATGAAAGCATTAAAATCAGGACACGCTCTGATTTTACAACACTTTCGGAGCTGCCTCTGCTGTACTGCCTTGAAATGGGATTTTAGGCAGTGTCATCCAAGCAGATCTGCTGACCACTATTGGCCCATTAAACATCAGTGCTAAAAACACATGGGAGAAAATGAACGCTCGTTTCCATGCACTGTTGAAACCCAGCTCATTCCAAGACGAAATAAATTGCTGTGGCAATGTTCTAGCACAGGGGTCACAGTTGCTGACTTTGTTTAACTACTAATGTCTCCAGTCAAAATGCTTATTATTAGAGTAGCAAAAATTACGATTTTGTAAGACAGAATTTCATTTCCATTCAGGCAAAAGCTCATTTCCAGACACTCCCTCCTTTCAAGTGCCAGGCAATAGTTGGATGCAACGCGGGGAACGGGTTTGTTTATCCACAGAGGATGCTGGACTTTCTCCTTACCAAAAAACTGAGACAACTTTACTGAACATTAAACAGCTCTCTAGCAGCTGGTTGCTTCAGTGCACAGGAGGTAAATCCGGCTCCTGGCAAACAGGCTGCCCAAAGAGCTGCCTGGGCCATGCCTGGACTTGGGGCAGGTGCGTCAATTCCAAGCGACGCCGTTAGACACGTATCATTACGGCTTGTGCCGTGTCCCTTGTCCCTTGCCGCTGCTCTCAGCCTGGCTTTGCTGGCTGCCCTGCTGCCACGTGCCCTGGCGGTGTTGGCACTCACGGGTCATGGTGTCGAGGCGCAGCATGCAGCACACGAAGTCGGAGAAGCCAACCCTGCCGGCGGCATCGCCGTAGCGCAGCGTCATCAGGTGCAGCAGCTGCGCGTTGGTGGCCAGACCTGCCGAGGGAAGACACGCTGGGAGGGCATGGAGCAGCTCTGATGGCCTCCTGCACCCCGCCAACAAGCTGGGGACACCTTCAGCCCCCTGCTCTGTCATACATTCCTGGACAGCTTTTCCCCCACTTCCTGCCTCGGGGTAGGGTAATGGAAAAACCAAAGTCACTTTACTCACTGACTCCCATTGTGGCTAAGTCAGCAAGCTGCAAACACTGAGCTAACTAATCTAGTGTTATCTTGCTTTGCCTTTTTAGTTTTTATTTTGTATAAGAAAGGGTGATTTTCTTTGGCTCATAACTGTAAAAGTCTGAGCATAACATTTACAATACCACCGTCTCTTTCTGCTAAAGAGGCAGATACTGCATTGCTGCATGCTCAGGCTATTATGCTGCATAGCATGCCTGGGATTCTTAATTTTTACATTTTCTCTTCTATTAGAAAATGGTGAAGGGTGCATTTCTATTTTATTAGCTGATTATTCAGTATTTGTGTCGCAGTCTGTTTGGATGGAAATTGGTATTCAATTGAATGAACAAAAATTGCTTTTTAGAATGATTCTTTTATTAGTTAAATAAAACTACTCTAAATGTGCTGGCTATATAAGAGGAATGATTTAAATATATTTTGCACTAAAAGCTGATTTGCAAAACAAAAGGGAAATTTTCTGCAGAGAGCTGGACTGATAGCTTTGGTTTAATGCCTTCTCTGAGACTTGAGAAAAGTCTCATTTGCTCACTCCAGGTTTTAGTAGCTCAGCTGGATGTGAAGTAACTTTCCTGCTTTTTCAACCAGCTCTAAACTTTTCAGATTTAAATGAACTCATCATGGAGCTAAATTAGTTGAAAAAGCAGAAATAAAAGAAATGGCTTCTCTACACCTGTGTAGGGGGAGAGAGAGCCAATGGAAGTGGTTTAGTACCACCATTGACAAACTCTGGTTGCCTGAGCCTAGTTGGAGGTCTCCAGCAGGAAGCAGGTACACAATGCTGAATAATTAAAGAATGGAAATACATTTGGGCTTAAGATACATTTCAAATTAAGGTAAACCTGATTTTATATTATTTTCAAAGGAGATAAAGATAGTAATTAAAAATAAATCTAAATAATGAAATTACTTATTCTAGTCTGGTTTTAAACCATTGTAGCAGTGAGCAATGAATTCTATTTTTAACCTTTTGAAGACAGTAGGAATTCAATCAAGTTTTCTCCAGAGGGAGGATTCCAGCAAATTTTACTAATGGGATGCTACAATCAAGTCTTACACTAGTACAACACCAACAATTTGGCCTGGTCAGTCTGTGATACACTTGCTCTGAAATCTGCTCACTTGGCAATGTCTCTCAATTAACCTCATCAACAAGAGTGAAGGGTCAGCCCTCTCTGTTCCAAAGACTTTTCAGCTGATTTGTAAGACTACTCCCCAAACCTTTTATCTGCTGGATTCCTCCCTCTGGTTTTAGCCAAGCTTTTAATTACTGACTTGATGTTTCCCTATTTATAAAAATTATTTTTAATCATTTGCTGTTGCCAAAGAGGAGTTTGTAAATACATCTGGCCAACACTGCTGCATTTCAGGGCAGCGCTGCTGTTAATGCAGCTGGCCTGCTTTACTCCATTATTATTATTGGAAGCATTAGGAAAACAGTGAAAATTAAGCACACACTGCAGTGTTTTGCTGGGGAAAGCACTGAACACTTCAGGGAACAGCTGGCTAGGAGCTGGATTTAGATACATTAATACCTGTCCCAGAGGTGGCACCAAGCTCCCAAACACCTTCCTGCTCAAAAGCCAGGACAGGGATCATCCCATCACCAAGCCAGATTCAAATGCAGATGTCTGGCTCAGAGGGCAGCAAGAATGAGCTTGTAATTTTCTTCCCCACTCAGAACTACTTGTAGGCAAACATGTATTGAATTTGCCACTTAACAGTGTCTTTTTATCCCTTCAAACAGCTGCATTGTTTTGGCTGACAGGACTTTTCCATATACAATTTTCTTCCCAGTTTTACACTTTAGCATCTTTCTCACAGAACGGCTGTGGCAACTTCTCCTTTGACATTTGGCACATCTGTGCTGCGCTTCTCAGACAGATACTGATGCTTTGCCCTGCTCTCAGCAGCAAAAAAATTATACATGCATCCCCCCAGCTGATGGCTTCCAGGGACAGCAATCCTGCACCAGTTTCCTCCTGGGACAGCACCCCTCTGAGCTCCAGGCCGCCAAATGGGAGCTTCTCTACTGTACAGTTAAAAGGGGATCGCTGTGTCAGAGATGTACTTCACACACAAAATCTCTGTTGAGACGACTCAGCTAAAATGCTTCACTCGTGCACTCGCTGAGAGTTTCAGCACTCAGTAGCCAACAGAGGTCAGTGCAAACTAAATAAATGCCTGTCGGTGTGGCTTTCCCTTCTAGACTAAGTCACTGCCCTGGAGAGAAACTGCAGGAACTGAGGCAAGTGCAAGAATCCACTCTTCCTTTCTCCTTTCCTCTGCTGGATGTTCCATCCATGACCTAGAAGCTAGTCTGGCCAGTGCTGCACTTCTCTGCATCTCTTTGCTGGCTCCCTAGCACAGACCTCTCAGCAGAGCTGTGATGTAACTGGCATCTCTGTGAACTCCAAGCCACTTTCTCCCTAAAAGTCTTTTTTTCTTTCCTCTTTCTTTTTCATCCTTTCCTTCCCTGCCACAGGGAAAAGAAAGGGAGCTGCTCAGCACCTCTGGGTGTACCTGCTGCCTGTATCGCATTCTTCAGTCCAGCAGCATCAAGAAATCCAGAACGGTTTCTGTCTTCCTCGAAGAAGATATCCTAAAATACAGTGCAAAGGCAGATGTCAAGCTCTTACCACCATTCCCCACATTTACTACTGCAACCAGTTCTCCCTTAGTAAATATGCTGCAAAGAAGTTCAACATGTGCGATGGGGTGGCTTTGACAAGGGAGACCCATTTCCAGAAGGCTCTGACAGAAGGTTACTGTGTAAGGAATCCCACAGTTTGGGGTAGACAGAAGCCTTTTTGCTTTCTTAACACACCACCAAGGCACATTTGAGGCGCTGTCAGTGGGAAGAGCACCCCTATCTGGATGGGGTACTAGGTAGTCTCAGACCATCTCAAGAGGAATGGAATAAATTGGAGCCCACCCAAACCTGAGTCTTGGGGAAACCCTCCTGTCCTGCACTGAGACTGAGGGATAAGGACCTGACACGGAGAAGCTGCCACGCATGCCCTGAAGAATTTAGGTGGGACCCTAAATACCACATCACGGCTTCCAGTGCTTATCCTGGAGCAGAAACATTTCTCCCAGACAAGCTTTCATCAGATCCTATACATTTCCACTAGAAACTGTAGAAATGAGGAAATGACATTTTTCAGATGACTCTGTTCAAGTCATTTCAGCTTTAAAAAAAAAAAATTGCCAGTGATGGCACAGACATGGAGATTTCCATCAGATTCTGAGCCTAATTGGCCTTCCTACCTTTTCCCTCAATGTTCTCTGTGCTGGAAAAGCCTGGGCTGCTCATTTGGAGCACTTTACACACACCACTGCTCCCTTGCGTGAGAGGAGGGAACTCTGACCCGCTAAGCAAGCAACCTTTGCAAGGCTTCTCCCCGCAGCGCTTTGAGAGCACGGAGCATCTGCTCCCCGCTGCTGGAAAGCCCCAGGATACAGAATCCACAGCATCCACAGAATCCACAGCATCCACAGCCAAGAGAGAGCCACCCCCTCCCCCGTACCCTGTACTTAGTGAGACTTCGCCAGAGGCTCCCGAACTCCTGCAGGGTGAGTCTTCCGTTCGAGTTGAGCTGTGCATTTAGTTAAGAATCGAGCACTTAATGAGAGCTGAACCTGGCTGTCTTTGTTGCCGAGGATGCTGCCTGCACAGAACTGAACACATAAGATGCAGCCTCTCCTGTCAGTTACTTCGTGCTGAGAAAGCTGAGTTTTTCTGCTCTGTGTCGTGTTTGAATCCACCTTCTTTGTCACATTGTACAGCTGCTCATGCCTGTGCTCACAAACCACAAAAGGTTTCTATTTATAAGGCGCCTTTAACCACAGGGGAGGCTGCAGTGACATTTAGCCCCGGAGCACGGATGCCCCTGTGAATGAACATGGCTCCATGGCCTTGCTCTGCACGGGGCACCACAGGATCTGCTCTTGTTGGATCCTCCAGGAGAACAGGCACTGGGGAGCCAAGAGCACGAGGAGCTGATCCTGATGCCTCCTGTCAGATGGCAGCAGCAGCCTTGGAGGCAGACATCCCCCAGGAATGCATGAAGGGCCCTGTCAGTGGGCCTGCTCCCCTCCTCCTCCATACTCCACCCAGGAGTCCTGGGCAGACACACAGCATCCATCTGAATGCAGGATGGTGAAACCTCCCCGAAAGCAAAACTCATCACCACTGACATACGAGCAGACATGTGCCACTGTTGTGGAACCTGAGTGAAAAAAGCTGATCCTGGCTTTGCAGGCCAGGATAGGTCACACTGTACATGGGTTATCTGCAGGCCAGAGAATTAAAAATCCATCCTGAATTATAGCAGAGCAGAGGCTTTGTCAGCTCTTTGCACGTGCCATGCATTCACAGTGCCCACTTATCCCAGGACGGGCTTTGCAAAGGAGGAAAAGTCTCTTTCACTGGCTAGATGCTGAAAGCTGGAAAGAGAGAGGGACTTCTGGTCATTTTTATCCATTCTCTGGCAGTTTTTAAAGGTCTGAAAATGTCTCAAAGCCTTTTCAAGGCATGGAGAAAAAGAGACAATGAGCAAGCAGTGGGGAAGAAACAAGCAAGGGAGATGTATGTTTTCATCAAGGAGCCCTCTTGTTCTACAATGGCCAGAAATGTATTTCTTGTGTTGTCTTGTTAGCAGTAAAAAGACTGAGTGATTCAGCTAAATAGGAAAGACACTGGAAATACACACTGGGATGGCCTGCCAGGCAAGTGCCTGGGATTCAGCAGTGACAATGTTTCTGCCCCTGACACCAGCACTGCTGGCAACCTACTAAAGTGCCACCCCAGGCTGGTGTGGTGTAACCACCACAGAACAGCTGAGCTATGCCTAAACTCTGTCCTGCCTCCTTGTCTCAGCTCTGGCTGAGTCTCTCACCCAAGGGTGAAGCTCAGCCAAGCCCCAGAGAGGGCAAAATGAGAGCAAAGAGTCAGCTGGTAGCAGAAGGTTGGTCCTCACCTTTCAGCAGACACACCAGAGCCAGGGTATGCACAGCGAAGTCCTGCATGGACTATGGGACAGTCATTTATTGGGGATTGGGGCTAATATTTACTTGCAGGTTGTCACACTGGGATGCTCAGCTCAGCCATAACTCAAGGCAAGGATGGGCAGCACCAGGGAAGTTTATTGCTTGTGCTGAAAGGATACATCCATCAGAGCTAAAATGCCTCTGCATGAATCAAAGCTCAATCTCCCTCCCAGGCTGGTCATTTCATCTGCAAGGATTGACAAAACAGAAGGAATTAGCAAGAAGAAGGGCTCTGACAGTCATCAGGACACTATTCTGAGGGAAGGAGGACACCAGGCTGAAGGCTCACACAGCTGAAAAGCCCCAGCTCTTGTTCAGGTTCTCAAACAGCAGCAAGGGCTCTGTGCCAAGGGAATCTGCACATCTCACACCTCTACCTTCCCCAAGGACAGCTGCCCTGTTTGGGCTCACTCTGCACAGTCCCTGCCCATGGATGGAAACTCATCCCTCTTGAAATAAGGATAAGGGAAATGACAGTGACAAGAAAGGCCACTTATGCAAGTCCTAAGAGCACTTTGAGCCTTGTGCATGGCTGAGTTGGCTCCAGCCCTCCAGCTGTGCCCCTCTCATGCTCTGATCCCACAGTGCACAGTGAGGATTTTTTAAGGACCATCAGGACACCATTAAATCCTATGTCTAATTTACTCTAGCCTAAGGATAGGGAAGCACCAAAAACATTAGCTGGGCTGTAAAAGCTTTACCTTGCAAGATCACTTCATTAAGGAGCTGTTGCAGCTGCAAGGCATCAATAGTTGAGCCCTGATGCAAAATAAAACAAAAAGAGAGGTCTGTGAGCATAAAGTTTTCTCCTGTGTCACTTTTGCCCAAAACTTTTTTTCTCAGGCACTGTGGCAACCAAGAACCTCTGTTTATATATATCAAAGGAGCAGCAGCATCCCCTCTGGAGCACAACAAGGCCCTCCACGCTGCCGGTCCACTCCAGGTCGTTCCCTACGGCTGCAGGGGCGTTCCAGGCAGTGCCATCACCATGGGGTTTGTTCTGCAGGGACAGGGAGCTGTGGATGGGCAGCAGAGCAGGCAGCTGTGTGCTGGGAGCACAGGCACTGCTGCCCGCCTCCCTCCCGAGACACCCCCGGGGCACCCGGCGTGGCAGCCCTGCTCATTTTCACCTTTTCACCTTCACGCATTGATATAACCATTAACTGCAAGAGGTTCATTGTGCAGAGACTTTTGACAGTGATTTTTTTCCTCTTGACTAAGTCAAGGAGCTCTTTATAACAGTTTATTAAACCATTAAAAGCATCTCCTGTGAACACAGAGCTTGGCTCTGAAAGAGCAGGAATCAATTACTCAAACGCTGACTGATGTCTGGTTTCCAAGTGCTGAGAAGGCAAATGGAAAATGATGCTGATGAGAGCGGGGGACTACCCAAGGCTTTCTAATTGCTTTCAGCAAATAAACTAACCAAAGCAAAAAAAAAAAGAAAAGAAAGTAAACATGGAAGTCCATCACCAGCTCAACTATAAATCTCCAATATTCAACTGATATATGGCACTAGACAATCTATCCCAGCTGAATGTCCCATTTTTCCTGGGGTTTTGGCAGGTCAATCAATACCATTTCCAGGGTATACACTTGACGGTGGAGCTACATTTCCAAATAAAAAAAAAAATTCTAAATGGATTTGTATCAACGTTGTAGATCAGTTTTTCTTTTTGCAAGTCCACATTTTTTTTTATTTTTTTCAACAATATGTTTTAGAGAGGGTACCTGCTTAGCGTATCTTAGGAAAAGAGCCTTATAGGAGCTGTCCTGGTTCTGTCTTGGTACATCCTGCATCGAAAACAAAGAGCAGACATAAATAATTCAGCTACAAAACAACTGGGGGCAAAAGTCTGTGGATCCAAACTTTGAAGGAGCAGGGAATGTACAGCACAGGCTGCAGTCTTCACGCCCCCAAAATAAAATGGACTAGGAGTGAGCAACTGCTACTGCAATGCAGGAAGAAGCATATTTTGGATGTTAGCAGCTAATGCAACCAGGAAGGAGCAGTTCAGGGCTTAAGGAACATGACAGGGTGGAATTCAGCAAGTCAATAAATGAGTGTGGAGATACAAGACCAGATCCTTATTGGTGGACTTTGGTTGGGACCACTGCTCAGGACATGTGAAGATTCATGTGAACCAAGAAAATAGAGCATGAGTTGACTTTTCCTTCCTCTTGTACTTTCTCTACCCCAAGACAAGCTTGGACTATACCTGAGCAATTGCAATTCAATGGTTAAGTGATTTTTTTTCAACCTTCCAGTGAAAAGAACCACCAGGCACTAAGGGGAATTATCCTCAACATTATAAAGTTTTCAGAAAAAAATCTAAGCCCAAGACCCAATGTCTTCATCTCTTTGTGAGATACTTAATACCAAAGAAGCCCAAATACCTGAACAGGAGCAGAAACTGTGGGTACCACAGTTCATCAAAATCAAAACATTGGCTAAGGACAACAGCCAGGTAAACTGACAGCTTGTTAGTGGTAAGAGATAAAAAGTCACCATTTACATTCACCATTTACACTACCCCTCTAATGGGGTTTAATTGTGTGCTGGAAAATGAATCACAAGGAAAGGACTCAGTTTTCTGTTCTCCTTCATGCATCTGGCTTCAAAGATCTGTGTCTTTGAAGGTTGTAAATAGCAGCCTCTCAGTGGCAGGGTTTTGCTGGTGGGACCAGCAGGGACTGGACCAGCCCTGGCAATGTGCACAGCTCACAGCAAGATGTCCAAAAACCCATGGTAGCTGGGCTGGAGAGGCAAAAATGTGGATTGAACTAGAGATGCAGCCAGTTTCAAAGTGCAATTTACTTTATGTCTCTGTCTCTGAAGATATCCTGATGAAAATCAGCAGAAATCTGATTTGAGTCTCATCCCTATGGACTCCTGTGCTTTATAGGATACAAGCACTTAGATTAAATCCTTCCCATTGGGAAGGCATGTCCAATCCCACTCACAGGAATTAAGTTTCCCTCTCTCTCCCCCATAGTTATATACCCATTTTACAGACATTGAAAGAAATTAGAATCTTTTAAGTGTTCTCTTCCCTGCTATATTTGGTTTGTCAAAGTGTTAAAGATGGTGAGGTGAAAAAGACAGATGGACAGGCTGACAAAGAGACTGTATAAGACCTGTTTCCTCAAAAATCAGGCTCTGAAGAAGACATATGAGAAGAGCAAGGGCTTTGTTATCACTCCCATCTCTCCAGAGAGGTGTCCTGCCCTCCCAGCAAGGTTGCAGAGCGTCAGAGTCAAGCTCTGGGACAGTGGTGGTAAAGGGAGAGAAGAGCAGATGAAGAGGAGTCAGTAAAGGTGACCAAATGATCACCACCAGAACCTACACCAGTGTTCAGACTCTTACCATCGGCAGCACTGGGCTGGTCGGGGAGTTTGAGCTCCTAGAAAAGAGTTACAAGAATCAAACTGGGAGAAAAGAGCCCTTTCCAGAGCACTGATTTGCAGCCCTGGCAGAAGGCAGGCACCACCAGCAGCACTCACCCAGCCCACAGCCTCACAAGATGCTCAGCACCCATGGCCCAGCCTGGCCCAGTTCAGACAAGGCTGCTGCACCAGTCCTGGTCTCTCCGTGCAAAGAGGCATGGACAGGTCTGAGTCTCCAGCTGCTCTGGGGCCACTGCCTTCCCCAAGCCAGCTCTGTTGGCACCAGCAGCAGAGAAAGGGAGCTTGTGTCACCCTGAGTATGCCAGGACTAACCTCACCACACAGAACACAGGGCTGCCCTGCCTTGAGCCACAGAAATTTTTCACCTCCTTTCTCTTTGCTCAGGTTAACAGCCAGGAATAAAAACAGCATCTGGGCTATTAAAAGGCAACATCTAAATGTCTGCAGACTGCCTGAAACTGGGCCAGGTCACCATTTCTAAGGCACACTTAGCAGCCACATTCAGTTCTTGAGTTTTGCTTTCAGTAGAGAAATTAGACAAGCCAGGTTCTATTTTTATAACATCTATATAGGTAAGTGCTGCAAAGACCCACTGGAAGGTCATCTCCACACTTGGCCTAGCTCAGGAAAGTCTGTGAGGGTCAGAGGCTCTCCTGAAAAGCTCACTTCCAGGGCTGAGCTGTCTCACACATGACTCACTCTGCTGAAGGCAGTCCAGCCCACAGCACAGACTCCTTGTGTTTGCTTTCTATAACTCAGGAGTTGCCTCAGTTGGTTCTGGGCTATTTTTGCCAGGGGCCAAAGCCTGGAAAGCAATCTCATTATTAAGATATGGGCCAGTGAGGTAAGAGCTGCAATCACATCCACTCTAAAGCTTGCTGAAGAGAAGGCACTGCACGGGTGATGCTTGCAGGTCATTTGTTGAGGCTGAACATTGGGACTCAAAGCTTGCTTACTTGAAGTAAACCACACCCAAATATAATACAATACCACATTCACGTAGTAATGTGAATGTGTGTGTGGTAATAGCAGCCTTTGCATGAACTCAGATACTATTTTTCCACTAAACTTACCTTCAAGGCCACTCTCATGCCCACAGGGAGCCCAGCCTGTCTATGAGGTGGCTGAGTGAAAGGATCAAGGCTTTTCACTGCTCTTGGCTTCTCCAGGTCCCACTCCGAGCAGAATGGGATGTGATCCATCTGGCATCCAGCCAGCAGAACATAAGAAACTACTGAACAGCTGTTAAGAATTAGGGAAAACAAGCTCCCAATCATCCTTTCATTAAAGAGAAATGTCCCCACAATCAGGGGAAGAGGACGTATCTCACAATTA
This sequence comes from Leptocoma aspasia, assembly GCA_013399835.1. Taxonomy (NCBI): domain Eukaryota; kingdom Metazoa; phylum Chordata; class Aves; order Passeriformes; family Nectariniidae; genus Leptocoma; species Leptocoma aspasia. The sequence goes on along the minus strand of VXAX01002993.1, from coordinate 497,594 downwards.
TTGCTCTCTTTGTACCAAAGCTGAGACCCTTGGTGGCTGCAGATGAGCTCCTGCCCTGCTCTGCAGTGGCCACCCTTGTGCAGCTGACTGTACACCTGATCCCTCTCAACAGGTACTTTACACTCCTCTGTGCCTTCCCCACCCTCCAAGGATACACTAAAAGCAAATTGCCACATCGGTTATCTTGACATTAAATAGTTAATTCCTGGCACACTGTGAGTCTGGGGCCTTTAAGGAGTGCATATCCTCTTACTCATTGTAGTCTTGATTCTTTATGAAAATTCGTAAGAGAAATTTGAATTCTTGGTCCTCTGTTGCAGCAGGAACAACAGCGTAGGTTCCTGGGCTCAAGATAAAGTAGCTGGTCACATCTCGAGTCCGGATAAAGATCTGCTTCAGAACTCTGAAGTTCTCCTGAAAGAAAAATACAGCTGGCTATCTTCCTGTAAGGAACCAAAGTAAATCAGAAAGCACACTCACAGCAGCCTGCCATTCCCACACCTCTCTGAATACACACTGCATCTATCACGCCTCGACCTCCCCAGTAGCCTGAAAAGCCCATCCAGGGGACAGACTTTTTCCAAGGACATATCAAAGTTGCTCAAAGGTGGAGAAACTGAAAGAAACAGAAGCCAAAATGAACATAAGGAGATTTGAAGAGAACTTCAATTAACATTAAGCAGAGTTCATGAAGGAATCAAGGATGAATACTATTACTAAAAAATTCCCTGAGATCTTTTGTGACTCAAAGAGGTCAGAGAGCCCTCTAAGCATGTCACCCAGATGAAAAGAATGCTTCAAGAATCCCAATCCAAACCAGCAAGTGTCACAAGAAAACTGAGTATTCTGATCTTTCATCTGTTATTCCAGTATTTTTTTGCTGAGATGAAACAAATATAATGCAACAGCTATTACTATGATGACATGTAAAGATAGCATAATAAAAAACCCTTCCTTAACATATTCCCCAAAATATATCAGCATGTATAAATTCCATTTAGAAGGGTGATACAGCGTGGCAGAGTTATTTATGAGCCATGCCTTTGGGAGACAATAACATAAAACTGCTATTTTGGAAGGAAAAAAAAATAGGATGACTACTGTTACAGACGGCTGGGAGGTACACAGACTGCCAAGTATTATGGGTCAGATCTTGAGCAGATAGAAATGGGCAGTGCTGCAAAGAAATAAATGGTGTAATACTTCTTTTTCCCTGCTTTTGAGCCTTATTCCACATTCCTTGTGGTAAAAAGCAGAAGCAGATTAATATCTCAATGGAATCAAAACTGGTGTGAGATAAGAATCAGCCTCTATACATTTCTCAGCTCTATCACACAACATTAAACTTCCCTCACAGCCATGTATTAGTGTTCCATGTCTATATTTAATCAAAGGCTTCCTAGAGCTATCAGATACGTCCATTCTGGTTGGCATTCTTGCCTGCACTGCATTCTCCTCTCATCCTGCCAGGGATATTCCTCCTTTTACTTCACAGCACCAATTTGATGCATCTCAAAAGGTACCAAACAACGGATGCTGCTGCTAATGAATCATAGCAGAGAAAGCAGAGCAGGGAGGAAGAGTGAAGCCACATGAATCTTGCCAACTGCACTCTCCTTGTGCAAAGAAACTCATTGTAAACTTTTACCCAAAGATGCTCTGACTGCCCTCAGGCACTGAGGCTGAACACTGGGAAATAATCTGAGGGAATGGCACTCACAACCACCCTGGTTTTAGCTCCTGGACTTGGCTTTTGCTGCCACCAGGACAGGACACCAGGCTGGCTGTGAGGAGCTGGTAGAGCAGCTCTCATATTAAATCCTTACTGTGTGTCTATGAGGGGATGTTTTCTGTATAATCCCCTGTATGAATATGCACCAATATCATTATATTAATAAAAGCTATGATGTGACAGAGCAGCATAACTGCTCCCTTGCCCTCGCTCTCCAGGTGCTCCACAGTAATCCTGGTGCCTCCAGTAATGCTCTGTTCCAGCCCTGCATAGGAGGTCGCTCATAAGGTCAGAAACCCAAGCGACCTGAGCCCAAAGGGAGCCTGAGGTGAGCTATGGGCTGACAGCCCACAGAGGCCATGTCATCCAGGCTTGACAAACTCATTGAGGTTCATCCATCCTTGATCCATCTCATACCAAGGGAGAGAAAACACACCTGAGCATCAACTGCAGGGGAAGAAAAATTTTAACTATAAAGCAAAAATAGAGAAAATCTATCTCCTAATCTGCTTCCTGATTAAATAACCCTTTTTTTGAGGGAACCAAGACCTAAATCATCATGTCCCACTGAAGGTCATGCCTGTTAAAATGGGTAACTAATCAAGGTGGATGTGCATCCTGCAAGAGCACACAGAGACCTCCATGTCTGGTGACTTTTGGAGATGCTGAAAGGAGCAATTCCCTATTTACCAGGAGCAGCAGCTCTTTCTGAGTGACACAGCTGGCCTGCAGGCTTGATACCTGCACAGGACAGAGGATATCCTCCCATAGGGATAGTGAGCTCCACTTGCTGGAGGGATGCCCTTTTAATGACATCTTTTATTTCTCAGACAACTTTTTTTTATGAGCTACAAAGTCATGGTCTTCCTTTATGAGCAGCTGTTAAACTTATGGCATCAATTATTTAAAGCCTGGGACTAGGGCAAATCTCTCCAGTAATGAAGAGAATGAGGAGAAATTAGGGTTAGAGCAATCCCTGCTTCCTTTTTAGTCTTTGGGTTTAGAACAATAGCCTCCCACAGTTATCAGCCAACAACAAAAATACTTTGGGAAAGGTTAGCATTCATCCACGCTAGCAACTGTGCTTTCAGTAAGCCTGGTAATGCTCTGAGAGCAGCTTGAAAAGGCACCTCTCTGGACAGTCACCAAGAAAAAAACCAGAGAAATTGTAGTTGAGCTCCCAGGTATCTGAGTGGATTTCCTCTACACTGGTCTCAAGCAAAGGCTCTCATGTTTTGTAAATGTTTCTACATGGCTTTTTCAGATAGGAAACAGGAGGATGAGTCAGGTCCACTTTGGGGAAAGAGAGACCATCTGCTTCCCTACTATACCTGGAGAGCTACTCGAGAGCTGTGGCTAGTGCTGGCTGTCACGCTTTGTGCCCAGCCAGCACGGCATGTCACCAGTACTGCTGGTACAGAGGATATTGCCCTGGCACATCTTCTAACCCAGGGACTCCCTGAGTTTCCCAGGGCTATTCTGGGATGCTAGAGAGCTAAAAGTGCCACCTTTGTTCATTAAGACATGACTAAAAGAAACTAAGCCTGCTTAACTCTATTTTTACTCTGAGTTTCTACAATAGAAGTCACCCAGAAATTCACACCACAGACTTTTTAACAGATCAAAAGGCAATTCAGTCTTGCATTCCCACATGCAGGTAAAATAAACCACAGAGAGAACAACAGTGCCTACATGATATCTGATTGTGCTTACCGTGGTGATGAAAAAGCCAATCTTCAGGTTTTTTTCATCCTGCACATGTTCAGCGTGTTTTTGCATGAGTGAAATTGCTACATTATAGGTTTTTGGGTTGTGATCTAGCACTCTGAAAAAATACTGAGGGTTTGTTGAAGCTGCACCTGCTGAGAAAGTGTTAATAGGTTAACAGAAGGCACAGAGATGTTCCAGCAGTAGCCTGTAAGACCTCGCTTGTGTGGACCCAGAGGAACAGGCAGTCACTGCTCCAAGATCCTTTCAATACAACAGAGCACTGCAGTCTCCACACTAGCACTAGAAGTTGAGGCATCTGGAGGTAACCTAATTGCACATTTATCATTTTAGAAATCTCTGGCAAAGTCAGGGAAGACGTGTGGATTTCTCAACCTCCCTACATCTGCTTCACCTACATGGCACACTTTCCCAGCAGCAGAAAAGCAGTGGCACTTAATCAGGCACCTGACCCAGCGGCTGAGCTGAAAAGGACTGTGGCTTTGAGATAATAAACACATAGAAAAGGATGAGATGGTGCAAAGCTATCCTCTCCTTCCCTCCTGCTAATGTTTGTGATGAACAGAATGAACAGACAATGTCAAGCACCAGAGGGAAACAGCTGCTTCTTAGCCAAGGCTTTGGTTAACAGGAAGTATTGCTGATTAAAAAAAAAAAAGCAATGAAGTGCCTAAAGTGGGAAAAAAGGACTGACATGGCACCAGAGTAGAATTTAAGCCAGATCCCTGTGTTGGGTGGCCTTGAAAGTTGCAAATTAGAATGATTGTACTTGGACAGGGACTTTATTAGAGGGCTGTTGGAAAACAGAGCTCCAAGGAAATGGCTCTGCCTGCACACTCTCAGTTCAGCCCTTGTACCTCCTTGCCCAAGCACAGGCATTGCTTTGTTTTGGAATGGAACAGCTTTGTTATCACACCTTGAGACCTGGTGACCAGGTTAGGAGCAGAAGCCTGAAATCTGTAAGCCAAAACCTGTTTGCTGCTGAATGAAGGATCGTCATTTGAGAAAAAAAGAAGCCTCTTCACTGATCAGATACTACCATCCTAGATTAAAAACACAAAGCCCAAACATTGATGCAGCTGTAAAAAAAGTGAGATGAGATAAGATAAAAATGTAAAAATATACTACTACTGATTGGAGCTTACAATGCCAGAAGAGTTCTTACACAGGCAGAGAAAACCGCTGGTCTTATCAGCCCAAAGCCCTTTTTACCTTAAAAAATAGAGCTTTGTAGCACAATTTTTTCATTCAATTTCCATTTAATTTCAGAGTACTTTTTGCTCTGTAAAACCAACAGCATATTTGCCAGACCAGACTTTCTGATGAGGTCCCCAGTAACACCTACTGCAACCGGCTGAAAGAAGATATACAAGCTCATTTTGACTTAAAGAGTCCAGGGTTCCTAAATCACAAGTCTCCTGTTTTAACTCAGCAGCCAGTGCTGTTGCTTTGTTTCTCCCTGTTTAGCTGATAAGTGCTGTAATGGGAAAAGGCAGGCATTAACAACTGGCAATCAATACTTCTGCAATTTGGTGCTCAGAGTGAATGTTTCCCTGTGAGCACCAGTGGAGAGGAGGAGAAGGCTGGGTGACCGCAGTGAGCATCCATTACCTGGGGAATAGCGGCTCCTCCCTGTGGGAAGGCCCGGGCTCCACAGGTTGCTGTGGCTGTTCAGAGACCACGTTGTGCACTGCTCATCTCCAAAGTCCAGAAATGTTGGGGTGTTGTTACATATATACAGCCATGAAAACTGCTCCTGGAAGTTCTCACAGGACATCCTGCAGAGAAGGAGGAAGATCTCATCATTCAGTTTAAGACAGAAGAGCATTGCCAGCAGGTAAGGGAGGGAATCCTGGCCCTCTACTCAGCCTTGGTGAGCCACATCTGGAGTGCTGTGTCCAGTCCTGGGATCCCCAGTACAAGAGAGGTGTGGAGCTGCTGGAGCAGGTCCGGGGGGGGGCTACAAAGATGGTCAAGGGACTGGAGCTTCTCCTTTCTGAAGAAAGGCTGAGGGAGCTGGGCCTGTTCAGCCTTGAGAGGGAACCTCATCAATGTCAGTATCTGAAGGGAGGGTGTCAGAGTTTGGACCAGGCTCTGCTTGGTGATGCCAAGCAATAGGACAAGAGGGAATGGGCAGAAACTGATATACAGGGAGTTCCATCTGAATATGAGGAAGAATTTCTTTACTGTGCAACTGACCACACACCGGGACATGTTGCCCAGAGAGGGTGTGGAGTGTCCCTCACTGGAGTATTCCACAACCATCTTATCACAATCCTGTGCCGTGTGCTCTGGGATGACCCTGCTTGAGCAGGAGGTTGGACCTCATGACCCACTGTGGTACCTTCCAGCCCGACCCACTCTGTGATTCTGTGAAGACACCAGTTAGGTATCCACATTCACCCCATGTCTTTAAAAAGAGATTGCTGAGAGCACTGCAGGCACCTGCAGCTCTGCTGGCTGCTACCTTGCAGAAGAGCTCAGCTCTCAATGCATTTTGGGCTGCCCTGACTGCCCCTAATGCCCCAGGATTAACCACAGGGCATGTTCAGGGGTATCCTGCTGGAGCCCCGCCATCTCCAGCACACCTCTGCTACTGTCCCTTGCCTTTGTACCTCCACAGTGTTCTGTCCCACACTCACACTTCACTCAATCCTCAAGTGTGTATTTCAGACCCACCTCTGTTGTGCTTCATTCCTCAGAGCCCCACAGGGCACGTGCACACTATCTGAACAATCAGTTTTTCTCAGGGACAGCCCATGCACGGCTAAGCTGTATCTGAGAGCAATCAGAGGCAGTGAAAAACCACAAGGACCTGCAGAGCAGTCAAGTGCACAAGCTCAGTGACCTGCTTAGCCAGCTGTCCCCTTCAAGCATCTGTCAGCCCAAGGTTCAAACCACACACTTTATGAGGAGAGGTAGTGTGACAAAATGACCAGGTCCCAGAGGCCTGAATTTTTACTTCTCTCACTTTTCTTTTTTTTTCATCATCCTGTCAATTAATCTTGGCCAACTCCATTTTTTCAGGTCTTGCTTCCTCTGAAACCACAGGGTCAGGACAATCTCCAATTGGCTGTTTGCACGCAGCTAACACAGAGTGCCTTGAGCCACAACCAAGAACTGCCAAAATTACTTTTTCCATAATGAAGGCAAATAGAAAACCCAGTAGACAAAGGATCAATAGGAAAATACCAGAATTCTCCATCATCCTTATTTCTGAGGAGGGCTTCTCTGTATTTAGGCTCAACATGGTCCCATTGAGGAGAGCTGCAAAAAAGAACAAATCAGCAAGATGTGAGGCACAATTTTTCATCTTTGGCCTATTCCTCCAACCAGCCTGTCAGGTCATGAGGGATCAGGAGGGGTGAACAAACTGTGCATTGGAAACAGGACTGTGTGTGATACCTTCACAGCCAAGGCCAGCAAATAAAACTCTGTGCCTTTGCTGTGCCTGAGCTGCCCAGCCTGGAGAATCCTCCCCGCTGTCCTGGTCACCTGTCCCCATGCTGGAGAGGTTAGTGAGGTACCAAGTCACAACACTCCGAAGCACTGATATTCCACTGACATGTAGAGAGCACATTACCCAGTCAAATGTGTTGTTTCCAAGCAGCATGTTTATAATTAAGTGATAATTGTACTTTCTGCAGAGTTTAAGATAAATAAACAGCACGTGAATCAATAATTTATTGATCTGTGCAGCTTACCTGTGAACGTGCTACTGACATTTCAATTACACTCAGGATTGTAGTTCACCCTTCCAAAAGGATGGGAGGATGCTGCCTGAGCAGAGAGCTGTTATCCCAGCCTTAGACACGTCTACACAGCCCCCAACCCTTCCAGATGCAACACTCCAGCCTGACTTTTCTCAGCAGAGTGCTTGTGTGTGGTCCTAGCAACAGGGAGGGGTGGGACACTATTAAATAACCTAAGAGTGGCACAAGAACATCTCTCTAATCATGGAAACACTGATGCAATTCTAAAGGGAAAACTAAGATCTATTTATTTACAAAACACTGTTGCAGTCTGTATCGTTCCTTTCTTTAGGAAAGAGATGTTAGATTATCCACACAGGCGGCAAAGTGGTCCTTGCACCCTCAAAGCTGCATGAAGCATCCAAAAGATTAGTTCAAGCCATTCCCTGGCACTTTGCCTTTGGAATAACCAAGGACCCTTTCTGTCCCTCTGTGTTCAATACTGCCCTGCCCCATGGACTCATCTAACCATCCTCTTCCCAGAGTCAGGCTCATGGGAGCATAAGAATGTGTGATTTCTGCAGGAGAATTCAATAGAAGCAGCCAGCCAGCATCTAAGGACATGGTCAGAGCTTACTCCAGGAAATAAGGGCTCTTTCATCCATGACTTATGTAGAATTATGCACTGGGTAAAATGTGTACACACAGACAAGAAGGGACACCTGAGCCTAGCAAGGCTGCATTAGTTTTCCCTGGATTGGATTTCTGTAGGCAGTTGCTATGCAGATGGAAATAATGCTTATAATTAACTGATTTGGAAATATCTGTTTTGTTAAAATGGGTGCGGGGCAGAGGTTCTTATAAAAAATTGATCCCCTATGACATTAAAGCTTTAAGACCCTACTCATCACTCCAGGGCCCCTTCCACTCCCCATGGCCCCACGGATTCCAGATCCTGATGATATGTTTCCAGCCGTTCTTGTAGGGGATCTGTAAAGATGAAAGGAAAACAGACTCAGTCACAGCTTTTCACAATTGTGATATTCAGTGAAGAGAAGGGTAATAAAATGGAACTTCCTCTACACCTTAGAGACCAGATTTAACCTCGATCTCATTTTCCCAGCAGTGAAAATCAGTGCCTTCTGCTACATTGCAAAGAAATGATGTGTGAGAGAAAATGGTGCCCATTTTGCTTTCCTGAGGATGGTGAATAGCTGACACAGAGAGAAGCAGCAGCACTCCTGTCACACTGCATGAATTCAACAGCCTTGGGAAATTCCAGTGCCTAATTCTGCACATCTGATGCTGTGAGTCAGCAAAGGCAGAGACTTTGAGGAATGAGGTCACCAGACTGCCTGGAGTGAAAGCCAACAGTCAGCACAGAGAGCTGATGATAAACAGAATCTGTGGGTCTGTATCTACAATACTGTGGTTTGCAACAGCTGGGGTTTCTGGTGCTTTTCTCCTTTTGCTGCCACTGATTTGAGCCAGAAGCAATTAACTTTTGCCAGTGAAGCCAAAATGGTGGAAGTGGAAAGGAGAACCAAACCTTTGTTTTCTGGCTCTCCTTATGCACACAGGCAGTGTTGGAAACCATGGCAGTCTCTTCCCAGGCAAAGGCCCAGCCTCTAATCATTTCCCCTCAGGACAACCCCTTGGATGTCTTGGCACTTCTTTAAGTGAGGCAAAGACTGCTTCTCCTCTCTGCACACACCAGGAGCAACAGGAGGCTAGAACAGCAACAAAATTGGGGACTCTTCTGCCCCTGCCCTGCAAAGAGACAGCTGGGGCCTTCTCTGGAGCTTGGCAATCCTCATCTTTCCATTTTTAGCCCCTTGCCTCCAAGAAGCAACACGCTGGCTGTGATGATAGCACCAAGCATGCCATGGCACGAGAAAACCAACAGAGAGAGGGGGATAAGGGAGAAAATAGCTTAGGGAAAGCAACATCCCCTTTCCAAGGTACTTTAGGTTCCAAGATTCAAATGTTTTGTAGCTATCTTGCTTGACAGCATAGCTATTGTTTGGTTTCCTTCTTCACTGTTAACTCTCCCTGTGTGCACTACGGCTTACTGGGCTAAGCCATGTTCTGACTTCTGGCTGTAAAAAATCCTTAATTTCTTTTGATCCAAGTGATAAATTGGTTCTCAGATCATCAATATTAATATTCAGCCAAGAGCAGTTCTGCATGAGTACAACAGCTTTAAAAGATGGAGAAACGCTGTTCTTGATCCAGCGATTTACTTTTCACACAGTGATTTTTGGCAGCTTGTGATTGAGCTGAACAAATGTAGATTTGCATCATATGACAAATCCCACAATTTCAGCCACTGCTTCTACTTGCATTTGAAACACAAAAGCACATTTTTTAAGAGCCAGCATGGAACAAAAATCTCCAGAAATGTTGTATTTGCTGCTGAAGTGTCTCAAAACATGAGTAAATTTCAGTTGCATTTTCCATTAGAAAACAATATGGATTCGAGTATTCTCCCTCTTTTTGTTGTGCCAGAGACTTTCCATCTCTTGGAATTAGAGCTATGTGCTTTCAACAATCCCCCCTAAGTGTGAAGCTAATTCAGATCACTCTGACTGGAACAGAGCACAACTGCCCTGTAGTAGATCATCAGTACAAGACCTCCAGGCAGGAACAAGTCCCTGCTCTTACCTTCACAGCTCCTGTGACAGTGTAGGCATGACCCTGTACTATCCCGTTCCTCAGCTCTATGTTCCTCCTTGGCTGCAGAAGGGAGAAAGCACAGCTTTTAGCTTCTGCCACACCATAAAGACACAGCCACCAGCTCCCAGAGCCATCATTTGCCACAGCACTAAACAAAGCCTGGTGTCTGACCACAGCAGTATCTCAGAGACACTCCCCAGGAATGCGACTGCTGTTCCCACTGCAGCCATAAGCAAGCAGGAAATTTAACAAAGCTACAGATCGACACTTCTTTGCAAGTTCTTCCATGGTCCAGAGGTGCTGCAACTGCAGAATGACCTGGACAGGGTGACTTGCAGTCAGACTGGGGGACTGCAGAATTTCCCTGCCACTCACAGCCAGGTCAGCCACCTGAGCTGAGGGAATAGTCCTTGGCTTGTTTGCAGCAGCCAAGCTTCCCAGCCTGAGGAAGCAGGCATCACAGGAGCAGTGTCACACACTTTGCAGTCACATGTCACATGCTGTAAGGGAAGCCTTTGGAGACATTTTATCAAAGGTACTTGCTGAGTATCACAAAGTCTTTTGTAACCTCCCAGCATTAATACCAGTAAGCCTGCAGCCACAATGAGATTATTGCATCATCTTACAGAAGAGAAGTGTGTTTTGGCCTTGCCAGAGTTGATCACAAAGTTAGGAGGCTGAAATCAGGCCTGCTGCAAGAGGACACCACTCTACTGCAGTGGAATTAGCCAGGAGAGAAGCTACAGCCCCCCCCTCAGACAGACCAATCCATTTACATCTGCCCAAATGCCTTTACAGTCCTTACCAAATAATCTTATCTGCTTTCTGCTGCCAAGATCCCTTCAGGCATCCATAAACTGTAATTATTTTACAGAGTGGTTATGGACTTCCTTATCACCCCCCTCGAAGAGCAACCTTTGTGCAAACACAGTAAACCAAGAGAGGCATGTGACTGGCCCTGTGACTCACCTGGCCAGAGGTGCTGCAGCCCATGAGACACCGAGATTTGTCAGCTGCTTTCAGGATCTCCTCCAGATCAGGAGGTGGATCTTTCAATGAAAACTGCACTTGGACTCCACCTGTGAGGTCTACTAAAGCATCTGAAAGGTAGCCTCCATTCAAGTTCTGGTAGGAGCCTCGCAGCCTATGGAAAAATTTTAAAATATTCAAAAAGGTACAGAGAGAGAGAGAGAAAAGTTAATTAGTCCTTACACTGTGTTTTCATGTTTTCATAAACAATGCACAGTGCTTGCTTTAAAAATGAATGTGTGCATCGAGGTGGTGAGCACAGGGGAGCCTGGGGTGTGCAGACATTGTGTCCAGGTAATGAAAAGAAACAGGATCGAAATACTTGGCCAGGCACAACACATGCCCTGTGGAAGGAATGAGACAAAGGGGGAGCTTTTTCTATGTATTCATCCCCATCTGAGGCAGCTGTCCAGAGCCATTTACAGACGGTGGAAAATAATAAGGTGCATCTCATGCCAACACAGGCATTTTAGGGAGATGAGCTGCATCTCATCTTGAAGCATACAGTTTCTTTCTTTCTGAACAGGAAGGGAGCCAAGGATGATTAGTTCAAATGGATGTTTCAGGTCAAATGGAGCTGAACTGTTAGTTTCTACATCATACTTATACAGGACTCTTCACAAAAATGCTCAGTATTCCTTTTGCAAATGAGAAAAAGGAAAAGAGAGGTGAAGGTATTTACCCATGCTTCCAGGGCAAGGCAGAAATGAGTTCTCAGCACTGTTCCCAGTTCACTCTGCTAGAGCACAATAATAGGATAATAATTTAATATTGCCAACACAGTCCTTGTTGTTTTTATCATGTGGTTTTTATTGAGACAGCAAATAAGCTGGAACATGCTGTACTTAGAGCAGGTAGAGCATGCTGTTAAACCCCACCATACACACTGTATTTAATGAATGTAATCAAATGAAGTCTGCAGCTAATTGTATTTTGAAGAGTTGTCCTTGTCCTACACTGATGAAAAGAATTTGTCTTGGGCACTGGGGAATAACTTCTCCAATGGGAATCTCATAAACAGCATTGCTTGCAACTTTAATTTAATAGAGGTTTGGTATGCATTGTAATTAAAATCTTATGCAGCAAATTGATATTGAATCCTGAGTCAACTTTTCTGAGATATCTCAGGGCAAAATGCATCTTCTTCCTGAGTCGCTCTCATGCTGCTTTAACATTTGCTTATTCCTGACCAAATCTGCCAAAATTATTATCTCTTTTCTTTATCTCCTCTTCACTCCATTGCAAATGCCACACCAGCTTCAGGTGCCAAGTTCCAGCCTTTCATACCACCCCTAACACAGGACTTTTTCTTCAGCATTTTTAATAGTGGGAAATGGGCAAATGCTAAGGGACCACAATCTGATCCCTTCTCTCTCCAGAGGATTTAAAAAAAAATTGTCTCTTTATTAGGCATTATTTACTCTGCATACTCTGGGGACCTCAGAGCCCTCTGTGAAGGGAGAGCTGATCAGACAATCCTAGACGTGCATGTGTTGTGCCTGGGCATGTTCTCCAGTCATGCTTCCTCTTATTGCCTGCTCCAAATATCCACATGATCTCTGATTAGTGACTGTAAACACAGGTAATCCGTGCTTAGACTCTGCACTTTTAAACAGAGGACAACATGGAAAGGAAAACAGAGACAAAGAAGTTTCCCTGAAATCAGGAGGAGATTCTAGGCCCTTTTGTGTCACCAACCATTGCCCAGCTCATTTTGCTTTTCAGGCATTAACAGCCCAGATTTGAACAGGGTATATTTAGGGCTGGCTACTTTTAGGGCTGGGTAGAAATAGGTCTAACCCAAGGCCAACATCTCCAGTTTATGCTGGCTCTATGTTTGCTGCAGCCACGGTTCCCTGCACAAGCACAGTACCACATAGGCAAGTGTCAGCCTGAACTCCTTCCTGTGTGCTTTGCACAAGGCAGAGGTTGAAACCACCCACAGGAAGCATTTAGCATGGGGTGGAAGAACAGACCAGGTGTATTTACTTGGCATATGCTTTTTCCAGCAAGGATGGCCAGAATTCATTTGAAGTTCGGGGGTGTACAGACAGGTATCTTCCATTTAGGAACGGCAGCCGGTCATCTATCACTACATCCACCCATTCTCCATATTGCCAGAACTGGAAATAAATAAAATAAAAATATATTTTAAAAAGAGAGAGAGAGAAAATAAAATAATGAGCCTCTTTTAAGCAGTAATGTCCATGCCAAGAAAAGGCTCCTGGACTAGCATAGGAATTAATCTAAAGCATGGATATGTGCAAGTTCTCTCCTGAAGTGCCTCAGGCTGATGGTCCCCATTGTTAAACAAGCTACCAATTGGCTGGAATTCCCAGTGGCAGGGAAAGTCCTTGGGGAGTATAGCTAGTCCTGCAATCAGTGGGAGGAGATACTCAACACGGGGAATATGCTAATATTCTTGGGCAATAGCAAGATATCAAGAAGATAAAGAATGATCCAGAGGTGGATTCCATGAGCCTCACTCCTCAGCCACACTTGGATTTTTCTGCACAGTGCAGCTCCTGGCCAGAGAGGCTTTGTCAAGATCCAGCCTCTAAATTTTCTTTCCTCTGTGTTTCAATTAAGACTCTGACATGTTGTCATGGATGGAGACAGTGTAGCAACTAAAGACTGTTCTGAGGTGTTATCCATCTCCTTGATGGATGAGAAGGACACAGGCAGTCTCTCCAGCATGTGGACAGAGCAGGTGTTTCTCCAGCTGATCCAGCTGATGAAACTTTTCAAGGGAAAAGACAGGAATAGAGATCTGTGGGGATGAACTAAAGGAGCCATTTCCAGAGTCATTAGCAGATTAATGTAGCTTAGCATGATTCGAAATCATAAGAGGCCAAGCTCTTATTTGCAGTAATGCTAAGGACTCTAGTGGAAGTATGCCAACAATAGATTTAGTCTGGCATGATTTTATTTCAACAGCTTTGGTCAATGAAAAACCCCAAAATGAGCTGTTCTGCTAGGAAAGCACAAGACCAGGTCTGCCCAGCAGGCAAGCAGCTTACAGACTGTTCAGCTGAAAGCAGGTCTGATCCTACTTCTGCCTTACCCAGGCCTCTCCCTTCCCACATTAGTAGTGGCAGGAGGCAGCAGGGTTGGAACCTCTAACTTGAGGTCCAGGAGAGATCTGAGGCTTCTGCTTGAATTTGGCAGGAAGGGGCTTGAGGAAGAGCCTTCCACTGGCTGTCCTCTGCCCGCAGGAGAGACAGGCAAAAGGACTGTCCAAAAGGAGCTGTCCTTTCAGTCACCCACGGAGCCCTTCTGTCACCAGCCAACACCTAGGAGCATGTCTGTATGGAGAAAAGGTGTGACATCCAGCCACACCTCCCCCTGGTGCTTCATGTGCAAACACAACACATAAATAAGGAGAACATACAGAACTTGCTGTGGGGATTAGTGCAGTCCAAACCCACTGAGTGATGTTTTTCCAAAAATCAAGTTCCTTGGCCATGTTTGGTAGGGACATCAAGCTTGGAGGCTGTCTGAGAGCAGCACTGTGCTTTTCTTTGGCTGGATAAAGACAGCTGCTTTGTCCTGACTGTCACAGACTTTCAGTTGGTAGTCTCATCTGAGCTCACAAAGACAGGAAAAGCCACAGTGGGAAAAAGAAACCTCATGGGAAATCCTAGAGTGCTCTGGAAGTACAAGAGTGGTACAGGAGAAGCCATTCTCCTGCTTTCAGAGGGGGTCAATTTTTGGCTTGAGTCTGGCTTCATGAAATTTCTTTATATCCTTTTATGGGATTTAAGTACTGCAGCTGTGAATGTGGTAGTAAATAAAACCAAGAATTGCTATTTAGGCAGGATGCAAAGAGGGAAGTTCTTCACTTCCACATTTATGATAAGCTTTTTAAATCAGGACTTTATTCTCCTGGGCTTAAGAGAAGGAAAAATAAACAGACAGTCCCAAGATGGCAACAACACATCTAGGGTCCTGATGGTCAAAGGGGGAATGCTGTGTGGTTATTTTGCCTCTTTTTTTCCTTCCTGGACAGGAATCTTAGAAAAGCCCAATTCTGGAACCGAGTAAGGAGAAAATCACATGTCTATCAACTATCAACTAACACCAACCTTTTGTATGGTGTTAAAAAGCACTTTTTGGATGTTTCCTGAAACTGAGGTCTTGACCATTTATGGTCTTTAAAGATTTCATCCATTTCTTCCTGAGAGCAGGGACATTAGCACCCAGGGCAGATCCCTCCAGTTGTGAGTTGATGCACTGTGCAATAACCCCTGTAGTCCCCTGGACAAAACTTCTGGTTTTTTCCCAAGCTGAGGTGCTGCTCCTCACTGTCACAAGGAGTGACACAGTCTGCCTCACAGACACCATGTTCTCTGTAGCAGAGAAAGGATTCCTATACAAACATGGGACTAACTTAATCCCTGGGGAAATAACATCACCCTAATTATTCCCTAGATAAAAACATTGCCCATCTTAACTACAGCTGATGAAGTGCTTAACACCCTTGACTTCTGCAACTGAACAGCTCCTGCTGTACAGGAACACTGGAGCAGCCCCTTGTATTCCTGAGAGGCAAGATGGTCCAGTTCCAAAATGGTGGGAAAAAAAGTTATCAGCTAGAATTTTTATATTAGCATATGATATGCCTTGTTTGCGATTCTTCACTAAACTGAGGACTGCTTAGCCTGTGGATGGCAGTAAAATATCTTTGATGGAATAATTGAAAGGCATTGCAGAGAAGCATTTCCATTCAGAGGAGCTTTCTCAGGGGTTTATTGCTCAAGGAAAGCCAGAAACAGTTGCATTGATTTGCAGATGAGATGACAGGGAAAACATTTCCAAATACTGTAAGGTATTTATACCGCTTAAGATTTAAGGATTGCGCCTAACTAATCTTTTCAAAGCTCCCATGAAAGACAATCTAGCTTGCATCCTTTTAACGTGTTTTAAGCAGGCTGGTGTCCCTTCAGCTGGTTTATCTCATACAGTGTGGCAGTGTATGCTGGAAATGGGCCAAGATAGAAGCATCTGGTATTCTAAGGGGCAAAGGAGCAGAGCAAAATTTAGACTGGCCACAAGATAATCCTCCTGGTGCTGCTCCACAAGAGCCTAGGAGGTCAAAGAAGTCTAACTGCCAGAGCTCTTTGTTTGGTGCTGAACTGCATAAAACAAAAGAGATTTGTGAAATAAGGGGGATGAGGAATGGCTGAGTTTATCCTGATTTTCTCCACATCCAGTTTAGCTTCTGGAGTTTAATGGTGCTGCAAGCTCTTCTAATCCCACCAGATATTTGTTTGACTCAGATACAAGCAAGCAGAGCCTGCCAGTTGCTACCCAAGTCACCCTCCTGGGAGATTCAGACAATTTTAGGAGTTGGTAGAAAGTGGGATTTACTAAAAGCCTTGTTCCTCTCTCTGAAACAAATCTCTTTTCAAAATATCAAAAGCCTGTTCCTCTGATCTGTCTCCAAGGATTTGTAATTTCCAGCCATTTCAATGAGCTAAAAGGGCAAGGTGAAGTGAGGAAACAGAAAATGAGCCCAAATAGATAGTGCAGGTGAGATGACAGCCATAACAGACTGCCCAAATCAAAGCAGCCACCAGAATACCATTTAAAACATATATGTACACAAATCTGTCTGAACAGCTGGTACCGCTGCCTTTGCAGTCATAACTTTCAGAAAAGGGCCTCAAATTCCCTGAAGTGCAATTGCACCACCTGGAGCACAAGGAATCATTAAAAAATTCAGGATTTTCTATGAAGTTCTGAATTGGGAGTCAGCATTGAAGAACCAAAGCATTCAAGGGTGTTGAGATGTGGGGCTGCAGTTTGGACCCCTTTGCAATCCAACCAGCCAAGCTCAAGTGGTACCAATACCACAGGGAATACATACCCGGAAATGAAAAATCCCAGCATAATCGTCCTGGAATCCTTGGTCCTTTGGTATAACATTTTCCAAAAACTGTTTTCGCAGTGTCAGGGAGCCCAGGGCAGCCAGCATCCAGCAATCACCTCAGGGGAGGGAAGAATCCAGTGCATTCAGTCAGCTACTTGCTGTTCTGGATCACAGCTGACTCTTTGGAAAGAGAATGGGCTGCAACATCTAAGAACCACTTGGCTAAAAGAGGCCAACATCCTTCTGTCTCTTTTTCCCCCTCCAAAATGCTGAAGCACTGCCCAGGATTCACCAGCAATGTCCACTGGGAGCCCTGCTGTCACCCAGCCACCCTCTTCTACTTTCAGGCTGCTCCTAACTTTTGCAGTCATGTTGAGACTTGCAGTCCAGAACCCTCTTCAGGAAACCTTCAAACCTCTCAGTGGAGTGAGAAATGGGAAGGCATTTCTTTTTACATGGGAGCAGAGCTGCTCCCAAAGAAAAACATGGTCAAGGAGCACAAGATGGAATTGACACAGGGTGCAGATACATACTCTGATACTGGGTAAATATCAGAGGAGTTGAACAGAAATATCCACGGGAAAGAAAACACTGGCAGTCAAATGAAGGCATTAGGATGGAAAGAAAATTCAACCCTGGAGAAGCTGGAGCCATGCCTATTTACCTACTTAACTTTGTCTGACCCTTCTTCTTGAAGCATCTGCCTGATCTCAGTTGGATCTACACTTCTAAGCTTGGCCTTACACAGATGGAAGGCAGACACCAGACAAAAGTAACAAAGATTTGAGCTGCTGCATTTGGGAATCCTGTTAAATACCTGCAATAAGTTGTGTGTGGACTTGTGCCAGTCTGGATTGACCTGCACTGATTGTTTACTGCAGCTCCACATCTTCCCACCGAGCACTTGGAACATGGCAAAGCAGTCATAACAAAGCAGGTTATTGCTTTGTGCAGATCTCTTCCAAATCAAGAATATCACCTTACCTATTTCTCCTTGCATGATATCAAACCTGCTAACTCCATCCATGATCAAATGAGGATTTCTCTGAAGTTCCTGGAGGAAAGAAAATGCAAAGAACAGTGTGGGTACCCAGCCTTTGCCAGCAGTGTGTTCCTGCCCCCTTGAAGACCTTGCCTACCGTTTCCACATCTGAAAACTGCTTTTCTTGAGCCCTGATGCTTTGCTGCCTGCCACCAACAAAACCAGAGGAGATACTCAGTCATCTCTTGTTTAATCTGCTCAGATATTCCTAGGGATAGGGGACTTGTCAGTGGGTGCTCCCTGAGTTTTCCTTTGGGTTTTTCTAATGCTATTGACACCTTTCAGAGAGAGCTCTGAGCTTGGCAGTGAAATTATGCAGTTTCCTGGGGCACAGCAGGGCAGAGACACACAGGTCTCCAAGCAAAGTGGAACAGGGTCTGTACTTTATCTCAGCAGTGGGTCTGGGAGCATTTTACACTCTGAGCCTTTTGTGTTTCCATTCAGGTCTAATACAGGTCAGCCTGGGCAGCTTTTCTTCACTCTGGTGAGGAAGATATAGAAAGAGAGCTTAATCTCTGTCTGCAAAATCCCATAGGCCTGGCTGACATTTTTGATTCAGGGAGAATTTTCCTTGAAAGTCTTGCTTGGGCAGTGAAGGGGGAAGCACTTCAGAGCCTGGCTTTGCACACAGAAATGTAAACCATTCTCCCAGCTGTATCTGCTATTGGCCTGGGATATCTGAGTGCTCAGGAAGGAACGGCCTCAGCATCCCCCATGAGTAATCCTTGGCATTCTCCATTGCAGTAAGGCTCTGTTTTAAAAGAACAACCAGCCTGAAATAGGCGAGTCATCACACATGTAAGAAAACGAAGAGATAAAAGGAAGAAAAAAAAGTCCTGTTAAGAAAAATAATACAACAGCCCCTCCCTGAAGAGGCCCTGGCATTCCTTCTCCCCAGCTGATCTGACATGCTGCACAAAAATGAGACCAGCTCACAATGTGACTCATGACTTGCACGGTTGCGTGAGCTCAGCATTAGCAAACGCTGTCAGCTTTCTGAATGGCTTCACAGTGATCAAACCCCTCCAAAAAGTTTCCCTGTCACGAAAAGATGCAACGCAACGTCACTGCTCCAGGTTGGTGGGCAGATCATGCTCCCATGGCACTGCTGACGTGGGGGAAAGCAGCCTCAGCAGGCAAATTCCTTGAGAGATGCTTTCCTACAGCTATCCCCACCTATCTTGCTGCAAATCCCTCTTTGGGGATTTGCAGCAAGAGATTTACCCATGGCATAGGAGCAGGCCTAAGACATGTGGCCACCAGCAGCAGTGGTTGCTCATTGTATAAGGAAGAAGCATCATTGAGCCTTTCTCCCTTCTGCTCTACATCCATCCCAGCTTTATCTTCTCCCTACCTTTATTTCCCAGAGCAGTTTGTGTCCCTCACCTGGGTGAACTCAAAACTTTCCACAAGCAGGAAATATTAAACTGCATAGCAAGGCTTTGAACTTGCTCGTGCTTTTGTGTCTGACTTGCTAGCAGTCATCCCAGAAAACCAACAGCATAAAGGAATGGTTATTTTTGTTTCCCCCATCATTTCTGAGGGCTTTGAAGTCTGAGTTGCCAGAAGCAGGGTGGCTGGGCTACAGGGGTAAGCACCCTCCAGAAGCATGAGCCTGAAACTGATGGAAAGGCAGCTGTGTCTTTATGGGATCCCTGAGGGAAGGGCTGATGCTCAGCTCTGTGCCAGGATGCCAAAGCTCAGAAGTGCTCTGTGGGTCCTGCTAGCCTGTTGTGGGGACTGGCTCAAAAGTCAGCCCATTAGATGCCTCACCAAATATTCTATTGCCCAAGTTGTTCGACTCCCCAGTGAGCAAACAGGGATGAGCTGAGTCATTAAACAGGTTCCTTGCTGAGAGAAACTGGCAATTTAGTCTAAAACCAGAAAAGACATAATCTGAAGTCAGCCCCAGCCGACACGCCTGGACTGTGCACACAGACATCTCTGTGGCTGGCAGAGGGAACAGTGCTGTATTCCCCCCCACCCACAGCACACAGAGCTCTGCTTCCAGGAGTTTGCACTCCCCACAGACTCCAGGGCAATAACTGAGACACAATACAGAGCATGTTGTTTCCACTAGCCAGGGGAATGGACTGCTCAGCAGCTCTCTGAACCCACAGAGGGCTTCTGACAGAGCACAGAGAGGACATAATTGTGATGGGTGCAGTGCTCTGGAAATCTGGACTTTTTCAACCGGGGGAAAAAGAAGTCTCCAATTAGCTCCTCTCCCTTCAAAGGCAAGAATACAGCATATAAAACACCATATTGTCCATTATTGCAAAGCACAGCTAAACACGTAGTTACCACTACACAAAATGTGCAAGCCTCACTATTTCCTACTGCTCAAATTGCATGACAAAGAGAGAAACCACAGCTTTAACTATACATCTGTCCAGAAGCAGTGCCCTGTTTCACTGATAAATGATGAGGCTTTGTGGCATTTTCACCAAGACTTTTCAGTTTTAGCTGGAAGGGGAAAGAAGAGGAAGCTCAGGGAGGCACGTGGTCTCTTCTCAGAGTATCTATGAGCCCAGCAGTGAAGGCAACCATATGGGCTGCAAGTCAAGCACTCTGCCTGAACTCGTCCCCTCAGGACAAAGCTCTCATCACCCGCTTTCCCTAGCCCACTGAAGACTTCATTATGTATTCAAAAGGAAAGAGAAGTTCAAGTTCAAACCAGTTCATCCTCTAGAGCATGGTCTTACTGTTCATCTAAAGAGCAAGATAGAGAACTAATCTGAGAGGTGGAAGGAAATTGTCCTATACATGCATTTATCTCTAAATCTCTTTTTATAATTGCTTGAAATTTTTAGGGAAGAACAAGTGCCCATCTTAACTACAAAAGGAGCTGGATGTGAGTAGTGTAAATGTAGATCACATGCAGACATGCAAAGAACTCAGTCAAACAGTTCTGTGAAAAATTGGAAGCCTAAGACGGGATTTCCTAGGCAGTGTTAGCCAGTTTTGCTGCAGGCTGCTCTGGTTGGGTGCTGGCCACTTTTCCACACATTCCCCACTGGCCCAGCATGATCCTGAGTGCAGGCACAAGGCCACTGAGGGTTAAGAGACTGGAGCTGACTATTTGCAGACCCACCTCCTGTTCAGTTCACCTTAGCCCTAAAATAAAACCCCAGCCCTGTTTCTGTTTCTGCCAGGTCGACATCCTTCCCTTCAGCTCCACTTGTGTTACTCCCCCCTGCTGCAGCTCCACCATCCTTACACATCCTGCCATCGTGAGTCATGGTGCTCCCTGTTCAACACACACCAATTATGACAAATAAAAAGGCTGCTATTTATTGAAAGCCAAACTGTTCTCAGCTGGACAAATGTTAATTCAGCAGCACTGCTGTGCCTGTAATAGTGTTGCTGTGGATTAAGAAATAAACATGGTACTACAGTTCCCCGGGCTGAAGGCTCTGCCCAGCAGTGTGCTGAGGAGGGGTCATACATCTGTCATACATCCCATAACCCCAGGAAACCTCCACAGAAATAAGACAGTTGGGATAACGAGGGAGGGCAGAACAAAGGACAAAGTTAGTGGAGGGTCTGGAGCACATGAGGTCTTATGAGAAGTGGATGAGGGAGCTGGGTTTTTTTAGCCTGAAGAAAAGGAGGCTCGGGGGGGACTCTACATCTGCCTGAAAGGAGGGGGTAGCCAGGTAGGAGCTACAGAGTCTCTTCTCCCAGGTAACAAGTGACAGAACAAGAGAAGATGGCTCCAGGTTGTGCCAGGGCAAGTTTATGTTGGATATTAGGAAAAATTAAGTCACTGAAAGGGTGGCCAAGCATTGTAACTGGCTGCCCACCAGAGGTGGTAGAGTCACCTCCCTGGAGGTATTTACAAGACATGTAGGTGTGGTACTGGGGGACATGGTAGCTTGGCAGAGCTGGGTCAGTGGTTGGACTCTATGATTTTAAAGGTCTTTTCCAACCCACAAAATATGAGCTGTGCTGGGCCACACCAAAGACCTGACATGCAATAACTTGTCTCCAACAGATCGGAGATAACTGAGCAAGCCAAAATTAATAGGAAAAATCAGACTACTCTCAAGGGGTTTGCTTGTACTTACAGAACTCAATTCCCTGCTTTACAACAGAAAAGCTCAATTCTTAATTTCCTGATTTCAATACAAATGCATTACAGAATCACAGAATCACAGAATGTCTAGGTTGGAAGAGACCTTCAAGATCATTGAGTCCAACCCAGCCCTAACACCTCAACTAAACCATGGCATCCAGTCATGGAGTACTCCAAAAGACTGGAGTACCACATCCAGTCTTTTTTTAAACACATCCAGGGATGGTGACTCTACCACCTCCCTGGGCAGGCCATTCCAGTACTTGATCACTCTTTCTGTGAAAAACATTTTCCTAATATCCAACCTATATTTCCCTTGATGCAGATTGAGACTGTGTCCTCTGGTTCTGTCAGTGCTGTCTGGAAAAAGAGACCAACCCCACCTGACTACAGCCACTTTCAGGGAGTTGTAGAGAGTGATAAGGTCACCCCTGAGTCTCCTTTTCTCCAGGCTAAACAATCCCAGCTCCCGCAGTTGTTCCTCACAGGACTTGTGTTCCAAGCCCTTCACCAGCCTCGTTGCCCTTCTCTGGACGCACCCAAGTGTCTCAGCGTCCTTCCTAAACTGGGGGCCCAGAACTGGACACAGCACTCAAGGTGGGGCCTCACCAGTGCCGAGTACAGGGGCAGAATGACCTCCCTGCTCCTGCTGGCCACACT
>VXAX01002993.1:450172-473512 GCA_013399835.1 Leptocoma aspasia | reverse complement strand
CAGCCTATAACACTGCAGGGGGTTATTGTGGCCAAAATGCAGGACTCGACACTTGGACTTATTAAACTTCATCCCACTGGACTCTGCCCATCCATCCAGTCGTTCCAGGTCTCTTTGCAGAGCCATCCTACCTTCCAACAGATCGACACACGCCCCCAGCTTAGTGTCCTCTGCAAATTTACTAATGAAAGACTCAATCCCCTCATCCATGTCATCAATAAAGACATTGAACAGAAATGGCCCCAGCACAGACCCCTGAGGGACACCACTGGTGACTGTCCCCAGCTGGATGCAGCACCATTCACCACCACTCTCTGGGCCCGGCCATCCAGCCAGTTCTGAACCCAGCAAAGAGAGCTCCTGTTCAAGCCATGGGCTGCCAGCTTTTCCAGGAGTGTGCTGTGGGAGACAGTGTCAAAGGCCTTGCTGAAGTCCAAATAGACAACATCCACAGCCCTTCCTGCATCCACCAGGCGGGTCACCTGGTCATAAAAGGAGATCAGGTTGGTCAAACACGACCTACCTCTCCTAAACCCATGCTGGCTGGGTCTGATACCTCGGCCATCCTGTAAATTCTGTGTGATGACACTCAGTATAAATTGCTCCATTATCTTGCCAGGTACTGAGGTCATTGGTTGCTTATAAAAGCCATTATCTGCTCCAGTTCTCTTTTGCATTGGAAGAATGAGCTCACCAGACTCCACACAGGCGTGGAGCCCACAAATGTGAAAGCTAAGTCCTGTTGGAGGATGTCAACTACTGATGTCAACAACCAGACAAAAACAGAAACCAGCTCAGGTTTTACCTGAAACCTGTTTGCTTTGTGTGACTCACTGCTAAAACAAAGGAGGCAAAGACAAAGGAGGTGAACAAGGGAAGTAGTCCTGTGTACCTGGAGCCTTTGAGAGGCAGTCTCTTTGGAGGTCTTGGAACCTCCCCCTGGGATCACACAGTAAAAGCTGGAAGTGCCATGGTATTACCAGCTACCCTCCAGCCAACACAGCCATATAATCCTGCCTGAGACTCCCCAGCCTGAGAAACAGGGAAGCAGGGCAGTCAGCAGATCATCACAGCAGCACTGCTTTCCAACCCACCTAGGATGCACAAATCCCCCCTCACAATCAGCTCTCCCCAAAGATCAATGGGGTCGGGAAATACTATGCAAATAAACATTTTCCATCTTCCAGAAAGACAGATGTAATATCTGGTAATGCACTGCAGCTTCCCTGGCCCACAGGGATGAACTCCAGGTCGAGGTCAGGTGCAAACAGCTGAGCAGGCAAAGGCTGAGACAATGGCAGCCTGGGGATGCTGCTCCCGTTCAATTACTGATTGCACACGCACACTCGGAAAGAACAAGGTGAATTGATTTTGATTTTCATCACAGAGAAACTCTGAACAGGATCCAAGAGCCTCCAGGCCCCTGGGAAAGACTGAAGCTGTGAACTCCACCACAAGCAGGTGGTGAGCAGCTCTGGGTCATGCCAGGGACTGGCCCCAAAGTGACAGACCTGCAGGACACCACTATCCCTTGCTGCCACACATTTCCCGTAACTTCCCTCATTAAAGCAGCTCGTGTGACAACCTGCATTTCTTTTTCCTCTTCTTTTTGTTTTTGGTAGGTTTTTCTTCATTTTTCCCCTTTTCTATTAGAGACAAGTTTTTGAGTTAACTTCAAATTGTTGTCTAAATTCTTGCCTGAATGAAATCTGTTTTTTAGTCCCCTCCAGCTACAGACAGGCCAAGGCTGATGCAGTAGGAAATCCAGCTCAACTTATCTGTCTAGAAAGATGCTAACTTCAAAATTGTTTTTTTTAAGGGTCTGTTTTTTAAAGTCAGTTACTGGATTCAAAATTCCTTAATGCTGATGCTAATTCTTGGAAATTTCTGGGAAATAAATAACAGACCAAGGAACAAATAATCACCAAAAGTTTTGCAGGATAACAATAGATACTCTGCTCCTGAAAAGTGGTTATGTTTTCTTTGGGAAGGGACAGAAGAAGGGAATTAAAAACACGAGCAAGCCCTTTTACAAAGTGAGTGATTCAAATGATGGATCACTTTTCCCAGCTAACAAGCATTGGCTCAATGACTATAATTTTCTCCAATGTTTTTTAGGTGCCGAGTGCAGTAGCACAGGGCTCTGCTATGAGAACAAGGTATATCCCTCACCTGAGTTCACACTGCCTCTTTCTGCACCTTCCATCCAAGGAATTTTTTGGACACTACCTTTCTCATTACCTGACCCCAGATACCAGAGACAAACACCCAAGGAGTCTGTGCCCTGATGCTCTGAACAGACTGAGGATGCAGACAAAGCCCATCTTTCAGAGAGTCCTTTCACCATGCACATCCCTACAAATCACATCAGAGGCACTCAGGGATTCCTCCCATGCTGATCCTCAAACTTCCACTGGCCACCCTGCAGCTTTTCTTCCAGTTGCCCCCACACAGAACTGTCTATGCTAATCAGAGGACAGATCTTCTTATGCCAGCTCCTGCTCAGTATCCCCTCATTCCATAAGGGAACTACAGGGTCCCCAAGAGACCAAGGGTGAGCAGGGCAGGAGCAATAGTGTGCAACCTTGAAGATCCTTCAGAAAAACCTTCAGCAACTTCACCCCGTGCCCATTTTAGCCTTTTTTTAAAGAATAAGCACTAAAGATCACAGACTATCCTTCACATTTACAATGGGCACCATACTGAGCACAGTGCTATCCCTGGTGCAGGGCCAAGGCACTGCTGCACAGGTGGTAATCTCTCTCCCCTCACACATATCATACCTGAAAATATAACAAATGTTAGCAGAAGTAAAGCATTTCACGTTTAACATCATTACAATTCACATCATCTGGACCATCCTCCATCAATTTCTTTTTGCATCTACACAGTATTATGCACTATGATCAGAACAGAGAGAAATCTTTAGCCCAAACATTAATTGAATAAAAATGCATATTCTGCAGCAGTTAATAATTTCATGGCTTCCTCGGTTCCAATCAATAGCTTGTGTGAAGGAAAAGCATCAAACAATGAAAAAGAATTGTTCTGAACATTTTAAAAGGAGCATCTCAGTTTTTAAAACCTGACATAATTCTTCACGGAGAATTTCCCTTTGATTGATCTTTAGAAAAGCCTAGCTATAGAAAATACTTCAGTCAGTCTAAAATAGAACTTTTTCCATTTCTCAAAACTGTGGGTGAGCCAAAGGAATAGTTAATTGTGAGGTCCTGCTGTATTTGGTACCTTCAGCCTGACCTCTAGTAATGCTTGAAATACCACATGCAAAACCTCTGTTACAGATTGCACATTTCAATGGGTGTAGATTGAGGGCCTGGAGATGCAAACACAGCCTGAAACAGTCCCCATGTGATGGGAAACTGTAACTATTTTTCCAACTGAAGAGTTGGAAAAAGTGGCATTTTAGATGTTGTCTTGGTGCTCCTGATCCACCTTGCCTCCCTTTTCAGGCACATGCCTATTAAACAAGATCAGTTTACAAGTCAAAAAGTTGTTTCTGACTGCCACTGCTGACTGTTACTGTCTGAAATCAAGCTGTTTTCTCTCTACTTTATACATTTCCCCCAGATATGAAGAATCCAAAGTCTGAGCCTAATTGGCAATTCTCTTGACAATGTACAAGGTAAAATAGAAGCAGCATGTTGCTCAACTGCTCAGTTGGATCTGGAACAAAGACAGCAGTTATAATTGCTATCTACCACTTAAATAACCAGATACTGCATGACAGTAAAGGGAGGCTAGGAGATTATTAGGACCAAGATGCCAGTCACAGGTACAATTCCAGACAAATTTATTTTAATGTCAGAGGGAGCTAATGGTGGAGGCTGAGAAAAATACAGATATAAATTAAATTGGCCATGATTTGTCAGCAGGATACAACTGCCCTGAGTCTCTGGGAGATGAATTCAGATAGGAAACAGTCTCTCTTGGGGAAATTATAGGTATCTCTTGGCTGAGTTTAGATAGCTTAAACACCTGGGATCACAGATCCTTAGAGTTAGCACTGCAATGGCCTATGAACAAAAATTGTACAAACATTTCTGCATGGGTGAAATGTGCCCAACCTGATATCTCCTAATACCTCCCTCTTCCTCCTGGGGGACCAACTCCCAGAGGCGACTGGACATTGGCCGTTCAGGACTTATGAAATGCAAACGCAGTTTTATTTGCTTCCTGACTCTTCACTCAAAACATCTGCAGCTCTATAAATGAAAAGAAAATACTGCAATGCAGCAGCTTCTTCTACCCCTGCTTCATTCTGTCAGGAAAGTGAGGCCACACTTTGATGTCACCATGACACAACATGGCTGCTGTGGTGATGTTTGAGAATTTCTGGTTGCCCCCCTCAGGCAGTTGATGCCACTGCCCTTTATCTTGCATCTTGTTGGCAAGGTGAAGCCTGCATGTCTGGGAGACATCTACAGGTGAAAACTTTGGTTAAACTGAGGGAAAAAAAAATGGGGCCTTCTTCAGGACTGGAATCCTGAGTTTCTGTTCCAGATGACCCAGCTGAGTCAGCAGTCTCAACTTTTGTCCCTTGTCATAGAAGAGCAGCTGGTGATGCTGCTTTAGCCTCTGTAGAAGAACAAAAGGCTTTTCAATGTTCACGTCATGAACCAGGAACCACCTGGGCCATGAGCATATGGTTTAATTTTTTGAAGGAGAGCTCTGGCAAAGGCAAGGATTTTGATCCTGCTCCTTCCTGAAAAAACACTCTGGAAAATTGTTGGCTGATGTAAAAAAATTCTTCAGAAGGGAAGTGCTAGGATGGAGAGGACATATGTAAATTTTTGAAATCAATTGCACAAAAGCTTTTATTCACAACCTTAGTATTCATGGATTCAGCAAAATAGAAGGAAATTCTCCAATACCTGCCTCACCTGACAAACTTCAAGCACTAGCAGCAGCAGATTCTGCTTTTGGCAAGGTACATCAGTCCCTTTGCACATGAAATAACTCTCAGGATATTAGAGTAGGATAGATGTTTATCCCACAGCGCGGTGCCTCAAAATCAGTGGTATTTGGGTTTCTAAGTCACTTTGTATGCTTTTTGTAGTCCTATGCTTCTCTGCTGCAAAAGCACCAGGGTGTTAGTACTTAAGAGAACTGTATCATAACATTTTATTCCAGTTTATTCATCTTTAAAATGCCCCTGGAGAGTCCTTTCTAATATCTGTGTTTGTCTTTTGTGAGTCTATTGCTTAGTTATCCTATTTTTTCTGTCTCAGACTGGAAACAGAGGTAACTAACTCCTCTCCTTTGCATTTTTAGTTACTTTCCTAACACAACCAACTTTCAAGAGAGATTATTCCCACCTGCTGTGAACCCATAAGCAGAGTGCTGGTGTAAAAAACACAGCATCAGCTGCACTCTCACCAGACACAGACTTTGAAGGAAAACTGCCTAAGGAGGACCCAGACATTCAGCCTGTGGTAGGAGAAGTTTCTGCAGAAGAGACTGATCCCTTCATGGCACTTCTACAGAGGACAGCCAAATATCTGCACCCAGCACCTCCACACCTACCAATCCATGTGCTGTGTTTCCTGCCTTTCCATGTGGGCATCCACATTTAGCAGCTCTTTAGGCTGCCCTGGCTACTCTGCTTCCCTTCTGGGATCCATGAGTTTCAACATTCATGCTGGCTGCATCCTCTGCTGCTGCTGTGCCAAGGCTACCACGCTGCCAAAGCTCCAGCACACCCTCACTGCCCTAATGCATCTGCCATCCAAATCTTTTCCTCTTGTTCCATGCTGTCTCTTCACAGTCTCACAGTCACTGTCTCTACACCCTGAGGCATTGCCTCCAGGGAGATGAGCTGGTTTGTCCCAGCCCAGGGAAGCCAAAGGCCCCAGGCACTAGTAGTGTGCTCAGCAAAACCCAGAAAAAGGGCAGCACGTGGCTCATCCAGCAGCAAATGGCACACAGCAGTGCTATACAGAGCAGTTGGACCACAGGAAGATTTCCTAAATTAGGTCCTAGGATAAAAGAGCTGAGCATGTGATTCCACCTCCCATTCTAAACTTCCATATGCCAGACGATAACTGCCTATTAAACTGCAACTGGGAATCAGCACAGAAACGTGCTTCATCTGCCTTGTCCCAATTACTTTAAAATTGGTATTGCTGAGTCAGTCACTTGGATTACAGAAATCAGAGATCTTAAACAGAATTTAACAACTTTTTGGGTTTGCACAAAGTCCTCTATACGCAGCTTGAAGTGGGAACAGTAGTTCTAGTCAGGTTCACAGGTGGAAGCAAACTTCCTACAAGAATGTACCCAATGAAATCATTAATGTTGCAGAGGTTATCTTCCCTCCACACATCCCACAGCAAGGATCCCTCCTTGCAACTGTGCTTCCAATGCTCACCTTGAGGTCTGCTTCCCTGCTTCACACAGACCTCCCACCCCAGAGTGCAGGCCTTTAGCCACTGGCCATCAGTGCTACAAAGCACCCCAGCTGGTGGAACTCACCGTGGGCCTCTTCCATTGTACCTGCCAGAGCTTCTCCACCGGGAGCAGGGTGGGACCGATGGAGCTGATGTGAGCAGGGAAGGTGGCATCCTCAAAGAGCAGCCCTTGGCTCAGGCACAAGGCTCGCAGCTCTTTGAAGTCCTGGCTGTTAAATTGCTTCAGGTTCTGGAGGCTTCCTGCTGCTCCTGTGGCTTGCCAGCCCTGCTCTGGCATTGGAGCGGAGCTGGGAGCGAGCATTGTGCCCCTCTCCTGTGAGGGGAAGACAGGGACTGCCATCAGTTTCCTGATGCAAAGTGGTGTATCAGGAGTGTGTGGGATAACACCTCCCCCTCCCACCAGAAGGGCTGTGGAGCAGCAGCTTGCAAAACTGAGGGCAGCCACAGTGACAAAATCCTTATTAGCTGGAAATGCATGTGGAAAGAGCAGTCGTCAAATCCCAACTGGTTTATCTTAAACCAGCGCTGTCAGTGCTACAAATTCAATTTGGAGTCTTCCCTGAGGACAGAGAGCAAAGCTGTTAGTGAGCTGCAGTGTGAGCACGGAGGTACAGCTGCAACATAAGCGAGCACAGGGGATGGAACAGGAGCTGCACACGCCGGGAGTGTGAGTGTGAGCAGGGACAATGCCCACAGGTACCCAGGACTCTTCTGGCCAGGTATTACAGCGGTGCCCAGAGCACAGGATTCCAAGTTGCTGTTTAAACTGTTTAAAATGGGCAGTCATTGCATGGCATCTACAGGTATTCCAGTCTGAAGCATGGTCCAACCGCTCTCTGTTAATGTGTCTAACAGAAAGGGGCACTTTAATTAGAAAAATGAACATTTCATACGTGCAGTGAAACCCTGGACTGAACAGACCTGCTAATACACCTGCTGGCACAGCTAGGGATGGATGCAGGAGCCAAAATCTCCTGTTGAGGGCTTTGTCTCTTTACAGACATCAAAAAGCACAGCAGGATTCCTGCCATCAAAGATCTAGTTTTGTTCCAAAGGGAGGTAGTTCATCTTCCATGGAGACACTGGACTGTGGGATGGGAGAGATTTTAGGACAGGAGTGGGAGAAGGACCCAAGAAAGACAAAAAACTGCACATTTGGAGGGGCCAGTGGCACTGGAGCTTAAAGAAAGCAATTTGTTGTGTCCAACCAGAGCACAAGTTTTGAGGTGTGGTCCCCAGAGCCACATGGATGTACAGAGAGACACACACCTGGGCACCACTTCCTGTGGATCTTCCTTCAACTGGAAGGTTCTGTTGTGGTTTCAGGATTCAGAGAAGTAGCAGGAAGGTTGTGCAGCCTGCCTTGCCTCCTGGTTCCTTCAGCTCCTATTGTCACACAAAATTACATGTTGCTGGATAAAAACATGACTCAGGGTCCACATCAGTTTTCATCCTTCATTCCATTTGCCCTCACAAACTCAAAATATTAACCATCCTGAGCTATATTTCCCCTTTTGCCTCTTTCCTTATGAAAAGAGAAGCCCCTTATCAGTAGACTTTTATAAGTAGAATCACTGTCATCCTCCTCTGGCATCTTGCTTTATGGATGGACTCTTGATCCAGGGATTCCTGCCCCCAGCTCCTGGCTTCCATAAATTACCACTGGAAAAATCCACCACATGCCCTGGGCAAGCCTCACCTACAGTTAATTAACTTTGCTGTGCTAATTTCTAGCCTTAAGTCACCCAGTTTCACTTTCCAGCAACTGGATGCCATACCTCTTTTGGTTGGTTGGTTTTCTTTGCTTGTCTGATTTTTGTTGTTGTTGTTGTTTAATTTTTTTATAGATGAAAGGGCTCTTTTCTACCAAACAAACTTATCTGTAGATCTGAGATGTCCCTGGTGCTGCACAAATAGAGCAGATGGCTCCAGCAAAGCCTCAGGTTTGTATTGTGAATTCTTCCCACATGTCAAAAACACAGCTCAGCTGCAATGAAGGTGTGATACAGCCCCCTACTCCCCTCTCTGCACACTTTTTACTTAGCCTCATCACCTTCCTCAGTGCTTCAAGTCACTTAGCCTCCTGGCATGGTAACAACAGCCTAAACAAATAAGTGATTTTGCATCTCATTGTTTTAATTAAAAGCCCCACAAAAAAAATCTGAAGCCACCCTTGGCCAACAAGAAGAGAGAGCATTCCCCTGGGGTTTGCATTTTTTAATACAATGGAAATAAATCTTATGTAATGTACCATAACACGACAAGGGAATGGCTTCTTAACAAATACTCATTTGAAACTGTGCCCAGGCTCCGTGCATGCTAAGATCTATTTCTTGAAACAGTGTTCCAGCAAAACTGATTACTAATTCCAAAACTCAAATTAAAATTAACAGAGCTTGAAGGCTGGGTCTGACACGCGTTCCCTCTCTTCTGACAGAGAACAAGAGTTTTTAGCATGTGTGTGTGTGTGTTTAATTACGTTGTTTAACATATTGGGATTAAATTAGCAACCAGACTGAGGAAAATAACACACTTAACTACTATTCCCTTGCAGGAATATCTTCATCAGCAGAGACACATGAGTTCTACACCCACCCATGCCCCTCTGCAGGCAGCCCATGGGGCCAGGACCTGGCTAGCAGCGCCCTGGCTGCTTCAACACATTCTGATGGCCACCTCTTTTGGAGCAGCATCCTGAATCCTGGCCACAGCTCTCCCACGTGGCTCTCACGGATCCGTCAGCAACAGCAAAGATCACAAAAGTTGTTAAAGCTGAATATTGCCTGCTTGGTTGGGGAGCTTCTTACTGTTACTGACCTCGAGAGCCAGAAAGGCTTTCAAGGAATAGAATTGTAATGGAATGGGTATTGGAGATGTTGCCCTTGGACTGCTCCCTGCCACAAGATGCAAGGAGAGAGGAAGGGATTTCAAATGCTCACAGAAGCTGGTTCAGACTTATTGTCAAACTCTAAAGAAAAGCAAAGAGACTGCCACTCAACTAAGGAAAGAAATTATTATTCAGCAGAAGGTAAACATTCAGGAGGGGCTAAACAAATATTTACTTAGTCCTGGGATCTCCTTCAACACACTTACTTATCTGAAATTGAGAAGGGACTCACACCCAACTTTGCTGCTCTTTTTTGGTTCCTCTTCCTTCTCGACAGAGGGACATTTGTGTTGTCTGTCCCTGAGAAAAGGACAAACAGCAAAGAAGGAGGGAGAGAAGGTAAGCAGAGGAAAAGCTACAGAGAGAAGGATAAAAAGAGATCAAGTGATGCAGTTGGAAGGGATGGGAAGGAAAGAGGAGTCTCTAAGAAAACAGGGCAAAAAGGTTGATGACTGCTGCAGAAATCCATGGGGGAACCCCAAGCAGCCACCATTCTCTGCACTGAACAGCTTAAAAGGCAGCAGTGAAGGTGTGTCCTGTCTCACTCCAGCTCTCATTCAGGAAAGATGTCAAGCCATGACTAAAATCAGGTACTCAACGGTAGCAAATGCTACTGGCAGCTAATTAAACTTTGCATAAAGATTTATGTCACAGTACAGACATCATTTCATTCAATGGCTTCGGTATTTTTCACAGAGTAGAAAGTAGAAAGAGGCAATTAGAAACCATGTATACTTTGTAGCTGAACCTTCTCCTCTCCACTGATTTTCTCAAAACATTTCCATTATAGGTTGCCTTAGCTGAGTTTCTGTACTTTAGAAAGAGCAACTAATTTTCTCAAACACAACAAAGAGTACCAGAAGAGCTGAAAAGCCAGCAACCCTTCTTTCCCTGTTTCCTCTCAAACACTCCAAACTATTAAGTTACATTTCATCTCCCCATAATATTTAATATATGCTACAGTAATGCCAGCACTCTTTTCTGTAATATCCTGTCATTCATGTACTTGAAGCATTGTAAAAGCTTCAGGGACTCAGTTCCAGAATTATCTTATAATGAAGGAAAG
This sequence comes from Leptocoma aspasia, assembly GCA_013399835.1. Lineage (NCBI taxonomy): Eukaryota > Metazoa > Chordata > Aves > Passeriformes > Nectariniidae > Leptocoma > Leptocoma aspasia. The sequence continues at coordinate 463,131 of VXAX01002993.1, read as the reverse complement.
TATGAGTTTATTATCTCTCCTAGTATTCAGAGGAAGAAACAAATGAGAGTCAGCAGCCTCCTGCAGAGACAGCAAGCTGAGGAGGCAGTGCAGGGACCAGAACATGGGCGTCCCAAACCCCAGATGGACAGCAGCTCCTTGTACACACCATGTGCAAAAGCCTTGAGTACCACAGAAAATCAAAACCAAAGCCAGGCACTCTGGCAACCCTCCAGGAGATTATTTTCCCAGCGGCATCTTGCACGACCTTCTGCTCCAAACAGCCTGTGAAGTACTCCCTTCTGGCTATTTATTAAGTCAATTTTCTTCTCATTTTGCACACACAGCATAGGACAGTTCCAGATACCTTTTTTCTACCCCATTTAACATCAGCCTACAGTAACTACAGCATCCTCCTCATCCTAGAATCTCTACTCCCACTTGATCCAATTACTTCTGACAACTTACCATTTTACAAAGGAGGCTCTTTCTAGGATGGCAAATTCATCTTTCCTTTCCCTCCAGGTAACATTAAGGCTAGGGACTCTAATTTATTCTGTCTCTCCAAGGCAAATCCCTCTCAACGTGTCTGTGGTGCTCTTCCAGCCCTATTACTTGTATTTCACCTGCTCCATCTTGTGCTAAATAAAACAGCAAAGGGATATTTTTTTTACCTGCAGCGCCTCCGGCGTAACTCCAGCCAACACGGGCTGGCACTATCCCTGCTCTCCTTTATAGGGAAGCTTTTGCCACGCCTTGAGTAAACGTAACCAAGCTGAAGTTCAACAACCAATCTGGCTTGGGTGTAATAGTTTCATACAGATATCACACCATGGAGATACACGTATATATAGATACAGATATGCACACACACTTCTGCTAGCCATGCACAATTAATTGTCTATCCACCTACGTTTGTGGACAGCGTCCTGTGGCCAACTGTGGATTCAGCTGAAGTTATTCTTAGAGGAAAACAGGTTTATTTGCACCTCTCATCCATTTTCCTCCTTCTCAAACCACCAGGAAATGCAGTAATCATTCTGGATCCAGGCACAGCCTGGCAGGACTGACCACAAGACAAGTTATCAGAGGTGCGTGTCATTCTTTCTGCAGCAGTAAAATCAGCAGATATTTTTAGGCCAATGCCTGTTAGCATTTATGCTGGGCTCTTACTTAAATTCCACATCAGTTCACTTGGGCAGCTCATTTCCTCCAGGACTGCCTGAGGAAGGAGAACTTATCCTTTTATTTAGGAGGGGACTGACCTCCATTATGCTAAAGCCCAAAGCCAAATAATTAAAGAGTACAGCAAAAATAGGGAAATGTTTATTTTTGGGAGACCAAACTGAGATAGTCTAAAGAGGCCCAAAATTCAAGGGAATGTGGACAGCACGTTCTCAGGGACACATTCCCTGGCAGCAATCCTAAGTGTATTCCTGCAAATGTGTGTTTGAATAAAAGTCCTGTTGTACAGCCACCTGAACAAGAGACAACGATGCAACCTTGCAGTAAAGCAAACCAACAGCACCCTGGGCTCTACGAGTTGCAGCACAGTGGGTCAAGGCAGGAGACCCTTCCCTTTTGCACAGTACTTTTGAGATGATACCTGGAGTGCTATACCCAGTTTGGGGCTGCCCAGTGGAAGAGGGGCACTGAAAGTGCAGCTACTCCAGCAGAAACCCACCAGGACGGTCGGGGGGCTGGAGCACACAATGTGAGAGAAGAGAGCAAGAGGGTTTTTCTGCTCAGCCAGGAGGGACACCTAATTGCAATCTCTCACTATCCAAAGAGTTCCAGAGCAGGTGGAGACAGGCTGTTCTTGAAGGTGCACACCAGATAGGCAGAGGCAACAGGCACAAGGAGCAGCAAGGAAAATTACACGTGGCTGGATACAGAAAAGATCCTCAGAGTGGCTAAGCCCAGGCACAGGTGCCCAGAGAGGTATTGGAGATATTCACATGGACAAGGACATAAGCAGCATCACCTAACTCAGAAGTCAACCTGCTTTGAGCTGGAGTGGGACTCAAAGACCCAAGAAACTACCCTCTCTTTTTCAAATTGCCACAGCTTGCTCATGAGAAGTTACTCTGCAGTGAATGTTCATGAAGTTTACCTTGGGAATTAACAGAAAAACTTATCAATCCATAGTTCTTTACTTATCCAAAGTAATCCTACAATCACCTGGGCTCAGGAATTTCCCCAGAACAAGACTTTCTCTTTGGTCTGCAGTCTCTATGAGCTGGGATGTTAACAGCTCACATGGCAGCTGGTTCCTAGGAGCCATGGGAGATGAGAACATAAAAGTGCTCATGAAAAAGACAGTTCATCTTCTTCATCAGTGTTTACTATAGCTCTGTGGGTCTGAAAGCTGGGTACTGCACTCTGCCTGCTTGTATTTAAGGGCTTTCATTTCCTCATGAGATCCCAGCGTTTAGCAAACTCTAATAGGAAACACATCCATGTAAATTAGAGCAAAATCTGCCTCAGAGGGCAAAACAGGTGCAGTTTTCCTTTAAGAGCTGTTTTCCATAACCACTACATAAATAAAAGCTGATTGCACCAGAAGCAGGGAGTGAAGATTTCCTTCATTGCAGCGAAGGAGCTGTGAGGTGATAAATGCCATGGCTGCTGGCTCCTCTGCCAGCAGGCGCGCTGTTAATCGCCTCCTCTCTGGGGAAACGGCAGGTATATCCCCCTCCAGGTATGGTGATTCATTGTCTGGAACTGATACCTCTGCTTAAATGGTGGATTAACATGATTTAAGAAATATTCATTGCAAAGTTGATTAGAAAGCCCCATCACCAACCTGGCAGGAGATTTCAGTTATTGCAGCATGAGCCCATTTTGAGATTGTCAGCTTTTCTGCAGAAGGCTGTATTGATGTGTCCATTTTTGCAGTGGCTCCAGAGAAGGAAACCCAGAAGGCTGAGGGATTTATGTGCAGTAATGAGCCTTGGGATTATTTGCTACCCTAAGTATCTGTGAAAACCTGCAAGAAAAAAAAAAGAAAAAAGAAAAAAAAAAAAGAAGGATTTGAGTAAAAAGCACAGGGCTGTGCATTGGGAGAGCAGGGGTGGTGTTTTCTTCCAGTGGTACCCTGTGAGACTGTGGCAAGTGCCAACAATTCCCCTGACTTAAAAGTTTGAGTTTGCAGAGCAGGGACATGAATCCATCTAAGGGCAGATGTGCAGTTTAATCTACTCATGAACAAAAGATGCTGAAGGATCACTGAAAAATCAAAACTGCTTCTGCGCTGTAAGTCACCACCTTAGGGGTGGTAAAGCCCAAATAAATGAGGGCCCCTTTACTTAGGACCAACAGCTTCCTCTTTCACTGGGTACTGGCACCAGAGGGCAAATAGCAACAAGTGCTGTTGAACTCAGGTTTTCTGTGAGGCCAACATGGCTTGTGAGGTCTCAGCTGGCACCACAGATTTTTGGCATTGCAGATTTTTGGAATTTAGTGAACCTTTATTCCTCTCTACCCTGGGATAAAAATACACACAAAAAATTGCACAATACAGGGCCTCTTTTAAAATAGATTTTAAACTAAACATATATATCTTCTCTTTGCCTGGCTTTCCTGAGGGTAGACTGTTGTTCTGGATGGATGTCATGGTCTAACTGCAGCTAACTGGGTCTAACTCCCCCACCACCAGATCAGAAAGAGAACTGGAAGAGTAAAAGTGAAAAAACTCATGGGTTGAGGACAAGAGGTAGAGCAAAAGCTGTGTGAACAAGGAAGGTAAAACAAGGAATTCATTCCCTGCTTCCCATGGGCAGGCAGGTGTTCAGCCATCTCCTGAAGAGAGGCTCCACCACACATTGCAGTTACTGGGGAAATCAGAAACTCCAAACATCCCCTCTTCCTCCTTCTTCCCCCAGCTTTATCTGCTGAGCATGATGCCCTGTGGTGTGGAATGTCCCTTTGGCCAGTGGGGGACAGCTGTCCTGGCTCTGCCCCTCCCAGCTCCTTCTGCACCCCCAGCCCGCTCATGCTGCGGGGGTGAGGAGCAGAAAAGGCCTTGATGTGTGCAAGCACTGCTAAACAGTAACAAAAACATCTCTCTCTTATCAACACTGGTTTCAGCACAAATCCAAAACAGCTCCATACCAGCCACTGCAAAGAAAATTAACTCTAAGCCAGTTTAAACCAGCACAGCAACCAGCAGCACATCTGAAGCAGTAAGTTTTGCATCATCTTCCAAGGCTGTCTGGGGAGGAAGTGCAGAGCTTTGCCCAAGTGCTAGTGGAAGCCTTGGCCTTAAGAAAGGGAACTCTCCTCACTCCACCCACAGAGCCTCTGCACTGAAGTATTAAGACTGTTATTTTTTGCAACATTTCAGACATATGCCTTAATTTCTTACTTCTGCTGCTCTTACCCCTGTGAAGATCACACTCTTTTTAGCAGAAAGGCTTCTAATTTACACCGTGGTAAATAAAAGAAACAGCCTGGGAAATTTTCCAGGGTAGCAAACACAAATAGGTTTTGTGTAAAAGAGGAATCATCCTTCAATCATTGTCACATTTGCTGCAGTGATTGGGCATCCCACTGTTTCTGCATTATGGGACTAATGTAAGAATACTATCAATCCATATCCTTTCCTCATTCATAATTTTGTATATAGGTCAAGGGTTACCATTTATTTGCTTCTCTTATACAAGATGCAGGGAAGCTATGATTAATATTAGTCATAAACAAGCTCCTTTGCTCTGTGTTTATGCACTCCTATTTCTGGCAGGACCTGCCCTTCTAAAACATAAACTTTTATGACTGTAAAAACTATCAGGCAAGTAACAAAGTCCTACTTCAGCATCTGTTTTTACCCAATCTTCACCCACAAGCTGCTCCTCAGAGCAAATTCACCACGAGCTGCAGCACTTTTGCCATATTCACATATGAATCATTTTGCTCATAAATGAAGTACAACTGTTACTGGAGTGAAATGTGGCAGCTGCTTAACAGTACATAATGAATCCACAGAGCTAGATCCTACTGCCACTTGGGGGAGGGGGGATTTGGTTTGAAAAATATCTCTCTCCAGAGCCCTATTTTCAGAAGAAATATCCACTGACTTCAGAACCACAGTGGGAATTCTTTGAGAATAAAAATAAAAATAAAAAAATAGGCAGCCTGCTACTGACACCCATATTAGCACTAGAATTTCCCAGTGGAATATTTTTCCTTCAGAAAAATGTGGTTCTGTCAAACATGAAAGACACTAACAATGAATTTTCACCATGAGAAAGACACAAACATTTCAATAATGCCATTGGGCTCCATTCTGATTTTGCAATAGTTGCAACTTTTGCTTATGAAAACCCCATCACTTCAGGCTCATCTCTGCATTATCCAGAAGGTTTAACATTGCAATGTAAAAAAGATTTCAAGTGTTATTGCAATAGCCCTCTGCATTCAGTCTGACATTATTTTTAAGAATGTGATTTCCCAGAAAATTTTGGACTTTGTTTTCCATTTGAATGAGGAACAGAATATGATCGCACTTTGAATACCAAATCTCTACAAAACCTCTACAGAAGTTTGGCCCCTCAGCAGCCAGCAGTGAAACTCTCCTTGAGAACAAGCCCATCCTAACACCAGGAGTAACATCAAAACATTTTTTAAACAGAGCCACCATGACATTGTCCTTGCAAGTGACACGGCCTCCCATCTGGTCATAGCACTGCTGTTTTGCTTTACCAAACCTTGCTAGCAACTGTTTGGAAAGGGAAGTGATGGAGCACTTTTATTCCTCTCTCCTTGGTGTCCCTCCTCTACCTCTTCATAAGCAGCTTTTGAGTCCCAGAGACAGCCTTTTGTGGAAGGCACATTAAAATGAAGCTCTTGTTTTCATCAGCTATTAGCCCTTATTTGGCATTTCTGCCTCCAGCCTCTTTCAAGCCCTCTGGGTATGAGAAAATTTATTTCACGCTTTTTTGTTTTGTTTTTGTCTTGGTGTGAACAGATTGTGACAGTCTCAGATTTGTTTGTTTTCCAGAAACATTCCCATCATCCTCTAAAGGAGAATCCTTGGCCCGCAGATGGTTCTGACAGCTTACTAAAAACATTTGAGGTTCCCAGTCCTCGCCTCAGACTTGGCTGACTACTGACATGCATTGCACAGCACAGCTTCCTCTTCCTTGACATCTTGCCACTTGCAAGGTGCCAACAAGGGTGTACTGCTGGCATTCCACCTTTCCTCCTTGCTGTCCACCTCTCCTCCGTGCTCCCACAAGACATCCAACATCTGGAGAAATTCAAGGCTGCAATTTGAGACAAGCCAGACAGCTCCCCTGGGATTCCATGTCCTTCAGCACATACCCAAAACCTGAAAATGGGGTTGATGTCCAAATCAGTGCAGAGGGATCTGAAGCTAAATTATGGCAAACTCTAACACTGTCACAGGGGAATTAAGACCATGAGTTGGCTGGAAGTCACAGACATGACACCCTGGCCCCGTCCTCTAAGAAGCGCTGGTGGAGCTTCTCCCTCACACAGTAGCTGTGCTGTATGCTGACAGTGTTGGCCATTGTTTGAACACACTGGTTCCAGGAAACACAAATAAAGTCATAGAAGGAGATATTGAATTACTCTCTCAGACTAACAACTCCATCACCAAATTCCTGCAAATTTAAAAGATTAGAAAAAACAGAAATCATATGTTTTTGATGACTCTGGCTTCATCTTCCCTTGATCCAACAGAGGTGACCTCTCCTGAAGCAGTAGTACCCAAGTATACACACCTGCAAGGTACCTAGGCAGTTGAAAAAGAAAGGCTGTCTTGAAAGAGGATGATGAGATACCTACAGACCTGATGGTAATGTCAGAAAAAAATTTGTGTTCACCTCAGTTACCACATTAGGTAAGCGTGATACAGGTCTTTTCTGCCTTCTGGACAGGACAGCAGGCAGCTCTCCTTGCAGCTCCAGGGAGCACAGTGCAAGGCTCCCAGGATCATACTGTGTTTCCCTGGAATACTCAGGGTACCTAAACCAGGTGCATTTCCTCTGCAAAAAGCAGTCCACACTTTGTACCCCACTCACCAGAGACCCATTTGGTCTCTCTCTGAAAATTATTTTGGCCAAGAGAAGAGTCATATCACAGCTTTTGTAACAGCATCAGCACTTGCCAGCATCACAGGGTAGGAGAGTAAAAAACCTCAAAGAACCTAAAAACATCACCAGCCTGAGTTTTCTCATCCTGATGACTTTGTAGCCAGGTGCATCTGAGCTTGCTTATCTGAATGACACAAGTAAAAAGCAAAGCACTGCCCATAAAGAAGTCTGTTCAGCTTAATCTGGAGACTACATTTATTCAGCCCAAAACCAAAGGAGAATATGACCTCTGATTTGAAAGGCATGAGAAGGGTGGCAAATCCATGGAGAAAAGCTCCAGACAGAAGTGGTCTCCTCCAGTAATTGAGACAGTTTTGCTGCTGAGGCCTGCTGTCAAGAGAGGAAGGGAAAAAAAGGCAACAACAAGATCTTGTATAGAAAGAGTTTAGGGGTTTACCAGGATGAACTTTCAATAACTGTACAGACTTGGAATGAGAGAGTATTTGTTCCTTTGCAGTATGGCTCTGGTGGGTGCTCTAGGACACGTGAAAGACTGAATCCCATCTGAGCTGAAAGAGAAGCAAAGATCGAGTGGTGAAGTTGTAAGAGCACAAGTGGAAAATCTGAGGCACAAAGCCCAGTGGTGCCCTCCCGGGGCAGTCATCCTGAGCATCACAGCATCAGGACTCAGCCTGGGTTCAAACATACAAATCCCTGAGGGAGAAAGCTGCCCTCCCCAAATTCTGCTTTCCAAGAGCTGTAGGGGGCCAGCTGTGACCTGCATGGACTAACAGACCTGCACATCACTGCAGCTGCCTGGAAAAGAAAGGGTTTGTGTGTTCTGCTCTCCTTTTCCACCTGGCTGCCACACAGCATGGTGGCTCCCACAACCTTTCCCAGGCTGACCCAGCACTGTGACCTCTGTCCCCACACTGTGCTGGCAGCAGGCTCCCTTTTCCTGCCTCAGAGCAGCTCCAGCCCTGAGATCTTCTGCCAGGATGAAAGGCTCCTCTCAGAGCTGCACGGTGTGCTTTGATAACAGGGCTCTCTCTTTGCTCTGCTCTATCAGTACATGGAAAAATGAGGATTGGTACTCTATCTGAGGTATTAATTAAATACCTTAAATAGTTAGATAAGGCACTTAGCTAGGGCTCAGAGCCATGAATGGAGAGCGAGATGCCAGTGCAGAGAACAGCATATGGTCCCTAGTGAATGTTTCTGTCACTTTTCATTGACATTTCAACTAGTGTTCTTCACTGATTATCTGTATTCTACAATGTATTAAGGAAGCACATCAGAGACTGCCTTTAACTTGTCCAGCCAAACTGCATTACATTTCTAAATGCTTCCTTCTTCTTGGGGGAGGAGGAAGAGAAGAACTAAACTCTCCAATTCCATGGTCAAACACAGGAGGCTATGGGTAACAGTTACAGGACAGAAACAGGGCCAAAATATCCAAAAATGTAAAAAGAAGGGCAGAGTCTCAGGTAAGAGACTCACAGAGGATGACTTCTGTGAAAATTATTCCATCCAGTAAAAAAGTGTAAAATGCAAGGTAATGCCTGAAAGGGAAGAGGGGTGCTAGGAGAGGACAAGGCTCAGCAAGACCAGCCCTAGGGTGAGACAGGCTTGGAAATGATTGCTTCACGTTGAGGTGAGAAGAACTGGCACAGTACCATGCTGGGAAGCACCCAGGAGAGTAAAGATATACTGGAAAACAACATGATAGTGCCTCAATTCCTGGTGTGTTTTTAATTTTAACTTTTTCTGAAACAGAACTTGTTAATTTTAAATTTGGTGAGCTTATTAGAAAATCCCAGACTGAATCACTAATCTCACTATATCAACACTAATATAAGAGAGGGTTTAAGATGGAGCAAGAGCTGAATAAGAAGCAGTCACATCCCCCCCTCAGCCCACCTGGTGAGAAAAGTCTTGTCCCTCTCCCAGATATCTGATTTCCTCCAGCTACTCTGATGCTGGTGAGCCACAGGGAGATGCAGAGAGGGAGTGTGAGTAGAGCAGAGCTGAATGAAACAGCTCTCCTGACTCACTAATGGAAAAGCCAACACGAATCTAGCAACTCCCAGGAACTAATCAGGGACCTTGACTCTGCCACAGTGGACCACCAAAAGTTTGTTCTCCGGAGCAAAAAGATGAGACACTTTGAACCCAAAAACAATCAGTGCTGGGATCTCTATGTACTGTCATATTTTTTTTACTAATATGGGATAAGACTTCGGGGCAATACTGAATCAAGCCCCTTGTTTACTGCATCCAGCAGAAAACTCTGCATAAGTGAGCGGGTGATGTGCTAAAATGAAGACTAAGCCTTTTCTCTCCCGCAGTCTGAATTTCAATTACTGTGCTTGCTGCAGCGTACTGAGAGCAGGCCTCGGTAGCCATTAGCTGGAGAATCCAACTATAATGTGTTTGACCCAATATAAGCCCCAGTGAGTGACAGAGAATGGTATTGAGCAGGAAATACCGCGGGCTGTGATGGATCGGATTCCTAGAACAAAGAATTACCTTCCTCTTCTCCACTCCCTTTATATCCTCCTGCCAAAGCACTGGGGATGGTCCTATTAACTATGGGCTACACAGAGCATTGCAGCATCTCTGGAGGAAATCACAAAGATAGGTTTTGCACTAAATAACTGGACTGTCAGAGAAAGAGAGAGGGAAAAGACATCACTGCATTGCTGGGAGACAAAAACTGAAAAATAGCCCATCCTGCAGCTTCTTTGGGGCCACAGATTTATTATGTGTGTACAGTGCCTCACACAGTAAGACTTTGATCCTTTGACTGGATCTGGAAAGACCTCTGTAATCCAAACAGTAAGAACAAACAATTATTCCGTGTCAGGATGAGGAACGATTAAAATAAGTTTACTGTATTTTAACTGTTGGGTATATAAAAACCCAAGGAAGTTTCGGAATAGTTAATCTTTAATTTTTTTTTTCACAGACTTCATAAATCTCTGGGCATTTTGTTAATGAGCACAGTTATGGGCTGCGGAAAAGGCAAGCGATTATAATAAAAATTATGCATTACAAAGATTCCTATGCCTTGGTTCTGCTTGTGTTACCTGGTCAGCAACACAGGCCACAGAGCTCCAGTGCAGATACAGTCACTTTTTTAAACTCCCCCTCCTTTTAAGTACACACCTTCACCTTTTCTTGCCCCTACCTCTGGTGGCACTTTAGAGGCAGCTTAGACCCTCTCATCTCAATCAACAGGGAGAAGGAAGAGCAAAAATTTTACCGGTGAAATATTCACAGAGAGACAATCTAAAGTGAAATCAGAAACTATTTAGTTGGAAAATTAATTCCTATTAATAATTCAAGAGTCTGTCTCAGAAACACACCTGAAAAATCTTGTTTCTCCAACCAGGGATTAGCTCAAGGTCTGGATTTCTGAAAAAAACTATGCCCAAGCGCCTGCTGGCTCCAGGATCTAACCCAAAGGCCACTGACTTTGACAGAATAATCCCATAACTTCAGTGTAGTCTGGGACACATCTTCTGAGACAAGGCAGCAGCACCCTAGCCCTGCCTGGGGTCAATGGCCACATCAGGAACAAAGTACAAACTCTGAGGTTTCATCCCTACTGCTGAATACCACAGGAGATGCCAATGGCCTGAGTCTGCCCCTGAGGCCAAGAGCCATGTGCCCATACCACAAACTTATTTCCTGCCTTAAAGAAGGCATCTGATCCAGGCTGGAGGGGATGGGCATCTGATATCTATCCCATCTGGTAAATAGATAGAGTGCTGCTTTGCTAGCCAGCAAAAGCAACCTTTTGGGGTTACTTTCAGACCTGAAGAAAAGCCCACATGCCTGAACATTTCCCTGTTTCCTTTCATCTGCATCTATGTTGATAGCTTTAACACAAGATGTTACATCACACCTGCATCTGAGCAAGGCCATTTATTAAAATTTGTGTCAAAAAGTGCTTGAAAAGTAAATATTTGCAATGACCAGGTCCACTGACTCTACCTGCTGACTACTACCTGGAGTTGGGTTCCTCACGGGCAGCAAGCTGGGTGTCACCAGAACACAGGAACACAATTGTGCTGCTGTCATTGTCTGAGGTACGTGTCGGAGACTGGACTCACACAGGCATCTGTTTGTTCTTGATCGAGTAAACCACTCACAAACATCCTCCAGCACCCCTGTGGCCTAGGCAGCAGGGAGGGCAGGGCCAGGGGCAGTTCTGCCTCAGACTCACACACCAGCACCTTTGGTTTCACAGAAAGTGCCAGAAAGTGCCTTGCACATAACCAGGCACCTCCCATTGATTTTTCTCTCTTCCCCCAGTGACCCAGAGAACTCACCCCCAGGGGGTGACTGGGTGGTGGCAGTCAGAGAGCGCCTTTCAGAATGGCAGGGTAGCTCAGGAAGGCTGTGTACATCCTTGTTTGAGGTCACCAGGCTGGTATTCAATGGCAGAGGCTTATAATATCTGTGTTGTTTTTCTGAGAAATTATCTTTCCTCTTTTTAAAAGACTTGTTTTCTTCTGTTTTTTTTTTTTTCTTACAGGTTCCTGCTAACTCCATGTTACTTTTCTACAAATGCACTCTAAATAATTTTACTGGCAATAATATATTCAAAAGTAGTATTCTAAGAAAATATTTCAGTTGCAAAAAATAGTCACAGAAAACAGATTTCACATTGTGTAGCACAAGTCACTGAAAATAGATGGAGTTTCTCTCATTTAGGTGAAAACTCACAGAATTTTCACATCAACAGACTAGTCCAATGTCCAGCCTGTAGCTAATGAAATGCAGAAGGCTTTGCTAGGAGCAGTCCTTATTAGAGAAGGCATTAATACCAAAACAAATCATCCCCTTTCACCTGTGTCCTTTTCTGGCATAATGGAAGAAATAATAAAACAGACGCTGATAGCTTTACTCAGGGCTTTTCCACAAGATTCTCAGCTATGGCAAGGAAATGTATAGATCAAAAAGCAATCCTGTCAAAAGAAGCTGGGGGAAAGTTCACTGCTATCATTTGTCTATAAGCAGCCCACAGCTGTTCCTTCCCATCTCTGGAAAATATTCTTAAGGCACAGGCCAACTACTAAGGATTTTAATGGCTTGTTATTTTTAGTAGTACAAAACATTTTAAGGTCACACTCATTTCAGTCACAAAATAGAAACACATCAAGTACCTCAATGCATTCAGACCAGCTAATCAACACATCAGCACAGCCAGGATTTTGAATCTCAAATACCTCACTTTGAGGTGCTCGCAGACTGAAAAATTCATAAATCAGAAATGACTAATGGCCGCATTCAGCAAATAATTTCAGACAGCAACTGCATTTGAGAAGCCCTCAATCTGTCCATACAAAGATCAGAAATGATAAGAGGAGGTGACTTTGGCTGTCCTTCTCTGGCAAATATGTTACTCATAGGAAGCCCCAGTTGTTTGGCCCCCAAGAAACCATCCCTGAGGAGCTGGGCAAGCCTGTGTCCAGCTCAGGGTATGCTCTTGGCAGTAATAGCAGTTGCCCCCCAGGAACCCTCAGGAAAAATCTGCAGAAGTTATCATATTTATTAAAAAGGAAATACAAATCTCTGTCACTCCATCCCTGTGGTTGGCTCAACCCTTCAGGAAAAGAAACATCTGCACCTGTGGTGGCTGGCTGCTGTCTCCACTGAAATGCATGTGTAGCTGTAACAAAGCATTGTGAGGATTTAGAATTAAATTTGCTATGAGATGGAAACTGGGCAGACATGCAGGGTGATCCCAAGCCCTCTGTCCCACTTCCTGACCACACAGAAAGGCTCCCACTTGGGTGTCCCCCCCGCTCCTTCCCTACATCAGGTTGGGAGGAGGTGCTGCAGGCACTGGAGGAAAAAAGCCCCTTCCCTTCCCTTCCCTTCCCTTCCCTTCCCTTCCCTTCCCTTCCCTTCCCT
>VXAX01002993.1:349842-449851 GCA_013399835.1 Leptocoma aspasia | reverse complement strand
CTTCCCTGTCTCCTCTGCTCCCCCAAATCACTCAACAGGGAGAAACCCAAACCCCAAATATCACCAGCTCTTTTCCCTGGCTCTCTAGAAGGGGCTCCCAGGGATGAAGGAAAGTCAGGGCACCCCTGCCACAGGGCAGCTCCACACCTGGGAATCCTCCTTATGGCTTCCCCCACCATCCAGGGCTGTGCCACATCCCATCCTTGTGACAGAAAGCAGCTTTTTGTCCTCCCACCCATGTCTGGCTCATGCAGAAGAGACCACACCTGAGCTAGAACCTGACTGTGCACATTTAAATCCTACACACACAGAGCAAAGACGTCCATCCATGCCTACCCCAGGAATCCTGTCCCTTCATGTGATGGAGATCTCCTGTGCAAGAACACAGGAGGGCCAGAATGTGCAAAGAACAACCACAGAAGAGCCACCAGTGCTGAACAAGAACTCCTTATGCCATGTTGAAGCACAGGCCAGATCCCCTCACTCTTCCCCCTCCTGCAGAGATCCAATTAAAATGAGAAGAAGCTGCAGCTCACACCTGGCAGATCAGCCCCATCCAGCTGTGCTGTTCGATGCTGGGCACGGACTTTGGTGTCAGATACTCTCTAATCAGCTAAGCTGTTTTTCAGAAAAAAAAATTTTTTCCCTTTTTTGGGGTTGTTTTGTTCAGAGCTTCGCTTCACTGTCAGAATTCTGCTGGGCCCCTGAGCAAATCACTCACACCACAGACAGAGGGTTTTCACTTGGAGTTCAATGTAATTGCTAGCATTTATCACTTTAATAGCCTAATGAAGGTGAGATGTAATTAGAAAGGGTGTCAGTTGGAATATGGAGTTTGTTTTACAATTACCTGTACAGTGGGTAAGCACTGGCACAGAACAGTGCAGTTTATAAAGCTGGTAATATGTGGCATAAATGTTCATCACTGGGTGACTTAAAGTGACCTAAAGCCACGTTCTGTAATTGCTGCCTTTCTTCCTAAGCGCTTGAAACAAACACGAAAAGGTTGAACTCCTCCCAAGGCAGCTTTTCTAGCCAATGAAGATGGTTTATGTCCATGAAACTGAACCCATATAACTGCCACCTCATCATCATTCCCACTTGCAGAGTGATCAGCAGTGATTTTGCTTGAGTGAGTTTTGTCTGTGTAAGCAAGCTCAAATGAATGCAACAAACGTAAGAACTCCCAGCAGGGCCATTGCAAAAACAAAAAAAAACCCCCAAAAAAAACAAAACAAAACCAAAACAAACCACAAAACCAAAATAAAAACCAACAAACACAAAAGAAACCCCACTAAGAATTAAAAGCAATTCAAGAAGTTATTTTTCTCTCTGTTTTACTCAAAATAAGTGTTTAGGTAAAGTGAGTTTTATGCATTTGGCAGGATGGCTGCCCCTTGTTTAAGGCAGAATGACTTAAAGCAGAAGAACACTTCTCCTGGATAAGAATCTCCTGCTGCTAAACAGATACCAGGGCTTGTTGCTTGATGGATATTGTGCAGTAATGACGGCTGATGGTGCTGTTAGCAGACAGCTTGGCGCTGAATGGGAGACCTGAGAGTCACAGCCAGGAGCCTCCCGAGCCCAACAACCACAGTACAAAGTATGACCCTCCTTAAAGAGCTAGTCTTGCTTCTGAATAAGGAAACGCAGTTTTAATTTGTATAATCTCTCGAGGGTTGGTCAGGTTACTGGAAGAGTGATTACTTCTGGGAAACAAGCCCTTCTCTCTCTGCAGAATGGAAATGCAGACTTTGGTGCTCGTCTAATATCACGAGTGTACCCTAGCCCCAGCAGCTTTTTCCAGGTGTTACAGCTGTAGGATTAACAAATAACCTGCTGCACTGACACCCCTCTGACATTATCTCAAATGGATTTTAATTTAGTGCAGAAGACTTGACAAGAAGCAATGTTGAAAATTTTACCTTAAAAAGTCAGAAACAGCAAAGATGTGGCCTGGAGGTGTAACAATTTGTGCTGTGGCCAGCCCTGCTGTAAGATGAAAACAGAGGGTCTCATGCTTGCCTGTGAGATGCTTCCATCTGGTTGATCCTGACAGGGTTCCCTGAGGTCTCACAAACCCACAAGTGGCTCTGCACAGAGCCCCCCACTGCACATGCAGCAGGGGCTTAGGTGCGGGTAGATTCCCAAAGCACACCCAGATGACACTCCTGTCATTAGTCCACCATTTAACATTTTCACCAGATGGTAGGAAGCACTCAGATCTTCCAGAAACATCACCCTAACAGCTATGGGCTGAATCCCTGTCTGCATGAGATGACCAGCTACAGTGCTTTCGAAGAGTGAGGTCACACCCTCGTCACTCTGCCTCCGGACACACAGTCCCAGCCTGGTCTTCATTTCCTAAACAACGTGCCTCTCACCTCCAGGTGGCACTCATTGTCATGATGGCATATAAATTGAGTTTATGAAGCTCCTTAAAATTCAGGTTGAGACCTTATTCCCTATTTCCTGTACTTTGTGTAGCCATCTGAAGCTATAGAAAAGGCACATAAAAAAGAAACATTTCAGAGAGGCACCATTTTGCAGGTCACCTTGCAGGGTTTTAGGTGCCTTCACAAAGAAGAGGTATTAACTCAGATACTCCCTTTCCTGTGGTCAGGTGAGCACAGCTTCTTGATATTACATGGACACCCCCATACATCTGCATAGGGTGCCCCAACAGGGGGGATCCTGCTATAATGTGGAGGCCATATGATGACAGTGGTGCCTCAGAGAAAGTGATGCTGCTAATTGCAGCAATTAAACAGTAATGACATAATTAATGCAAAAATTATGCATGGCTCGAATCCAAGCTATTGCAGTGCAAGAGGTATTCATCACACCTAGATGAAAATCATTCCTGTGGAGATGGTATCATATCTGCTTTTATGACTTGATCAGGGATAATGGTTATGGGGAATTCAGGGAACAGTGACAGCAGTAGAAGCAGCTGATGGCAATGGCAATGAAACAAAAGGACTTTAAATGTAAATGGACAAATGGAACACTGAAGGTGAAGAGAATTGAAAGTCTTGTTACAGCAAGACCCTCCAGATCCATGCCCCAGACCAAAAGATATCTCACAGAGCAAGATGCAAAGACTGGCTTCAGTTGCAAATAACATTCAAATGGACATTTGGTATTTCCCTTTCCAAGTGCAAGACAATAATGAGGAATAGAAAAGTCAAGAGATTCATTTTGCTTTTTACAAAACAACTTTTGATGAAGAGCAGGTTTAAAGATCAGCATTAACTCTGCATAATCTACATCCTTCATTTCTAGTCTAGTATGTTCACAAATCCTTAATCTGAGAAATAAAAGAAAGTCATTTAAAGTGACATGAAATGTTAAGAAATTTCTGTAATATTGCTTAAATCTCAGAAATCAGGTGTTCCCAGATAGCTGATAAAAATAGGTGAAAAAAATTAGTCTGATGTATTTGCTCCATCTCTGACTCAGCTCTCAGTTCATTCTGCAGTTTGGCTTCTAAATTGTGAAAATCAACTTTGTCATATTTCAAGGTATCTCCCAACAGGGCCAGTAGGAGGACTTGTCTAAAATATGGCTGATCAGGCCTCATAAATTGCAACGAAAAGATTTTTTTGGTGATGCTCAAAGCCAGTTGTGGCAGCCCACAGTCACAGACAGCCCATCACTCATATGGCTGTGCCCAGGAACTCTTTTCCCACATTTCAACCAGAAGACAGTTGCTGTGATTGCTGTTTGACTGTGCAGCAAGAGCAGAACTGCAAAATGTAAGAGTTCCTTGCCCATGCTACAGGTTGAGAGCACTGTTTGTCGGTCCAGAAATACTCTGGATTTGCAAAGTTGGACGGAAAACATGGCCAGCCCCAAGCCTTTCCCACAAATCCAGCTTGAAATATTACTACATTAAGTGGTAGTTTACTTGAACTGTATTATTTATGCTTCCATACTGGGTATCTTAATGTGGCGATAAATAAAACCAAAATGTTCGCTGTGTATTACCAGACATTTTACTGATTGATCTCCTTATGGACAAAGGCATTGGGCTTCAGGAAAAGGGAAGGACTGAGCAATCTCTGAGCTGAAAGTACACAGTGCATATTAGAAAGCAGATTTGCTTTCAGGGGGTTTTGTACCCTGGCCCATAAGCATCCACTTTTAACCAATCCTTCTATGCTGAACCCAGAATTCCTTCTTTCTTCGCTGGAGTGAAGTCACCAGGGAGTTTTGTGAGTCAAAATTAGCATATGGTGTACAGCTTTGTCCTCCAGTAGCTTCAAATACTTTGGTTTATTAGTCTGTAGCTAAACATAGAAAACCCTGAGGTCCAGTAAAGCAGACTGTGTATTTGTGTTCAGGCAATACAATGTATTGGCCATTTGGCTTTATGAACATACCTTGTTTGGTGTCTAAGGAGGAGTGATGGTTTTCCATTTAGACTATGGAGTCTACTGCTTAATAATAAATACACTCCTGACATACTTAAATGATAGCCTGCTTCTAATAAACCCCATGCTGATCCCTGCGTTGGTTAGAGTGGGTAATTCATCTTCCTGGGCTGTTAAAACTTTAGCTGAGATTATAGAGACGACATGAATCAGACACGATCAGCATGTCCCCTGCTGGTTTGCTCATTTTCTCCCCATAACAAAATGCTGGCTAGTTTTCTCTTCACATTGCAGATCTTGTTATTAGCTGATTTCATTATTAATCGCTCCTAAGGCTTGGGAGGCCTTTTCCAGGCACATCCGTAAGAGATCCACATGGTCTACAGCAACACACACCCCTGTACTTTCATGCTCACACTTCTCCCAGGCTACTTGATATCAAGTTGTAATCCCTTTGTGTTACTGAGTACAGCCTGCAGCCACACTCTGAATGCACAAGAATGAACTGAGAGCTCCAATTTTTCCCTTGATTTGCTACCAGGAAAAAAGAGAGGGGAAAAAAAAAGAAGAAGAAAGAAAAAAATCTTATTATCCTCAAATCTAATTACAGCCTCAATAGCTCCTGAGGATTTGGCTTCATGAAGTCGTTCATAAAACCTTCCTTGTCATTATGCCCACTAACACCCTTTGGTCTCACACACTGATAAGGGCTTGTGTGAGTAATTTAAAATTAGCTGATAATATGCCAACAACTGCAGGATGCTCCAGGCACAGCCAGGTGTCCTAGAAAGAGCAGCCTCCCAGAAACAACTTGGGACTGCCTGAACACACCTGGCTTATCGCTCCGTTGGGGCCCACCAAAGGTAACTGTGCTCCCCCTGGCTGTGCTGGGACTGGCATCAGGCCCCAGGAATGTCACACCAGGAAGGGAAGGTGCAGCAGAGCCAGGAGGGCACAGCACACCCCACGGATGCCCCCATGGCCAGCACGGATGGAGCCCCCACAGCTCTCCGGGGGCCCAGCACAGCCCTGCACCCTTGAGCACGCAGGACACCTGACACAGCAAGCAGAGCTCTTCAGGCAGCTCAGGACTGCCCTTTTCAATCACAGACTGGATAGCACACAGTCCCTTCCTGCACATCCGCCCACCCACGGTTTTGCCGTCATTATTTGCCACAAAAAGGTGAATTCAGGTTAAGAACATGTTCTTTTTCTTTCCCCAGTCCAGTAACTTCTTACAAAATCCAGCTGAGGCACCATAGATTTTTCCTTTCCCTTTTGGATGCTTGTGTTCTCAGGCACCTTTTGACAACTGCCATTAATTATTGTGATACACGAACATGGCACCTTTCATTTCCACAGCTACATGCAGCCACACCAACAGAAGATTTGCTTTCTGCCGTCAAAGGCAACAAGCTCAGCTGTGAACATCACCCTGTTTCCTGCAGAACAATCAGTGCTTGCCTCAGGCCTGGTCAGCCAGCCTTTTCCCCTGTAGTCTCATGGACAAGCTGAGTTGGCATCTCTTGCTAGGAATCCATCTGCTCCTGTTTGGAGAAACTTCTCAGTGTTCCTGAGCCAACCTGACACTTGTGCCAAGGGAAAACGGCAACACAGGACCCACAAAACATACTCAGTCTTAGAACTGGAGCTGACAACCTTGTGCTTAGGGAAGGGATGGCTCCAGCCCAGAGCTGGACTGCAGATCCACCTGTATCTTCAACACCACTGTAGTTTCCCAAGCCCTGATACCTCCTAGGTACCCTGCAAATTAGATGCTAGTACACATCAGGGATACCTATTACAGAAGACCAAGAGATTGGGAGAAGGGAAGGAGGGAAAAGTGGTGGGTCTGTTGTGTTTATTTTTTTTTTCCTCACTGCTTTTCCCTTTGAGGCATGCTTTCTGTTTTGCTCTTTCTGTAGGCTGGCTACCACACTACCTAAACAAACAGGAACCAACTGAGGACCAGACTGGAAGGACTGAATCAGACAGAAGATACAAGATACCACATCTATCCAGAAAGAAAAGAAAGCCACATAGGCGACCCTTCAGAGCCACTACCTACTGGGTAGCAGCACAGGTAGAACCTCACAGACCAGCTTCAGATCAGTGAGAACAGTTTAGCATCTCATTTACGAGGCCATTCCCTCAAAGTGGGATAAAGCTGCATCACTTGCCCTGGTTATATGCTCAGTGTTAACACCACCAGGCCTCCCTACTCTCTGTAATATGACTGGGAAATATGATACACCTGTCCTGAATTAGAGGAGATAGGTTTATCTCATTTCAGAGCCAGCTCATGGATGGGTGGAGATCAGATCAGCTGTAAGAAATTCTTTTTATTGTGCGACTTGTTACTCGCAGTAGGGTGGAAACGTCTTCAGAGGTGATCTCGTGCACTCTGAGGGATATCTTCTTATCTCTAATGTAGTTTATACAAACCAAATTGGTTTTTGCTTCAAACAGCTTTCCGTAGAAGAAAATCAATTTCAAGATGCAATGACTGCGATCCTTCATACTGAGAAACCATTGCAAACATACCAATGCATACTCTGGCAATGCACAGCTGCAGAGACAGGACAAGCAATGCCTGTTATCAACATATGGCCCATGTCCAAATCAAGGTTTCATGTCCAGGACACTGAATAATCCACTGCCACTCTAATACAGTTCCATTAACAGAAGTGAAAGTATGTTGTGACCAGATAAGCAAACTCCCTTTAACCCCTACAGCGTTCTGGGGCAGCCATTTCAAGCACTGGATCAGTTATCAGTCAAAATAAATACCCCCTGCAAATGCAGGGTGCTGATCTGAGATCCACCCAGGCTTTCTGCACCCCTGGGTGCAGGTGTTTTAATGCTCAAATAATTTGAATTGTCCTTGGCTACTCCCCAGCCTCACGCCTCCACGTCTTGTGAACCCGTCCACCTTGCCCTCCATCAGCTCCAGTGTCAGCCACTGCTTCCCACCACTTCCAAACCTCCAGGAAACCTCCTTTACACCTTGCCTTCTGTACATTCCCCCCCAGATCAACTTCCCAAGGATTAGTAAGGAGGTGATAGCAGCCTCACTATGAGGATTAGAAGTGCCCTCTCCCAACACCACATGTTCTGCTTCTGGTGAGACGATCATGGCTGCACGTCCTTGTTGTCAGTGGCCTTGGGCAGTTGGAGTCCAGTAAAATTTGTAAAAGCCATCTGAATTGCATGGGCTTGGGCCAAGAGGGTCAGAGCTAATGTTAGTAATACCCTTGGATCTGGTTGTGATTACACAGAGGCTTCGGGTCTGACTCTGCATTTAGAGAAAACAATCATCTCTACTGCACAACACAGGCTGGATGTCCATGGGGATGATCCAGGAACTGTCAGCAGGATCAGAATTCATGAAAACTGCTCAAAGTGCTTGTAACACTGATTCTTCTGAAAACATTTCAAATGCCAGAACACCATTATAGCACTTGGATGCCAATCTCCATTAAAGAGGCTCACACAACTGCTCCAAAACCGTGAAAAGGAGGCAGGGTTCTATCTGTCTGCTGGAGAGACACAAACACGTGGATCATCAGGTGTCTCCATGGCCAGAGTTAGTCAGGACCACATAGTTCATGTTGAACACCTGACCCAAGCACAGCTTGGGCCACAGGAGCACTGTAGAGGCTCTTTCAGAAAACTGCAGACTGGGAGGACTTTGTTCAGGTGCTGTGTTACAAACTTGTCCCCATGGTGCAACTCTAAGTCACTAGGGCTCTTAAAAATAACCCTAAATACATTTCTACTGACTTTCAGACTCCCAAGCCTTTCACCCAGGGAACAGTGCTAATTTCGCAATATTACTCTTTTATTACATCTATCAGGTTACATACAAGCTTTTAGTGCTCCTTCTCCTCCTTTTCCTCTTTGGTTGGTTGGATGGCTGGTTGGTTTTACAACTGAATTTAACCCTCTGCAGTAGCAATACCTTGTCTGGACACTTTTTCATGTAAATCACAGGAAGATGAGAGACATCACTCATTGTGATGGACAGCTGATAAATATTACACGAGTGCTTATGCAAAACCCAGACTTGAAACCCAGTCGTAACTTCTTTTGTACATCACACAGAACCAGTTTGGGTTTCTTTAGTGCCCAAGCAGTATCAGAGAAAACAAAACAGCCCCCAGCTCCACAAAAGGAGCATTCTTACCTGTAAATTTATGTGTTGCCTTTTGTCAGCTTTGCAATAAAATGCAGCTCAATTCGAAACTTAATTAGACTCAGTTGGAGAGGCAGTAGCTTGCAACAGGTTTTTTATTCTTACAGGGTTCTGAAGGCACTTCCAGTGAGAAACAGAACAGTGGACATTGGGAAAACATCCATAAATCTGGAAAAATGTCACTGGATTTCAACATGAGCTGGACACCCATACCAGGTTTCCTTTAACTCTCCAGTCATGTAAAGCAGCTGGACGTTAAAACTGGTGCTGATCATTCAAAATTAATTTAGCCAGAACATTATTAAGCAGCAGAAGTTTCTTCTGTTGCTTGTGTGAAACCTCGTTGACTTTGTTTCCTTTACCCCTTCCACAGACAACGCTAGCCCCCAGCTTTTCACTGAAGCTTTTAAAATCTGAAATGTGAGCAGTGCAGCTCGTACTGCAGAGTTGTGATCAGAGCCTGAGCCACAAAAACCACCAGCCTGTTACACCACAGATCCTGGTTTGCTGCAGGCATTGGGGTGGGCTGACCCTGTCTGGCAGCTCAGCCCCTACTCCCTCCCTCCCTCCCTGCCCAACAGGATGGGAGAAAGAAGTGGCAAAAGTGAGAAACACATGTGAGTCAAGATAAAGACAGTCATGAAGGAAAATGAAATGAAACGACCCCCAAAACAACCAAGAGATGCAAAGGCAGTCAGTCACCACCTGCAGCCTGATACCCAGCCAGGTAGAGACCTCCTGTGGCAGAACTCCCCCCAGTTTTACCTCTGAGTGTCACATTATATGGTATGAAATGTGTCTTTGGTCAGTCTGGGGGATCTGTCCCAGTCCTCTCCCCCAGCCCCAGCCTGCCCAGAGGGGCAGCAGAGTGAGAGATGGAGAAGGCCTTGATGCTGTGCAGTCACATCAATAACTAAAACATTGTTGTGTGTTATCAACACTGTTTTGGTCACCAGTCTAAACCACAGGCTGCTATGAAGAAAATTAACTCCATCTGAACCAGACCCTGTACAGCCAGATAAAAAGGGTGCATTGAAGACCACTAGCCTAGTACTGCTGGTGTTGCATGCAACAAGAATGAATCCTTGGCTTTTTCCCTCTTCGAGACACCCAGTCTTCACTAAAACTTTGGGAAACTGTGGCAGGGAAATGAAGCAAGCTATCCCAAGGCATTCCTAGAAGCAGGAGAAGGGATTAGCACTTATGGCTGTGCTTGTCTTGAACCACCACCAGTCTTCATCCACCAGCCCCATTTTGCTGTTGCATTGCTGGATAAACAAAGATCTTTGAATTCAGTTTCCACCTCTTCACCACTAAATCATTACTTCAACATGTTGCAACCTGAGGTTCTGTGCACAGATGATTTGTGTTGTTACCTTATGCTACTGCACTGGTACAGAGAAATGAGCATGGGACACCTAGAAATCATATAAGCAGCAACATAAGGACTGCAAGACTTCTCCAGCCCAACTAAAACCAGACAGATTTTTTCTCATTGGAACATGGATCTCCTTCGAGAGGGAGGGGAAGTGCTTTTTTTAACTTTTTCTGGTATGTTTTGGGATTTGGGGCTTTTTTTGGATGGCCTTAGTTGGCTCTTTAAAAGCCAGTAGCAGGTCCAGCCTTGAGTTTCCTGCTCTGAATCTAAATTTCCCAAGGCACAAGAAGTGACTTACCTGGAGATCATAAAGGCTGTCACAAAGCTCAACAGCCAGGATTAGAATCATATTTTCTACTTTATCTTACGTTCTCTCCAGTCAGTGCAAAACATTACCAAAAAGCATTACTACCAAATGATGCTGGGGCTTAAGAAGCATTGGCGTGGGAGCCCATCTAGATCCCAATCAGCCACATTGTCCCTGTTCACAGCATGACAATTATTTGTCTAGGCACTGAAAAAACACAAAGCAAGAAAAGTTTATCTGTTTTCAGTGTATTTTAATAAATGAAACAAACCTGGAGGTACGAGTTGGATTTCAGCAGCAAGTTAAACTTTTCCCTGACACGATGCAAGGTCTCTCTGCAGGGGTGTTAAGCAGATTTGCTAAATGCCACACTGGGAGACTCTCAGCTCTGGAGACTGCCAGACCACTGCCAGCTGTATATAAAGCTCCCCAGGAGTCAGGCTGATACTCTCAGGCTTCTCTGAAAACATTGCTGATCCATAGGGATAATCTCATTTCCTGGACCATGAAATAAGCTGTAGCCTAAGGGTTACAGCTGATGGCTGTGTGAGACACAATCACCAGTTTGACAAGTGCTGCTCTTCCCCAGGTCTGTGAGGTACATGGTGGCTTTTGGGCCTGCAAGAGACTTAGCTGAACTTGGCTGCTGCTCTCTGGTAGGGGCCACCATGTCTGATACACCCCTCTCCACTGCCTGCCTTGCACTGTCCCCAGACATGTCCACAGTGACCACTTCGCACATGTTTTGGAATAGGAGGGGTTTGCTATAGCATTTGTGTTTCCCAAAAGGCAAGAGAGCTGCAAAGCAGGTCAAACAACTCCTTCCTAGAACATATCCCTGCAGGTCCCATGGGTCCATGTGCCCAAGCACACACACATATGTAATGAGGTAGCTGTTTCTGCTAAGGCAAAGAGCAGTTTGGAGAGCTTTGGCTGTCAGGAGAACGGAGATTTGCAGCTTTGATGGAAAACAGTAAAGCTAGGTAAGTCTGAGGTCCTGCTCAGAGTGTACCTGCCAGGTGCTGAACTTCAAATCCCATGCCAAGTTGTCCAGCAATTTTGATTTTCAGAACTGAATTGCCAGCTGCTGGGCAGTCCCAGGCTGTGGGCACAGTACAGGTGTGAATGTGTTAAGCTTCAAGCTCTTGGGAGCTGCCCTCCCTTGTAAACACTAGACAGGGAATTACTACCCCTTGCCTGTCATCACCATTCTGAAAAGTAGATGTGCTATGTCCCTGTTCAATTAAAAAGAAGCCCAGGGTCACTGCCCTCCTTTGTGAAATGGGTCCATTCCATCTGAAGTGCTCCCCCTTGTTTCCTCTGGAGAGTGGTGGCATGGAAACAATGCCACCTCCCACCATGAAATGACAGCACACGAAAAGCATTTTGCACTGCAACCTTTTGCACATAAAGAGCTATACTAGTTTTGCTTCTAAAGCCGGAAAGATTTATACACATGGCTTTCTCTCAGCACTAAGGGAGGAGAAACTGAGGCAGTAAAATCCTGAAAGCCAGCAATTTATTCAAGATTGGATGCTGAGAGCACTTGAAGGCTTAAAGCTTATGGTATTTCACCTGCAGTTTGCAGCACAGGAAACAAAGGATAGGATTTTCACTAAATCCTAGCATTTTTAGACAGAAACCATGTATTTTTTTCCAAGTCACATTGACAGTCCTGTGGAAGTTCTCTTTGAGAGTTGTTACTACACAAGAGCTGTGTGCACAGCTCTTGGTGATGCACAGCCTGTTACCTGTGGCTGTAGTGACAGCTGCCCTGAAAGACAGGCTGGAAAGGACCTTCAGTCTTCTATTCCTAAGACCCCTCCTGAGGTCAGCTGTCCTGCTCTTCTCAGGCAGTGGCAGCACCTGACACGATCTCTGGTAAAAGACTTATCTCCAAAAGCTGAGGAAATAATTTCTGCCTGGTCTGGCTATGCTAAGTGACTTTGAGAGAGAGGTACATTGTGGCCCAGGCTGCCCTGCTCACCTGTGTGAACGGGGAATCCCAAACCTTTTCTTCAGTACTTTACATTGTGGGCTACAATGTAACTGGGAAGCAAACCCAGCTAATATCCTTTTTCCTTTCTTGGAGCAGTCTCTAATTTTAATTAAAAATTAAACCTTCACTGTTCCATCAGTAGCAGCATTTTATGGGAGTCCCTTCATCCGTAGTTTGGAAATTGGGAAACAGAAATATGACACAATTACCTTCAATTACCAAAAATATTACTTTTATGGAAG
Organism: Leptocoma aspasia; assembly: GCA_013399835.1. NCBI lineage: Eukaryota > Metazoa > Chordata > Aves > Passeriformes > Nectariniidae > Leptocoma > Leptocoma aspasia. Next base: position 437,354 of record VXAX01002993.1, on the reverse strand, counting down.
AAAAGTGAAAATTTGAATCAGTCGAGATCTGAAGCAGAGCAGTGAGAGACACATAGCAAAATTTTAGGGGAGTTTTCAGTGACCCATGGCCTTCAGAGAGGAGAAATAATCACGTTACTGTCTTTCCTCCCAGCTTGACAGAAATTTATATCCTTTAATCTCACACAGTGAATCCTCTGTTTGCTTGGGCTTTGGAGATTCAACAAGCACCGTCTGCTGTTAGCACAGAGCAGGATTCCCCCGTCACTCACTGTTCTGATCCTGGCCACAGCCATCAAGGACTGCTCTGCCTCTGTACACATAACATGGACGTGGATCAGGTACCAATTCAAATGTGCAACACAGCTCCGCCCATGCTGTCTGCAGGAGACAGAAACATCCACAGCAAAGTGCAAAAATAATTCAGTCTCTTCCAACGGACCCCTGGCGATGTTTCTTAGCATCCCTTGGCACATCCCACCTTGTGCATCCACCTCAACCCCCAGGAGCTACTGAGATGCTTGTTTTGCTCAGCCCAAGTCTCCTTTAGGCATTAAAGGCTCTTCTACCTGCGTTTCCAGGGAGATTAATCAATGCTGTGCATGCTGAAGTTCTGTACAGCCCATCGCAGGAGCCCCAGTACCCCTCTAAAACATTTCAAGCTTGTTTTTCTGCCATCCCTCTGCCTTGACCATCACCAGGCCAATACCAGCTGCATGCCTGGCGGTCAACATCCGCTGTTCCACCTGGAGTGCCGTGTCCCATTTTTACTTGAACAATTCTCCTCCTGTCCCACAGCACACAGGGACCCCCAATGGTTTGGATTTGAGCCCCATCTGGTGCGTCTCAGCCGCGCGTAGCCACGTCCCAGTGCCCGTCCCCGCCGCGCACATCCTCCAGCAGGTCAAGACATCACCATGTCCCAGCGCTGGCTCATGGCTGTGCTCTCACAGGGGTTGATGACGAGCTCTTTAATGCTCTCGTTGGTGTCCCCGATGGTCTCAGTGTCCAGGCAGAAGCGTGAAGCTATGTGTTCGATGTGTGACCCGACTTTGCCCCAGCGCTGAGGGGAGACACACGACAGGAAAAACGGTGAACAAGCTTCCTCCCCACGATGCTTTTACTGCACTGCTCCAGCATCAAGAGGACAGCTGTCATCAAGCCCTTGTGGCCTGATGCTGTCAAGTACAAGGTCCCTAAACCCACACCAAGCAGAGCACACGCTGAGCATTTTTCCCATCTGAAGCACACTCATTTAACTCGGCCTCTGCCCCGCTTCAGGAAGATAATATATTACTAACAGCTTTTTCCCCAGGTCACTGGTTCAAATGCCAGCTCAGTGATTAACTGCAGGGAAACGTTAGCATCTGCTGCCTGATTGGCAGCCCATGTGAACTAAATTGCCAGTTTGGGTTTGACTTCTGCATTGAAGTATCCAGATCACCACCCTCACTAATAGACATCCTTATCAACACACTCATTTAAGAGGCAAAGGGCTGAACAGGCCAGAGTCTGTACTCCCAAATTGACTGTGCTTCCCAGATGAAGTCATAGCACAGGCCATTTAATGTGCAGTAATACTGTGATGAAAGAAAGGGAAGTTCAAAGAAAAAGGCTCACCTGCTTGTTGTCACCTTCTTTACAAGGCGACAGCAGCACCTGGGAACCAGGGAAGAGGGTGTACACAGACAAACACAGCTGCTGCTGGCGGACGTGGTGGTTGTATGTGTATGTCCATTCCTGCACAGAGGAAAACAAAAAAAGGCAGTGAGAGAGCAGTGTTGATTCTTGCTATTCTTTTACCTGGAAAACAAACACTTTGGCTTGGATCCCGACCCTTACAAAATCAAGCACAAACCTCACTGACTTCAAGAGGCATCAGGAGAAGTCACTGGGACGTTTTGAGCCTCCCCAAAATTCCAGTTGTTGTTGAGGGACTGCAGGTACCAAAGAAAATGTCTAGAAAAGCTGCTGGAAGAACATGTTTCATGAGACAAAAGATTCCATAGCCAGAACTGAGCTGTGGTTGGAGAACTAAAGGATGGGAAAAAAGCAGAAGAGAGGCAGGAATAGTACTAACCATACAATGTGCAATCCTATTTTTTCAGAGAAGAGCAGCAGCAGAGATGCGTTGCAGCTGTCAGTGGGAGACAAGAGTGATACATAGCAACTGTCTGCAACTCCTGGGGTTCTGTCACCAAATATCACAAAAATAAGAGGTAAAGCTCTGCCTTCTATCAATGCAGTGGGACCAAATTTCAAAGGTTTGCTGTACTGGTTTGCTATAACCACTGCCACTCCCATTCCACTGGGCTGTCTTGGAGTTTTTTTTCTTCTGCTGCTTTTTCATTTTCACCAGCTTTTTATCAGCTTCTCAGCCCCAGAAATAAACTTTGGAGGAACAGAGACTTTTTGTCCTGTGTGATGCTTACCAAAGAACAGGAGCTCTCTGGGATTACCATCTTTTTCACCACTGGATGTTTTTGGGAGAAAAAGAGGAGCAGCTGATGGTTTGACAAGGATTTCCAAATGTGCTGGACAAAGCCATCATGCACAGACACAATGCTTAGCCCAGGAGTGTTTCACAGAAGTTTACTCCAACGTTTATTCCAGCTGAACATTTTCTATCACTTACCTGTGCTTGTATTACCCAAGAGCACCTCCTGAGAGGACCCCAGCCAAGGGATGCCTGTCTCCCTGTTATTCGTGTGTGTGCACAAGCAGACAAGAGCTGGTTTGGCTGATGGGAAACCACAAACCATGCTTTTACATAACCCTGGAGAGGGACTTCTGGAACAGGGGTTTTGCTTGTAACTGCTACAACTTTGTGTGAGCACCAACTTTGAAATTAGAAAGAGCGGGGCTGCAAGGGTTTTCCGAGGGCTCCCGGCCAGAGTGCAAAGCAGGATCAACTCCTGCTGTGTAAATGGCTCTGAGCAGCAGCAGTGGGAGCAGATGGAAAGCAGATTTCTGAGCCATGGCAGGGCAGGTGAGCAGGGCTGGAGGACCAACAGCAGGCTGGCTTCACTATCAGAGTGCAATGACCCTGCCAAAGACAGCAAGGCCAGGGAGCAAAAGGGTTCCCACAAGAGACCCCAGAAGCCACGGCAGATGCTCTGACAGGGTACAGGCTATGAAAACTCTGAACCTGTTGTGAAAGAAAAGGTGCAAAGAGGAAGCAGAACAGTTGGAAGCTCAGCTATGGAGAAGTCAGAGCTCCGTGAGAAGTGGTGTGAGCATCAGTGTTGGCAGTGGAGGGGAAGGCAGTGCTCTAACATATGGCTGTTAGGCTGGGGCTGGAAAAATGGGGCTCCTGGGAGACTTCAACCCTTTCTGAGTGCTGGAGGGGAATGTGAAGAATGGCTGCCCTACTCTCAGAGCTGGGATGCCTGCAGCTCCCCTGACTTTGAATGGTGGAGGTTTTGGGTTGCATTAGCATGAGTTATTAGAGCAGGGAAACACTTGCAGTCCTTTGGTATTTGTCACCGTCAGCAGCTCTAACTCCTCTCTTCAACTTCAAAACAGACAGCTACAGGCATTTAACTCCTGGGAATATAAATCCCACTTTCATTCAGGTTCTTAGCCACCTGGAAGGGAAAACATGCTTTTGCACAGCAGACCCAGCTCCACAAGGACTTCACACTGTGATCCCATACTCTGTGCTTCTTAGCCCGCTATTCCCCACCAGCTCATGGAAATCAAACCTGGCTTTCTGAACAGCCTGCCCACAGGCTCCTCAGCAAGAGCTGCCCAGGATCTGGGTACATAACAAGCATTCATTTTCAAAGCTGTAATCCACACCCAAAGGGCCTTCTGGCAACTACTTTTCTTTGTCATATGGAGCAGGGTTTACCTGATCCTACAGTGAACACGTTCCAGACATCCCAACCATGCATGCTGTCAGCTGCTGTGTAAACCACCAGCCTGGGAAATCAGGTGCCAAATTAGTCCAGCATCTGTGAAGAACCAAACCCTATGGGGCAAGCTCCAACATCTGTTCTTGGCACCCACGCTGCTACAAGCTGCTTTGAAAACCTGCTTTACATTTTTAACCAATTGTTTGTCATTTTAGCTCAGGATAAGGCTGAAGCTATACCCATGAGGATCCTCAGCAGCAGCCAGTTAATCCTGTAACTTGTGTATATGTTGCATTCTCCAACTAACCCAGGCCATGGGACTTTTTTGTTTGCTTGTTTTGACATCTTAACCTTCTTGCTTCACTGAGGTTATCTCACAGAAGACTGCTCCTACCAGAGGTTCTCCATGATTTTTTTTCCAGACCAGGCTATGTTCAAACCTTCAGAACATTCACATCCTCTCAAGGCAGGGCCATCCCCTCATCCAGCAGTGGACCATGGGATAGGAAGGGTGGTGGTAACCATTTTCCCTAAGCTGTTGCTCATCATAAGAAGTGAGGACTCCAGGGCTGGATGTGTGCATCAGTTCCAGAGCTGACACTGGATCCTACCCTCCTGCCCCCAGGCTGTCCTTCCACTGTCTTTATCTCAGCTGACAGATTTTCACACAGCTCATCTATCTCGGGAGAATGGCTTTTTATGGAAGCCAGTCCTGTTGAATATGTTTTATCCAGCTCTAATCATGTCTTCTTCCCTTTCAGCCCTAGATGAAAGCCAAAGAAAATTATGCAGAAAATGAAGAAATTTGAAGGGGGAGGAGGAGAGAAGTCAGTTAAACACCACAGGATCCATGAAGGACTTTGAGTTAAAATACATGCCCATGGCCACACAAATTTTTATCTTGTCCCTTCTCTTCCCTTATTTTTGTCATTTGGGATTAAGTTTGGGGTTTTTTTCCATGAGGAATTACTTTATCTCCTAATCCCTGGCACACTGACGTGGCCAGCACAGCAGTAACAGCAGCAGAGCTTTGCACCACAGAAGCTGTGGTGGATGGGGCAGCCCATGGTACTCCCAAGGAGCCCTGCAAGGAGCTAGCATGGCTTCAGGGCTGCAGACTTGCCTGAGGAGATGCCATCAGGGTTTAGAGCTGACCCAGAACCAAAGAAAAACAGAGATACGAGGTAAAACTGACATCAAGATTTCCTGCCTTTTCAAAGGCAAAGATGGAGGGGTGGTGGAGCCAGGAGGAAGAGGGTGGACTTGGAGAAGAGAGCATCACCAGCTGCACAGCACATCCAGCAACCCCCTTTCCCCAAAGCCTCAGATAACACCAACCCCCTCATCTGAGGCTTGCGACTGTTTCTCAAGCCTTTAGCATCATCTGAGCTGGCACCTGTCACTGTTACTCAGCATTATTGTGAACTGAGGAAATTATTTTCAAGAGTGACCTTTGGGTTGGCATAGCCTGGCTGGCAGATGGAGCAAGGAGCCCCTCAGCCCGGGAAGGAGCAGTCCCACGGGAGCCCAGCGTTCCATGGCAGCGAGGCCTGTGCTGCCGAGAGAGAGGTCAGCCACACCCTAAAGCAGGAGTAGTAGCAAGAGAAAAGTGTTCCTGAAGGAGGTGGAACAATCTAATTATCCAATTACCTCAAAATCCCAGGGAAGGACTTCCCAAGGCACGCGACTGCACGAGTCACTGAAGGACAGCAAAGTGCTGCCCTCATCAAAGTCTCTGGGATACAACTGGCACTTCCACACACCTCAGGAGAAGGAAAGCAAAGGACACAAGGTGCCCAGGACAACCTGGGTGCAGAGATAACACTGGTGCCCCCCTGCTCTGCTTGCTCAGCCTGGCTCCCATAGCTCCAGCCAGCCTACAGCCGGGGCAGGTCATGCCCATGGAGGAGAAGAACGAAGGCTTTTGAAGGGAAGAAGGTCAGAAGAGAATGTTTATGGTTGAGATGTCTCAGGAAGGTCACTTAGTTTGGATAGATGCTCTCCAAAAAAAGTGCAGATCCAGTCAGCACATGGAGGACCTCAAGCCAACTGGGATGAGCATCAAAGCCACACCAGGCAGATCATTACACTGCCTTTCCTTCCCAAGAAGAGTCAAGGTCATGCCACTCAAATGCAATGGCAGCCACTCAGCTGCAAACCCCAGGTATTTTGGGGTGCAGGCCCAAGAAATGGATGCTGCAGCCTTCCCCCTGTTTCCTCGCTTGTCTAAAAGATGCCTGAGCTTTACATTCCTCTTGCAGCAACTGCTCACACTTGTGTTATATCCAGGTCAAAGCATCTTCAGATTTTTTATCTGAAGTATGTCAGGCTTCCTGAAGCTGCTAATGACTTAAATAAATCCCAGTCAGATGTCTTTTCCAAACTCTATGAACTAATATCAACTGACACTTGGTTTGAAAAAAAAAAAACCCCAACTACTCACATCTTCATTAGATAGATGAGGACAAAATTATGATCAATTATTTTCCCTCAGATGTATTTCTCCTGTGAAAAACTAAGTCAATCTGTTCATTTAGCAAATGAGACGCAACAAGGCACGGAGGGCCGGGGCTCCGGTGGGCAGGAGCACAGGCAGAGCCTGCTGTGCCCTGGGGATGGGCACTGCACAAACATCTCTGCCCCTCACTAACTCAGGTGCCCCCTCACAGCCACCCTGGGGTCCTCCACCACATCAAGATCCCTCTGAGAGCCACCTCAGGGGACAGAGCCCATCCTGACCACTGCCAGGCCTTCTGGGGGGGAAAGGGCCAAGTGGATCCCCAGGATGAGAAGACAGAGCTCTCCTACACAAAGATGAGGGGTCTTCTTGTGCCTCAGTGCCCCTTTCAGTAATTCAGGACCAACACTAGACACCATTAGGAAGGTTTTTTGAGACCTGCTAAGGGTGTCAGTCTGATTTCACCACTGAGTACTTGTCCCAATTTACCAAACTATGGATGTAGCCAGAGGTCTCACAACACCCTTCCCCTACACTACAGGTAGAAAAACCTAAACTAAAGAGCAATTGATTGCCATCTGACAGCTCCTGTGCCTCTCTCCTCAAACCATGACAGCCCAGATCTTCTCAAACCCAGTCTCGAGACTTCATGCATGTAATGTTGGTAAAGAGATGGGGCAGCCCAGCAGGGAGACAGCTACAGAAAGGCAATCAAAGCAACCAAATTACTGCTACTATAATAGTGATAATAAAGAATTTGGACAGCCAGGATATTTTCACGGTACTTACTGAACGCCAAGAAAGCACAGCTTTGATTTAGCTAAGCCTATTTTTCACAAAATGAAGCTTAGGGTAAACAAGACGTGACTTCAGTATGTTAAAAGTGAAGATTATTGCTCTATTCTGGAATATCAAATGCAAAACCAAGTAGCATTCAGAACTGCTGCATAATCAATCCTACACAGCCTGGTGACTGTAACACCCATGTCATCCACAAGTTCAGGTGGTCTTGTGGCAACTGAGTCATTAAAATATAAGTTTCTATTCAAAATAAAACTTTAAATATCCTGCTTTAATCTGAACTATTCTCCATGTGTGCAAGTAACAAAGAACTATCCTAGAAAGACAGAGAAAGATAAAAAGGAAAGGCTTTTCTCTATTCATGCTCTGTACTGAGTGTATCTGTTCTACAATCTGTTTGTAGTGCATTTTTGTGCTCCTTTGCAGAGTTAGTCCTGGATATGCACAAGAAATGGAGCTGCTATCCAGTGGGAAGTGTTGACCTATTGCAAACTGCTGCAGAATCAGAACAGGAAGATGAAAAGTCTGTGGCATGAAAAATTCCAAAAATTTACTGCACAGAAATGTCACAACAAAATGTGTTTGGTGAGAATGAAACAATCCAACTTGTTGGCATGACATTTCTCATTTTAAAATACCACATCAAATTGGTATTTCAGAAAGACCACATCATTTTGAAACACTAACTTGCAGCAGCATTTTCCGTTCTGATTTTCCCTGATTTTTTTTTTTAAACAGCTGATTCATTGGAAGTTGCTATTGTCGTTAGAACACTTTTCCTTTCTTCTGCAGAGCTAGCCCTGAAAAACATGATGACCTGCTCTCATCAGCTTGCTGTTTGTGTGAAAAGTCTATGTAGCAGTAGAAGAAAGGAAAACAATTCTGGAACACAGAAACCAGTGAAACCATCAGAAGTGTTACTGAGTGGCACTTGCAATTATATTAACTACATTTTCTGAACTGACTAATATTCAAGTAGTCACTGTTGATTTTGTCATGCTGTGAAACAGATAGTAATTTCCTGCCTACAGACAGGCATGCAACTGCATTTGAAAGAGATGCATATAATGGCATGCTTTGTTTGCACACACAAATCAGGGATATTTTAAGCAATCTCCCCAAGCTGGGCCTTTTATATGCACAGCTACTTGGTTTGAATATGTAACCATGAGGGTTAAGGATGTACAGCCGAGTGGAAGCAAGCACACCACACCATTTCCTACTGAATTATTTCATGGCAACCATGGAGAAGCAAAGGATTGTTATCCTCCCTGTTTTACAGATGGGAACACAGAACTTACTGACAAAATCACAAAGGGAGCCTGAAGCAAAGGTGAGTTTTGAAGCTGTGGATATCTTCAGGGTCTTGCTCCAGAAACTCTGCTGCAAGGCACATGTGCCTGCTCTTGGCTCTAAAATCTCCTAGGCTGTGCTTTTGAGAACATCAATTTATACAGCTTTTTCTCATCTCAGTGAGACTGAAAAAACTGAGATCATCCTCATTAAATTCTCGCTAGTTTAATGGGCAATCCAATACTGAGAGAATGCAGAGAATATGAAGTTACAAATGCCACTCTAACTCAGTCCATTTTGAGAGAAAAAAGGCTGAGACATGAGAGGAAGTTTTAATTCTTTTTGCCTTTGATCTGTGCAGATGAGCAGCATGTGGTGTTCCTGGGCAGCGGGAAGAGCTCAGCACAGGCTCCCATGGAGGTGAGTGGGACACACTGTCCTGTGGCTCCTGCACTAGTCCCTGCTGCTGCCCAGGGCCTCCACCAAGGTCAGGTGGGGTTGCTAGGGTTTAGAGATATGCTGCCTAAGGAAAGACACTAGCAGAATGGGTAAATCCTCCAACAGAGCTTTAGCAACCTTAAGAAATCATCTTGAAGCTGCCCCCACGGCTTCTTCCCATCCAGCATCACGGGGATACACAACACATCTTACCTGTGCCTTTGGCACTGTGCCCTTGCTGCTGTTACAAGGATTTAAGCTCAGGATGGGGAGCTCTTGGTCTTCAGACTTGTGTGACTCCAGGCAGCTCTGCCTTTGCCTGATTATCCCAGTCTGATAGAGCGATTCCTCGGGAATTTTGTGGGAACAGCGTGAAAACAACATCGTACTGCCCCATGCACAGGGAGGCTCAGCAGGGTAAGGTTGCACCATTTCACCTTCAGAAAATGAGGGGTGGCAAGATCTACCACAATACTGAAGCACTGAGAGCAGCACGTGGACAGGGGCGCTGCAGAAGCAGCACTCAGAGATGGATGGCTGACCTTTATAAGAGGGAAAAATAAATAACTGCACAAGGCAAACAGAGGAGCCAGGAGTAGGCTGTGAGCAGGCTGAAGGTCAGCCTTCAGCTTACAGGAGAGGGAAACTTTATAACAAACTGTCACAGAGACCTGGCATTGCCTGTGAATGCTGCTGTGCAATGCCACACATGGCAAAAAAAAAAAAAAAAAAGTAAGAAAATGGCTAAAAATCATCATTTTCACCCAGTGATTCTGCACTCAGCTCTTGCACGAGCAGGTCCCTGAAGGTATCTCTAGAACTTTAGCATCCTTTCTGAAGATGGCTTCTGATAGGGACCAGGGGAATGAATGCAATGGTTTCTGGGGTAAATTGGTAACTAAAAGATATCTGTGCAAAAGCAACAATATTTAGGAAAGCATTGGGCTAGAAGCAAGGCAGAGCAATCTGAATACAAGTCATAAAATCCTAGAGTGAATGGTTTCACAACAGAGAAGCCCTGAACACCACAGACAGTGTGAAAGGACTGGAAATTAGGTGCTTGTACTGAAACACCCCAGCAGAGGCTATAGTGGATTTTCTGCCTTGGGATACTTTTGTAAGGAAAATTCTCTAATTGCCCTACACAACCTGTTCCACAGCATGGGCAGGAGGATACCTAATGAATTCCCAAGAGCAAATGGGAATAACTGGTGCTTTGTCCCTCACCAGGCCTGCAGCAAAGAGCTTAGAGGAAGCAGATATCACAGAATATCCTGAGTTGGAAGGCACCCCCAAGGATTTCCAAAGCCCTGCAGTGTATCGCACTGTGAGCAAGCTGTGCAGCACAAAATTCAGTCTGCCCTTCTGTGAGGCCCAAGGGAGGGGGTGCCTATGTCTCTGGGGTAGAAGAAAGCTCCGTGGGGCAGGAGGGAGGGATGGAGCATGCCACTGGCCTGCTGGATGCAGGTGGAGATTGCACATCCATACCGAAGTTCGGGATAAACGTTTTCCAGGTACCACTTGAAGCTGTGGCATTTCAGCTTCTTCCGCAGCTCCACTCTGCTCTGGATGCTGTGGGAAGAAAGTATCACAGAGATACAATGAAAATGATGAAGGTGAGACCCAACACCCCAAAAAGGGAGGCTGAGAGAAACCCATCAGAAATGCACAGACAGCAAACACAAGAGCATCAGTAGCTCTAGTTTCTCTCTGCATGAGCTTGAGCAGTTGTTTTGATCTCTGTCTCTTTGGAGGTCTCACTTGGTAAAATGGCATGATGATATATTGTTATTTTAACAAGGAGTCTGGAGCTGAAAAGGTTCATGGAAGAGCACAGTCATTTACAAATGGTTAGTAAAACATATATGCTGTCTACTATGCAATAACCCTTACCTAAACATATTAACGTATTAGGAAATTAAAATATGCTATTTGTTATTCTAAGTTACTCTTGGTTTACAGGACTACAGGAGGCCTTGATGTGCAAGACCACCTAAACACTCTGGTAAGCCAGCAGAAGTTAATCACACAGTGAAACACTTTTTTCTTTTATTAATCAGGACAAAATTCCTGCTGAGGGATCATCTGTACAGTGACATTTTCAGAACTCCAGCCCCTCCCTGGGCCAGCCTCCACCTGTGGAACTGTTATGAGCTGGCTTTTATGGAATAGTGAGAAGCCTCCAGTATCTCCTTTTCACATAGGTCGACTTCTCTATACCCTACTACACACTAAGCAGACTACAGAGCTGCTACTTTGCTACTTCATTCTGTGCTGACGGATGGAAGAAGGATATTAATTCAGTGGAAACAGAGGATTCACCAGGACTTCAACTTATTTATCCTGGAGATTGAAGAGTGGTCACAAGGATTTCAAGTTTGGACTCAGAAACCCCCTGGAGTCTGAAGGAAACTTTCTAAGGCAAAGAGGAGCATGTGAAAATGGGATATACACCACAAATATTTACAGTCCTCCTGAGAGGGAGGCATTTCTGACTCGTCACAGAATGAATGGCAAACTCCCTGCACCCAAACACTTGCTGCCTTCCAATAAAGCATCAGCAGGCCAAAAATCTGATGATTGTCCTGCCTGTCATCTGCCACCAACACCTCTGGACCACTCTGGGATCAGAAGCAGTCCTATGTAATGCCAAGGATAGGACAGAGGCAGAGGGGGTTTTCCCCCACCTGGGTTTGGTTCACTCATGGAATAAAGCAGCACAGCATTTGAACTGGCTGTCTATCCACCTCACTGCTGTAGCACGTGCCTATCATTAGTATTTCATTGTCAATACAGAAACAACACAGGCACGTTTCCACAGCAGGGGACATCTCTGTGAGCACCCTCTGCAGCAGGCAGGGCACAGGCAGGGCACAGGCAGCAGAGGAAGAATCCTTACTTCCCAAAAGGCCTCCCCTGGGCTGCAGGCCGGGCAGCATAGTAGTACTGCTTGAACTCGTCCATCCACACCTCCGCCGTGCGCTTGGTGTTCCTGAGGGAGGCAAAGGGACACACTGAAACCAAGGGGGCCTGCAAGGTGACATCTTCCAAAATGCACCACCTGATCCATCCTGCCCTTCTCCCACCCTCAGCTTGGTCTTCATCCAAGCCCCCTCTGAGCCAGCCTATCCCTCACTACCAGAGAAGGTACCCCTTCCTTCCCATTACTCCAGGGACCAAACACATCAGGCCAAATAATGCTTGGATGAAGAATTCACCATTTCAGACTCAGGGAGACACTTTTCATCCACCAGACCCAGAACTGAAGGTTGTCTTAAGCATCATCTCCAAGGCAGGAGTGCTTGGGGTTTTATTTAGTGGCTGGCATGGAGCTCTGAAAAGTTTGCCAAAGATCTGCAAATATTTCCTTTGTTTCAATCCTGAATGGACTCTCCTGCTTTGCACTCAGAGGCAAACCTCAGCATTCAAAACTTAAAGAGGAAGCGCCCCACCACAGTGCTGCAGCATGAATGCCAGTCTCCCACATCAGCCAGGTGTGTCTGCAGAAGGTTTCCGAACCTCAGCAAATCTTCTGTTAACTTCAGATGGCTCTAACTCCTCTTGCAAATGGATTTCTTGCTCCATGCCTATCTGCCTGTCCCTGCCCAGATCAGGGAAGTCATCCAGTCTCCTGCTCCAAGGCAGGCCAATGCCTCCAAGCTATTGCTGCCACACCACTAAGCTGCAGCTGCTGTGGGCAGGCTCTGGATCCAGCCAAGTCCCAGGTGCCCAGAAAAGGATTATTTTGCACATGAAGCCAGCACTACACTGGAGCCTGAGCTGTCTCTCACACTCAAGTAGGGGCTCTGTGGAAAAGCAATCAGTATCTGGCAGAAAGGTGGAGATATTTTTTGCTAACACCTCTATTTAAACACAAGTGCTACAGAGCATCAGGCTGCCAGGAGCTGCTTCTCCTCTCAGCCTATACACTATAACATTAAGGCTGATAGATACCCTAAGGTTAATAACAACCCAGCTCCTGATGCCTACAGGTACATTTCTCCAGACATTCTCAGCTCCTTGCTGATTCATGGGCTTCCTCCTCTCCCTCTCTAAAGCAACAGTCTAAGTGCTCTTGCTCAAGAGATGACTAAATCAGTGTCTACATCTGTACCTAACCTTCCCCAATGTGCAGGGCTCTTTTGTTTGGCTTCCTGATCTCATTTGAGTTTACAAGAAACACGGGGATAAATGCCAAGGCTCACACCCAGGCATGACACACACATCCCCGAAGTCCCCAGAAGCCTGTGCCTGACAGGAGTCAGAAGAGCTGTACCCATTCAAGCTCCCCTTGCTCCTCCTGCAGGTGATGCAGTGCAGGCACCACCTTTCCACTCAGGTTTGCAGCCACCCTGACAGTGGAGATTTTGCCAGATCCCAGGCCCCTCTGAAGTAGTCTTGCTTCACTACTGAAAGCAAGAGCCCTCCTAGTGATTCTCAAATCTGTGCTCTGCTCCTTGATGATGCCCTGTGCCTGTCACCGCCCTCCCCTTCCTGCTCCACCCACTGTGTGGCTGGAAATCACACATTAGGTGTTAGTGAGAGGTGTCATTTGCACTCCCCCTTGTCTCAAGCAAAGGCTGAGGAAGCTGCAGAGAGCCTGGGTCAGCAGTAACCCCGCGGCAGACACCTGGGTCTTCACAAATGCTGCTGGCTCTTTCTAACCGTGGGAAGCTCACACTAAAAGGAAAGCCTGGTGTGTAAGCTCTCACAGCTGCAGGTTAGCTCAGAAACAACCCTGCATTTACTGTAAGTGCTTTTCTCTGTCGTTCACTTAAGCAACAATGTTCAGCCTCACACTCTAAACGGGGAGGAAATCCTTCCTGACCTCACTAGCTGCTCTGATCATCTTTCCCATGCCTATTCCCACTTCTGGATTTCCTCCTTCTTTGCCTGATGTTTCCAGGATCTTAGCCCATTTCAGGCAGCCCTTTCAGTACCTGATTCAGCCTGTGTTCCTGTGTGTGAGGAGAGGTGCCCTTCAGCTGGTATGCCCTGGCAGTCCCTTCAGTATCCATGCCAGCCAGATGCAGCCCACTGCTGCCTCTGGGAGAGAGCACCAGCCTGGAGACAGAGCCACCCACTCCACCAAGATGTGTGGCTCCCACCCCAGAGAGGCACTGGGAACCAAATTTTCTGGTTCAGTTGAGCCACACTGAGCCCTCAGCTAAGGTCACTGGCTACTGACAGACGTTGCTGGCAGCCTGATTTCAGGTCATTATAAATGCGTTCTGATGACCTCAAGGTCTAAACCATTTGATGTTCCAGTAGCCAGCACTCAGGGATGTGCTGGGGCCATCCCTCCATTTCTGTGCTGATGAAAGCTACCATATAAATGTCCTATTTCTGTCATATTCTCGACACTGGAGAAATCCTATGGGACAGTTGTGTTGACTTACATTTTCTTCAGCTCAACAAATTCCTGCCCAAGGATATTTCAAAGTTTTCCACACAAACTTTCCTGCCTGTCTTCTCTGCTCCCCCCCTCTCTACAAGGCTGTTTCACAAGAAAAAAAAGCAAAACAAAGCAAGTACAAACCACTTACTTAATGTATGTATTGGCATTTCCCTCTGGAAAGACATAGGGATGTTTCTTCCGAAAGACGTGCCCAACACGGCTGCAGGGGATGATTTCCAGGCTCCCTCCACACATCCACACACGGAAAGAGATTTCTGTAAGAGAAGCAGCTTCAGCACTTTGTCTTTCTGTCCTAGAGCAGTCTGAATCCTGGTGTTAGCTCTTACTTCATCGTACAGCAGCATTAAACTGGGGTAAATCAATTACCAGACGGGCTTTCCTAGGCACAACGGCCTTAAAAGTGCATTTCAAAGCTTCTTTGCAAGCTGTTTGAAGTCAGTGCACTTGAAACCTGCCTCTGGCACAGCAGGTGCTATCACAATGGTGAGCGAGCGTGAGACCGTAAGCAGGTCCCTTCTCATACACTGCAGAATCCTCTTGCCAGTTTTGTGCCTCCCTCATTACTTCTGCACTGCCTGTTTCAGAGTCACTTCCCTCCAAAGGGCTGTCAAGTTCACCGGGAGAAGCTATGAATTCTCTCAGTTAATGACTACAACTGTCATTAGCTTTGTGAATCCACCATTGATTCTGCAAAGTGAACAGAGAGCGGTGCATCCATCGCCTGTCCCAAAATGGACAGGAGCTTACCCTGCCCAGGTACTCTGGGCCTTGAAGGCCAATGCTGCAGTCAAGCAAGGCATGCACCTTCACACAAGCTAAGGTCAGCAGTGGGAGGGATTATCCCAAAAACCTGGATAAGTTGTCAGTATGGGAAATGTCTCCCAGTCACTCCAAGCCACTCTATAGCTGGCCCACAGGGCCCTTCTCAAGAAAAATGAGCCTGTGGCACAATTGACACCAGAAGTTATAAAGCTCTTGGCAGGGAGCTGGATGAGGTAGGAAGGGTAAGCAGCATGGCTGAGCTAATGGGTCCATCTGGTCCTGATGCTTATGAAGCTATGAATCTGTAGCTCTCTTGTCAGACAGTCATGCTCAGACAGAACTGGCATGGAAAAGAAATGAAATTAAAATGAAAAGGCTTCTGCAGTTCTTTGAATCCTATTTTATCATCTGTTGACAGTGCAGAGCTATATGTAGAATGTATCTACTTCAAAACTAATAATTCCTTTTCACACACACTCCCCCATTTAACTACAGAATTAAGACAGGAGAACACCCATTGTCTTTGCCAGCTGTGCTCCCAGCAGTCCCCTCATATATGCCAGCACAAGGATGACTTGCGCCCAGGTCGGATGCTGCAAGACAAGCACCTGTGGCAGGAAGGCCAATCAGGCAGTGTGGACAGGACTCCTCCTCCTTCACGGGCAGGCACTGCTGGCAAAGACAATGGGTGTTCTCCTTCCATCCCTCCAAAACCAGCTCACAACTTCAGGGAGCAAAGGCCAATTGGAGCCCAGACCTTCAAAGCCCTCAGAGCACACACAACTCAGCCCTGAGCTGCTGCAGAGGTGGGAGCCAGGTTCGTGTTGCTCCCATCCCGCTCCCAGCACACCCACCTTCCCCTGAGCTGATGGAAATGGGAGGCTGACACAGCTGCAAAGCCTTCTTGCCTTGATGTCTGCGTCCAAAATTCAAGGCTTTTATCCCATCCCCAACAGCTGGCCCCAGCAGCAGAGACAAGCAATGGCAGGGGTGGGAAAGCACAGCAGGGAGCAGTATTCCTTTCCAGAAATTCCCCCCTCCTTCCCTTCACTGCCATGTTTACATGCAAGAGCTGTCAACAGCAGCTGGAGCCTCACCACTTTCCCCAGTGCTGGCTATTAAGAGGCCAGTAAAACGTGCCCTTGTGCCATGTCCTGGTGCTATATTGGGAGCAACCTTAATCACAGCTGCAGGGAAATGAGATTATGGCCGGATGTGGCCACTCTAAGCTGCTGCTCTCGGTTCCCCTGGCACGTGGCTGTTGCTGTCACTTGTCTGTGTGTCACAGCACTGGCCACTCAGCTGGCACTGCTGTGTCAGTCACAAGGGCACCCGATACAAGGGGACAACCACATGAGCAGCTGTGGAGCACAGCGTGGCTGCTGCAAGCTGCCTTCCCCTCCTCTGGCTCTGGTCCTTCTGCTCGGCCTGGGAGAAGAGCAGCTCCCTGACGTGCCGAAAGGGAAAGACTTGCACCATTCAGTCCTTGCCTGATCTTTTTAAAGCCTAATGAAGAGGTCATCTCTGTGTATTGTGAACTGGAATGAGGACACAGTGCACAGGAGATGCTGAGGAGTCTGAGCTCTCTGCTTCAGGCTAGTTGCACCCTGCAGAGCCTGCTCCAGGTAGAGCAGAAACAACAAAAGCACAAGTTCCCACAGGGAGGGATCACCCATTGAGCCATCCATGGAAGGTAACAAAACAAGGGCTCTGGACAGGCAGCCAAGAGTTAAGTGCCCCAAGGGAAGGCAAACTGAAGCACCAACTAAAGCATGGTACAGGGTCAGCTCAGAGGAGCCAGGGGAGCAGGAACCAACAGTGTGCTTCCCTTGACCCTCAAGAGATGTTGCCAGTGCCCCTCCAAGTGACCCCCAGGAGGGGTGTGCGCAGTACACGTTGGGGTGTGCTGGACTTGGCCTTCATTCAGCAAAATACCTCTAGCACTTCTTGCTGGCCTGCAAGTCCTTCCTGCCATTACTCATCTACAGGGAATTCAGTAAATTTAAGATGCAAAACACCTACGGTATCTTCCTTCAAAGCCAAACATGCTCACTTTCGTTCTGCCTTAAGCCTCCAGCCCTCCCCAGCTGCCCCATCAGTAACATTAAAGGCAGCAGTGCTGCTCCTCAGGACCAGAGCCCTGCATCCCCTCAGGACTAAGCTACCAAGAAGAGCATGGTTCACTGCAAGTGCCCAAAAGAAGCAGGTCAGCTCCTGCTGTCCATTCCCTGCCCAGAGCTGCCCAGGGCCAGCAGGGTGCAAAGGAGAGTTGGGACACGCTGCCCTCGACTGCCGCACCTGCAGGAGATGGAGCTATGAGCCAGGCATGCTGCTGCTCCCAGGGCAATGGGCAAGATGGGATCTGCCCTGCTGCTATGCAGGCCTGCACATTGTTGTTGCAATATTGACCTTGATTTTGCTTTCCTTTGTCACACAAGGCCCTGGTACACCCTGCAGCACTGCCAGTGCATGTTTGGTCAGGACCAGCCTCCTGGGGCATAGCACCAGTAAGGGAAAACTCTTCTCTGCAGGATGGGCCATAACCAGGCATAACCTGCTGTTACAGGGCATGGGACAAGCTGCCAGGATGGAGCTTCCCCCAAGAGCAGGCTGTCCTGTCACTGTTCATCTCCCAGGAACAGCTCCTGCTGGCTGCTGTCAGAGAGGAATGACGAGCACTGACAGACAGCAGGTCAGACAAAGCATGGCAGTTCCTCTCCTGCTCTTCTCCTGTCCAGTTCCCTTCTTGAATGCTTTGTTTGGGCTATTGATCCAGCAGGGCAGGTGGGAGGGCTGCCACTCCCCTCCCAGGTTTCCTCACAGCCACCCCACTCAGATACTTTGGGTCAGTTCAAAGGCAAGACACCCGCACACTGAGAGAAATCATGGAAGAGTGAGATTCCTACTGCATAACAAGATATAAATAAATAAAATAAATCTAGAGGGACAAAGCATGGAAAGGCAACACCAGTGCCAGGCAGTGGATGGATTACTGCAAGGCAGCAGCATCTGCTCCCTTGGACAACTGACAGCATTGCTCTGTGTGTTGAGACATAAGAGCCTTCCTTCCTGGCTAGCCCCACTCCCCAGAGGTGCAAGCTATTAAAGCCAGGTTCTGATCTGTCTGCCTGACATCAAGTGCCTCCCCCTTCTTTCATGGGTACAGTCTATTGTTCTGATCCACAGCATCACTGCAGCTTCAAAGGGAGAACAGCTCAGCCCGATCCAGCTCTGCTTGACAAGGGGACAAGGGACAGGCTGTTACCTCTTTCATGTGCCCTCTCAAGTGTGTTTGGAGGAGATTTCTTTATGTCCATCTTGTCCCATGATAAGTACCAGAGGTGAGAGAATTTAGGTCAGCTCAACCCTTTTTTTTTTGGTGCAGGAAAAGTGACAGTATCGCAGAGAGCCGGGCAGCTCTCAGCCACCCAGGGATACAGGAATGGATAAGCAGCCCTGGTACTTTGCCACCTGTTTGCTGCATGCTGATGGAGCTATAGTTTCAGGTACTCTGCAAACTCAAGGAGGGACCTCAGTTCATAGCTTGGAAATGCTGTCATTCATGGAATAAGACATATTCTTTGCTTTGTTAAGGAGAAAATAATATCAGGAAGGAATAGGAGGGTGCATGTAGTGTTCTCTCATCTGTTGGTTACACCAAAGCTGAAAATTGTGTGGTTGAGGGTATTTACCTACAGAAAATCAAAGCAGCATGGAAGGCAGGCAGTCCCAAGTACCAACAATTGCTCACTTCCTATCATTTGTGGTTCCTGGATCTCCCACTCTCTTAAGACCACAACCAATGAATATAAATGAGGGAAACCACCCAAACCACCCAGAACATTCCAAGTGAAGTCTGAAATGACCTTGTATCCATCTGGCATGACTCAGAAAGGGAAGCCAGTAGAGCAAGGCATAGGAGGATGAGGAACAACTCACCAAAGTTCTCCCCACCCCAGATGTCCATGGCACTGTCGTACTTCCCCAGGCGGTTGAACCAGGCCTTGTCGATCACAAACAGCCCCCCAGCAATGATGGGTGTCCTGAAGAATGGACAAGGAGAAGAGGACACACTCTCAAGCACTGCTGCAGCACCTGGATGCATGGAAGCAGCCCTTCCTTTTGTCTCCTCTTCCATGACCAGGACATTACCTACGTACCACCTTCTCACCAAGAAAAGGACAAAACACCCCAAAATGCATCTGAGCCTCTCTTTCAGCTGCCTTGGTGTTTTGCTGTCAATCATAAATTGCCTGGCACTTAATGACTGGCTAATGCACCCGTCAGCACAACTCCTACAAGCCCAAAGTTGACAGCCCTGATTGTAGGCTTCAGCATCAAAAATGCACTTAGCACTCGGGGGTTATTCACTCAGACGGGCTTTTTGCCTGGAGCCAGCCTATTAAGAGCACCATTCCACCAGGGAGAGGAAGGCAGAGCCAATTCAGAAGGGCTTTTTAAAAGCCATCACTAGCTGTGTGATCTTTATTTCAAACCAGGGTTATTTTTCTTTCTTCGGATTAGCTAAGCAAACTGCACAGAGAAGGCCCTTGGAGGAGGGGAGGGCAGACCCAGAAGATAGCTTGAGGAGCCTTGCTGTTTGCTGGCACAAGTCCCATCTCCGTTCAATTGGAGACAGTGTGGATGCCTCAGTATAGGCTTGGGAGGAGCTGGGGTGACTGCTGTGCCCAGGCTAATCTCCACAGTGCCCTACATTGCAGAGTGATCAGGAATGCAAGGCCGGCCTTTGGGAAGTGAGAGTTCCTCTTAACAGCAGCATCCTAAGGAGAAGCAGTGCTTTTCTCCCCTGGGAGCCTTCTGAGGCCCTGAGCTTCCCTCAACACTTGGTGTCCTCCACGCCTCACATCTGGCTGGGGCTGCAGACACCAGCACCAGGCTTGCTGCCAGCAGAGATTTCCAGCAGAATGAAGGACCCTCTCCCATCCCATGGCATGAGGACAGATGGCACCTTTGCTCCTGTTCAGCTCTGCTCCCTTCTCCTGCACATCCCCATTTCTGAGGAGTCTTCAGTGAGGTCCAGAAGAGCAGTGCTGATCTGGGAAGGCTGGACTAGACACCAAGTTTATCATGAGGACACTGCCTTATTTTTAAGTGGTAGCTGAACTGAGAGAAGCAGTTGTCTACAGCACTGGGCTTTTTCCCTAACCATAATCCTTAGCATTACCAAAACCCCAGCAACCGCAAATACACCCCTTCCATCTCCATGGCACTCTCAGGCTTCAGTGTTGGAAGGTGAAGCTGTACTGCAAAGCCCAGGCTAGCCAGGGGCTCACTAGAGGTACTAGAAGTTCAGAGCTGTCCTGGAAGAGATTGCACGCTGCCATGGTGCATGGGGACACACATGAGGTCACATGTCAGCCTGTCCTGCCCCTCGTTACTCTTGTGCTTCCTTCCCCCTCCTGACTTACTTAATGGGCTCGGTGGGATCAAGTCGTTTGGCTTTCTGCTCCGGGGAAAGCTGCTCCCACTTGAAATGCAGACTCCAGTCAAAACCTAAAACCAGAGTAGAGAAGTTCCATGGGGAAATTGGAAATTGATACGGATTAGGAGGCAATGCTGGCTGCAGAAGCTGAGTTTGATGGAACATTTTCCCCACTTTCAAATTACTTAAGCCACAGAGATGCAGCTCTTGAGGGAAAAGTCCAATGCCTAATGTATTTTATTACTACATATGAACAAGAAACAACACATTGCATTACAATTTCAAAGTCAAGTGCTCCAAAGGCAGGAAAAATCAGAATTAAAGCTGCTGCTGAAACCTAGTCCCTCTGTGCACACAGAAGCACGCTCTGATGGATACTGTGTGCTACAAATACCACAGGCATACTAATAAGCACTACAGCTGCATCCTCCAGTTGTTGCCTAGACATCTCCCATCTCCTCCTGTCGCTTCCAGTGCTGCCCAGGGTGGCTTTGACGTGACCCCTCCTTTCTGCTTGACCGCCTCATCCACTGTAGCAAGCACACTGCTCACACCACACCTACCTGTGTGTGCAGCAGCCTGGGAGCAGCCAGCAGGAGCACTGAGCAGCGGGAATGTGCTTTTTTGTGAGGCAGCAGGAGACAGAGGTGTGGTGCAAAGGCCAGTGCGCATTCCCACCATGGAATGGATGCCCACAGGACATGCACAAAGCTTGGACTCACCTCCTCTGAGGTCTGAGGAAGCTGCCACGTAGGCAAAAGTGTCCAGGTTGATGATGTCAATCACAGGACTGACCACTCGCGTGGGGTCCTGCAAAGCAGAAGCAAAAACACCCATGACTTCAGATGACACCATTCAAACCGGGCAAGGGTCTCCAAACTCCTGGGGACACCAAGTGGCCAGAAACATTGGTGTCATTCAGTTTTGCCAGGGGCAAGTGCCCCTCACTGCCTCTTCCTCCTCAGGCTGTGCCTGTACTTGGCATCCAGCTGGGCTGGATGCAAACTCCTTCTGCCTTTTGCAAATTCACCAAAATATTCCCCTCTCACCTCCCTTAAATACTTTTAACTGGATTTCAGAAGTCAAGTGACAAATAGGCAATTGAAATGACAGAGGAAAAACGCAGCCAAATAGCTTAAATATGGGTATTTTTTAAAATGCACCAACTATGGCAGTACAGCTAGTTTTGCCAAAGTTGTGAAAGGGTTAAAAAAGAAAGACCTGATTTATTCAAAATAGTTGGTGGTGATTTAATTAACATCTTGTTATGGGCAAAGAGATTATACAAACAGTTATGAACAAAAATATCTACAGGAGGAAGAGACTCTGACAGCTTTGACTGGTCTCTTATCTCCCTTTTTCTTTTCAAAAATCCCAAACTCCAATTATAGCTCAAACTTCAAGGTTTTACCCTCACCAGATCAAATTGTTTTTCACAGCTATACAAAGCAAAGCATCTGAGCACACTCAGGCTTGCTCTCTCACTGGGGAAAGACTTTGTTTTAGAAATTAGTCCTGACAAAGAAGTATTCAAATGCAGCTGTAGGAAGAAGCAACCAAAGGCCATGAGCTGGGAGCTGGACTAGAGCTGATTTTCCAATTGAGCATGACAAATACTTGGTATTTCCACAACAGGGTCAAGCCAGGGGTGTTCACCATCACTTTCTGTGGGTCAAACATCTCATTGAAAGGGCAAGGTCTGCTGCACCTCTGTGCTGCACGGGGAAACACAAGCCACATCCAAGCACGATGAGCCTTTCAAACCCACCAAATCCATCGTGGCTGCTGCACAGTGCCCCCCAGGCTGCCACAGCTCAGTACAGCCAAGCATCCTTTAATTGCCTGAGGCTAGGGGGAAGGTTTTAAGCAAAGCATCTGCTCCGTGTGCTGAGCACAGCAGGGAAAGGATTGCATCCACTCATTTAAAACCTGCCCCTCAAGCATCTTACTGGTGAGCACTTCTAGCTAGCCAACACCCCCAGTTTCAATTCCACTGCTACTCACTGCACAGCATAACTTCTTGTAAGAAAATCTCCTTCACATCTGAGCTGAGAGCACTACTGCAAAATACTAACCTTGAGCAATGCTGTCTTCTTCCTGCCTCGCTTTCCCTGCCATGTCCTGGGAACATATATATTTACTCAGCTTTCACGAAGGTCTCTCTGACCCTCAAAAGAAAAGCACGGCATGCTCAAAAGCACAGTGCTGTTGCTATGATTTATTTTGGGCTGAGAACCAGATCTTATTATAGGCAGCTTCATCTTTCTGGTTTTTTTGATACCCACCCATACCAGGGCATGTTAATATTAACAACACCCAAACCTTCAACTCTCTCTCACAAACCTGAGAATTCATTTCTGCAATGCCCTTCTCAAACACACCAATGTATGGACTTAAACCAACAGGCAAAAACTCTGAAAATGGTCCTGAAGACAACAGATACATTTCAGCCTTGGAGAAAGACCTTGGATGCAGTCTGACTCTCAGCCTCTACATCCTGACCTTGTAATGGTCAACAAAAAGGGCCACAGTTGCTCCTCTGGCCCCACAGCAGGATTAGGCAAAGATTAGGCAGGCTGCTCTTCATGTGTCTCCTTTTTCCCAGGAAAGCACCAGACTGGGGGGTATTTGAGCTGGGAGTAGGGGGTCACCATTCATTGGTTCATCCCAGTGCCATTTGCAAATCCAGTTTTGAGGCAAGCTTGTTGAGTCATACTGTAAAAATACCTCAGGATGGATAATTACATTTTTAGAAAAGTTACTCAGTTGAAATGCACCATTAATGGCTTTAGAGATATTTGTTCCATAAGTAAAAATAAGAGCCCAGGCCCACACTCTCAACCACGCATTTGCAAACACACTGGTGTGACACACTGACCATCACTGCTGCTCCCTGAGACAGGCACCCTCCCAGGCACAGGACTGAGATGCCCCAGACCCTCTCTCTTTCCCCCACACTCCACCACTTGCTCTTCCTGCTTGTTTCCAAATCCATATGCTGGTTACGTGCTGCCCACGCCCACCAGTGAGCATCAGCCTCGGAGTGGGGGGGGAACCATCAGCTGCTGGGAAAGCTCGAGGTGGAGCTTGAGGGGCACCTCCACACGGGTGCATGGTGGCACGCACGGGCTCTGGCACTTTCCAACAAGGAAAGTGGCAGGAATAGCTGCTCTGGCTGAGAAAAAAAAAAAGAAGCAAAGTGCGGGGTAGCTGGGCTGTGGTGGCAAAAGCGATGGGTGTGCTTTGAGGCACTTACCGCTCATTTGCTTGGAACTTAAACCACATTAGCTCAAAACAGACTGTTCCTGGGAGCAACAGAGTGAGAAAATGCTCCTCCTTGGCAGCTGATCCTCATGGAGCAGTTGGACAGGGAGCCCATCTCTAGAGCACAGCCTGAAGGTGGCAGCAGTAACATTTCATACACTTCACTGATCAATACCTTAACCCCGCTGGCAAGGATGGGTACGGTGGGCCTGGAAGGAGGAGACTGAGGACTCTGCCCTTACCCTGCAGCTTCTGTGAGCAGTTCAAAAGCAGGCAAGCAGGACCCCTCTGGCTTTGCAGGTTCCTCAACACACCTTGTAGTACATCTCCCCTGCTGCCTGAGGCTGCAACATACTTGGCAAGGTCAGGGCAGCATGAGCAGCACTGCAAGCTTACAGACTGCCTTCCAGCTAGGAAAAGATTCAATCCAGAAGAGTTCATAGAGGTGATGTGTGTGTTTGATGCTGCATTCAGACCACAAGGCACTGAAACTCATATGCTGACACTGCACATGGGATTCACACTCACCTACCCCACGGATACCGGACATGGGGCACCGTCCCGGAGCTGTGGGAAAGCAGATCTGCCAGCCCCCTTCCTGCTGCCTTCGCTGCCCTTCCCCTGACAAAACACATCAAAAGCTCTGCCTTGCTCTTTTGGAAAGAGGCACTTGCTCTGGATACTCCTCACTGAAATACAAGCAGGGCTTTGGCAAAAAGTGAGGAATGCCTGCCTTTAAAAAGCCCAGAGGAACAAGTGATGCTGTAAAGTTTAGTAGTGAAACCCACTCTGGACAGGCCAGCTATGAGGCTCCAGTGGGATATCACAGCAAGTGTTCTCATAACTCTACTGGAGCCACGATCGATTATATGAAAAGCCCATTTTCATCACATTACCATCTATCAGCAGCTCTGTGGCCCAGCCTGCAAACCGAGGCTGGGACCTCTCCAGTGCTGGCTGTGCTACGAGTGCCAGCAGCACCAACTGCCCTCGGCCATGTGGAGGGACCTGACCTGGCGCTGTGCCCCCCTTGCCCCTGGTCCCATCGCTGGCACACAGAGGGGATGCACAGCCCAGCCATCACAGCTATCACATCTGCAGGTGTGAAAAGCAAGATGCCTTCGGTGAGGGGCATTGTGAACACCAGCCAGGCAGGTTTTTCCATGACCCACCACCTCAGCCTTCCCTTGCTCCTCAGCTGCCCTTATGTCAATGCAACTCAGTAGTTACAAAATTGCTGAGTAATTAACACTGGCCATCAGGAGCCAGAGGTGTAGCAAGGGCGAAGGAGCGAGGCACAGTGAAGGGAAAGGATGGTGCATCCACACTGAGCTGAAGGCTTCAATTCCTGCACTCTGCTGCCAGCAGGTCACGGGCACAGAGCTCCCCTGACTCGAGTGACAAGGCGCCAGCAGCCTCTGTGTGCACGTCTGGCAAGAGAAAGGCGAATGTCATTGTCTGCTCCGAAATCAGCAGAATTTAAATCCTATTAAATCAATTTATTAGCGCTTAATTTGCATGAAATTAAATTCGGCCCCTATTCAAGGAGCCGTCACTCCCTTAAATCATCATCACTGAGCATTTTACATGAGCCTAATTAAAATCTCTGCTGGAGCACTGCCTACGTATTCCCCTATCACCACTCAACCTGTGCTTGCCAGTTAGAGTCCCACTGCCCTGGGTGCCCACCTTGTCCCACCCACCCACATGCTCCTCCAGTCACAGACACCCCACCTGCCTGCTGGGTGGAGGAAGACCAGAAAAGGCCACTTTGTACCCCAAAAGGCTTCTTTGTACCCCAAAAGGCCTCTTTGTATCCCAAAAGGCCTCTTTGTACCCCTTACTTGGATGCTTGCATGCAGCTGGTTATGGTTGGATGGTCACACCCACTGAGAGGAAGAGGAGAGGGACATCGGGGATGCATCCCCTGAGGGTGACTCTGGTCTCTCAGGAGCACTCACCTCTTTGATCCTCTGCAGCAGAGGGAGCAGCCAGTCCTTATTCACCTCGCAGTGACTGTCCAGGAAGGTCAGGACACCTGCTTTTGCCACGTCTGCCCCGCGGATTCGGGACCGGATCAGACCTGTCAGGGACGCACCATGTCAGCTGCTGCCCAGATGGCTGGGTAACATCCCCAGCCTGCTCCATTCCTGCTTCTCCTGGGTTTTAACCTGCCTAAATACCACCCAGATAAAACATGGCCCAGGTTCATTGTCTCCTTTCCAGTGCTGCAAGGTATGCCAGGCATTTCCTAAGATCCCCAAAGAAATAAATGGCTCCACCAAGGTTACTGATTCATGGCATTTATGCCAATATGTTGTTTGCACAATTAGTTCTGCTGTCACCTTCTGGGGCAAAACATGACTCAAAATGCTTTCCTGACCCTCTGCAGGCAACAAATCTAACACAGATGTGAGGCAGTGGGGAATGGGACAGAGGAGTTGAGGGTGGGAACACTTTGTGCCAGAATTTAGCTTTTCTCAGACTACTAATTTTTCCTGCCATGACCCCTTCTGTGTACCAGTGACTCCCAGATCTCTCTCCCACTCTGGGAGCACATTTTCCACCAAGGAAAGAGGGTTGGCTTTTCAAGGTGCTTGACTTATCAGGGCCATGATAGTGAATTTGGAATCATTTGGAGATGGGAATGGATTGCTGCACGCATTTGTGAAAAAGAAAAACGAAAAAAGAGGGAGGTCATGGAAAGCAGCTGCACACATGGATTTCACACTAGACTCTTTGGCAAGATCACTGCTCTTAAAGATGTCCTGTTGCTACTTATGCAGGTTAACCAGCTTTCCAACACTTCTCCTGCCTGCAGTGGAGGCTCAAGGGAAGCATGGCATAAGAAAGGAGATGGTCTGTTAGCAAACAAGAGGAGACACAGGTGACTTAAGGGGAGCAGAACTTCTTTATGATGGAGAAACAGTGGCAATACAAGGGTACATATGGGCAGATAAAGAGAGACAGGATTCCAGGGAGCAGCCATACATCAGGTTCATGCAGGAGGTCACTGACTTTGAAACTAAAATTCCCTAGGGGAAAGGGGTTAAGGAACAGCCTCTGAGCAGGAGAGGGAACACATGAACAAAGCCTGGAGCATCCAGCATTTGCCAAGGTCTCCTCCTGCAATGCAGACTTGTCCCTGTATCTCTCTCTGTGGCTTCTACGATCTTGTGCATAGGTATGTTCTTCAACCACCCCTGCCCTTCCCAAATCCTGGCAGCCCCTGGGAGATACAGCTTAAGTGATTTACTCAGCAAGGTAAGGTTGAGTTCCCACATTGTGACTGATTTATAGAGCACCAATAACTGCAGGTCTATCTACTGCAGATGAGCACACACATACCCCTGAAACACAGGGGAGAAAGGTGAGAGGGTGGTGCAGGTCTGTGGAGATCTCCCTTAATCTCCTGTCAAAGCAGGAATGTCTCTTACAACCATGGGGCCTGATGCCACCCTGTCACCAGACCTGCAGAGCTGAAACCCTCTGCAGAAAGAATCTAAAGAGACAGGAACTTTCTCTACTCCTCAGACTTCTCAACCCAACAGTGACCTGGATGTACACCTTGGATCTGCAGTATCAAAAAACTTCTGTTTTCAGTTATCCTAATACCGCAAACCAGGATTAGAAACACACATTCAGGCTATGGGGATTAGGAAGATGTCTCAAAAGGTTGCCAGCAGCAGTCCAGTAGGACATGCATTCATTCTCCATATAGCCCTTCTTAATCTCACAAATATAATTAATTATTAAAAAAAAAAAATCCCACAGAAGCAGCAGGAGCAGATCTTCTCTCTTTCATTAGAGCAAACATCTTTACAAATAAGACCCGGGGCTTTGTTTTGCCTGTTCTAATTTTCTAGCTAATAAGCTACAGCTGAGCCTCACTGGAAATCTTAATAGTCCCATCTTTTTCACTGAGAGAAGGGAGATCCATTTCAAATCCCAGCTCTTCATAACATTTTCTTTTATCAGGCCTCCCCCCTCTGATTCCCAGGAGTCACTGACTTCCTTGTTGACCACTGCATGGAGGTTCCCCCTGGCTCCATCACTCTGACACCTCTCAAAACCTGTGTTTCCCAGGTGGGCTGTGGGCAGGCAGCTCTTACCTTCCCGCCGTCCGTTCCGCAAGCACTTCACCTTGGGGAGCTGGCCCAGCAAGCGGCAGTCGTCAGCTTGGGAGACACAAAGGGAGGACACGTCACCCTCAGCCCCCATGGTGGCTCTGGCAGCAGAAATGGGGACTCCTAGGAGAAACTGGGAGCAGGGAGAGGACCCTGTCCTGGACTGGCTGATGGCTTGTTAGGGCAATGGCACTGCTGGGTCACAACAGCCTTACCCCTCAGCTCATGAAGCATAAATTTGGCCTGGCAGAGCAGCACTTTTCATAAAACTAGTGTAAATTCAGCAGATTTACACTGAGAGCAGCTGAATTATGCTCTAAAATCAGCATAGAAAAGTTGTGGTTCAGGTCAGAATCTAAATTTCTGCACATTAATGCAAATGACTATTTTTGGTAGCTGCAAAGCAACGCACAAGCTGTTGATGCGTGTCTGCCTGGCAGGGCAGGAGCTTCCTGTGGTGGCCTGGAGCCTCCAGCGAGGAGAAAGGGATGCTCAAAAAGAGCCCTGTGGAGCAGCTGGGGCCTCCTCACACCCTGGGCAAGAGCTCCATGGGGCAGAAAGGCCTGACAGCTACCTACACCTGAACTAGGGAGGTCCTGCAACCCCACATGCAGCCCTAGGATCTCTCCTCACCAAGATTTCTCCCAGCAAAGTGGAAGACGTCAGGTGTACCCATCATAGCCCTCCCCCCCGACCTCTACACACCCACACTATGACCTCCACAGCCCATTCATGGCTCTCAGCCCTCTGCCTCCTCTTCCTCAGCACTATAAACACAGAGGTGAATGCCCCATCCCCTCTGCCCAACCCCTGAACCCACACACCCCCCCAAGCACTTTCACCCGCCCCAGAAATCTCTGTCAGCAAGAGATCACTGTACCCACACCCCTAACAATTCAGGGACAGAGCTGGAACAGGGGAGCAGAAGTGGCAGGGCTTGGCTACAGACTCACAGTGAAAATCTGCTGGGGATACTGGGAACTCACGTGCTGAAGAACTGCATCCCAGTGAATAACAAGTCAGCAGGCAGAGAGAGGTGAGAAACGAGACACAACTGGGCATGAGATAAAAGCACTAATTGCTTGGGGTGGGTTGCAGGGAAAAAACTGACCATGTGTGTGTAGTGCATTATGCAAATGCATGTATTTTATGTAAATGCATGCAGAGCAGATGCCAGCAGGCTCAGACTATCACAGCAAAGATGTCAGATAGCTGAGAAGAGCTGAGTAGCTGAGGGGCTGCCCTAAGTTACACAGGAAACAGGCTCCCCTCTGGTGCCCTGGGATGAGTCAAAACCCAGCCCTGTTCCTTCTCCCTGACTCACAGCACTTGGCATCCTGGGACAGGGGAGCTGCACTCCTACAAACCTGCCTCCTTCCAAGAAGGCAAGTGCTTTGCCTATTTAGCCAAATACCCGGCATTTACTTCCTCCACCCTCCAAAAATCCTGCTCTGGTGTTCTCCAGGGCAGCTCAAATCCCTGCACCTGCTCCTCTTCCCCATCACAGCCATTCTGCCAGTTCCCAGACTTGCCCAGCCTGCCTGCCCTGTGTGCTGGAGCTGCTCCAGGGCTCACTGTAATCACAGCAGCTCCTTCCCCTAGCTTCAGCAACTTCCCAGGGAGGTGTCAATGCCAAGAAGTGGGTCTTGTGTGAAATCTGTCCCTAATGCTCTCAGAGGCAGTGCCTATTTATAACATCCAAGAGCAAAGCCCAGATCTGTTTTTTAAAAGAAACCTATCTGGCTTTGTTTTCACGTTTCCAAGTAAACAGCTTTATTTTGCAGCTCCTTGAAACTTAAGTGCCAAAGACCACTCAGCCAGTTTATCATCACTTTTATGCCTGAGACAGTATTTTTGAGCACTTAACATCTTCAACTCTCCCATCGAACTAGGCAAGGTCTTTAGCTGGGGTGGTTCCCTGGGAGCCCCTGGGGCTTCAGCTACCTTCTGCTGGAGACCAGAGCTATTGATTTCACGCTGTTAACTGGGAGGGAACAGCAGGAGGATGTGGGCTGTTGCTGTGGTGTACAACGCTATTTATGGTGCACCTCAGAAATGGGAAAACCCATGCAGGGAATCCTCTTTCCATGGGTGATAAAGAAGGTGAAAAAAAATCAAGAGTTGCTGACCACCTACAAAAACGTATGCAGAACATACACATAGGGTCAAGAGGGTCAGACTGTCACTGTCCCATGGAATTCTTGTGGTGTCAACCCAGAACTGCTCCTGGCTGCAGCTGAAAGCCAGATCAAACACACCACGGCCGTGGTGGGATACATCCGTGTAAGGATTGGATTCACATCTGCTGGGCATAAAAACGATTTGCCAAGCGCTTTTCTTGCATTATTTTCGTGAGAAGAGGTTGGATCATCTGGAATTTGAATTCTACACATGGCAATGCAAACCCAGCACAGCAGGGTTTGCTCTTCGCAGCTACAGAGCTTTGAATTTCCTTCCACTCCATCGAACTCTTCCCTGTCTCAGTGCTAATCCCAGCCTCTCACAGGGTTTTTGGCCCCTTGCTTTTAAAGGGAGAGGGTCACTTACGGTCATCACTGAAGTCATCCACGAGTATGATTTCATGGATGAGGTGCACCGGGGTGCGGTTCAGCACGCTAAGGAATGAAGAGAGAAAATCCATGACAGTGCTTGACCAACTTAACAACCCAGCAAATGGAGTGGAAAAGCCAAGGAATTGACCCCCTGACAAAACACAGAAGACCAGGCTTGGATTTCCAGAAAGGATATACTAGAAAACAACTCAGAAACCCCCAGTAATCTACAGTGCCTGGCTATCAACTCCCTGTAGCCTGATCTAGGAGCTAAGTGCTCTGTATTCCTAGGAAATAGCTGAGATTCACCCTTCTCACCTTTGTGAGCAAAAGCAGAGCCCCAAGTAAAGCCATGAAAACCTTTTTTTTTTTTTTTTTTTTTCCTCCAAATTGCACCAAGATTCCTAACTAGGCTTACAGCAAAGCTGCTGTCACCTCTCCACCGCCTCTGGGGCTAATGATATGGTATCCAGCGACAGGAGGGCAAACACAGAGAAAATTACCCAGCTCAAACCCATCTTTACACAGCTCACAGCTGTGGCAGGACAACTCCTGTTTTTACCCATGAGCTGATTGTGTTGCAGAGGCTGCTGAGAGAATAAGAGCAGGGTTGGAGCCCACCTAGGTAATGAAAGAGAGGCTGGAGGATGTGGTTCACAGCTCCCTCCGTGTGGACAGACACTGTGAAACATGGCTCAAAGCTACAATCTTCCCTTAATTATGCCAACAAGGGTTATTATTGTTATTATTAAAAAATCTAGACCTGTTCTTTCCCTTCCTCTCATGGTGCAGAGGTCATGGATTGGTTGCACTGGCTCCAGCAATTTCATCTCCAAATAAACAGCAGTGCAAAAGTCACCCTGACATATAAGACAAGGAGCTGCAGTTGCTATTACACATGCTAAAAGTCCTGCCCCAGCAAAGGGTCAAGGCTGTCTGCTTGAAGCAGAAGCCCCAGTGCATCCCAAAAGCCTCCTAAGTGCTTGAGTTGGGCTTTGATAATGCCAGTCAGGTTATACAGGCTTTTACAGCATTTAAACTTCTTTGCTTTCATCGTGAGCATGGGTCCTTTTCTACAAAGGATTTAAAATCCCCCCAAATTTCAGCTCTTCAGACCTCCCACTGGCACAGGAGGGCAGTCACCCAACTACCTAACAATCTTGCAGCCCCTGATCCCCTGCCAGGGGAACCCTGATCCTTATTAACAGGTTCTCCCAGTCTCTCAAGCTCCTAAAACTCTGGCAAAAAAAAGCACCTGGAAGTCTGGAAAAACCACATCCCTGGCCCAGACCACAGTAAGGGGAGCTACAAAGGGCAGAAGCCCTAGGGGACTTGGGAGCCACCCAACCAGCTGGCAAACCCAACCCAGGGGGTACCCTTTGCCAGGTGCCTTCTGCCTGCACTGCTGTATTCCCTCCCCTCCAGGTGCTGGAATTACAGCCCTGCAGAGAGAAACAGTTGAACCAGATTTTTTTGAAGGCATACAGGACATCCCAAGGCAGGCGTGTGACACAGAATCACAGAATCAGAGAATGGTTTGGGTTGGAAGGGACCTTAAAGATCATCCAGTTCCAATCCCAGTGCCACAGGGAAGGGACAACTTCCACTAGACCAGGGTGCTCAATGCCCCATCCCACCTGGCTTGAACGCTTCAAGTAAATGGGCATGTACAACTTCTCTGAGCAACTCACAGAAAATAACTTCTTCCATATACAATGAATCCTTCCTCCATGCTGGTTTTTCTTTTCTCTGGGCAGAAATCCTCAAAAAAGGGGATTTTCTATCAGACCAGAGTGGGTAAACCTAGCACCTCCCTTGTGGAGCTCCTCAAAAATTACTTCCCAGAATTACTTTCTCTGGAAAGATAGTCCTCGCCTCTTCCAGTTTCAGGATCTTGGCAAAAGCCATTCTTCTCTCCCACTTCAGATGCCTTGCATGCTAAGGTTTGAAGGAAGAGAAAGCCACTGTCCCCTAACCAACAGTCTGGAGCCGCTGTGGCCACCCTGACACTTTGGCTTGTACCAAGCAGAGTTAAACACCACCTCTCCAATACCCACAGCCTGAATGAAGTACTGGGAAAAAGTGGCTCAGTGCCCCTCCTCCCACTGGGGCACACAGAACAATTTAGATGTGCTGTTTCCACCTGTCAAGTGTTTTTTAATTATTGTTATTAATAGGTTTGTTATTTTTTAGAAATCCCCGTACACCAGAGCTGAGTTCAGCAAATTACCGTAGCTGAGCATCAGTAGACAGAGACAGGAGAGCAATATCATGCTCAGTGGAATATTTAACAAGTGTTGATTGCCTGGAAACCTAACTCTGTGCAACCTGCAGGAAAGAAGCAGGCTTGTAAAAAAGCAAGCAAAATAAATAAATAACCCACTGAGGGCAGGAGGGGAGGAGGCAGTGGGAAACTTGGAACATTCAAGCCTGCCTCTGCCTGGTCTCCCCTGTAGATCTGGCTGCCAGAAATGCAATGCAGGGCTTAACTCTGTGGGAAGGTGGCTGCAAAGAGGCTGATGCTGCTTTTGCTGGTATCAGCCAGAATAACTCAACCAAAACCGTGGCATTGGGCTGTGTAGGCTCAGGCCTGGGCTCTAAGCAGTACTCAGTGTCTTAGAGGATCTCCTGCCACAGAACATCTTATGTTCCCTATGAAATGGAGCATTTCCAAGGCACTGGGCTGGGGAGAGGTGCAGCCCAGTCTCAGCTCAACTGCAGGCTCCCACTGTTCCCAGGTTAAGCAATTTGCTGCCTATTCTCTGCCTGGGCTTGCCACTCTGTAAATCAGGGAAGATGACTCCTGAATGCCAACAGTGGCCATCTGTGGGACTGACCAGAGCAAGGGGGAAAAGGCCAGCATGCTGACCCAGGAGGGAAGGACGTCCCCAAGGACTCCTCTGGCTCCAAAAACCATCATCTTTCCATGGGGCTAATGTCAGACACCACTGTGGGTGGAACAGCACCCCGTCACCTGTATCATCACAGCCCTCTGCCATCAAACCCCTTGTGGGACTCACTCACCACACAACACTTTTCCCAAATTCGAGTGAACAACTCACCCTGGTGAGGGCAGTCCAAAGGCTGGCCCTATGGGACCTGCTGTCCACTGGTTTCAGGACACTTTCAGCTCATTATTGCCCCTGCAAGTCGGTGTACAGACCCCAGCAAGCCCCAAAACCACTGCTAAGCCAGGGGCCACTTGATGCAGGCACAGAGAAATGCCCAGCAAAGCCAAATTCGTGTCTCCAATGCATTTTCTGCCTGGTGCTCTATTAACCACATAATAACACGTGATGCTGGGAACACAGAATATAAGCACCCCTCCCGCCACGCTCCTCAGGGAAGATGGGAAAAAGAGGCATCAAATCCTTCACGTTTTCAACTTTACAGTATTTGGTGGGTATTTTTCAGATAGACCATAAAAGCACTTTTAAAAATTCAAAGCCGGCTTTTCTATTACTTGTGCCTCTGCTCAGCTTTGATTTTTTTTTTAATACTTTCCTTTCTTTATGTCTGTGCATGGCTTTTTTTCCCTTTTATATGGGAAAAATCAGAAGACAATATTACAGTGCTTTGAAGTCCCTCTGTTATTATAGATTTTCTTCCCTGAAATCAAACACAGGTAGATATATACTGCAGTGATGGACATATTTGAACAAATCAAAACCGTTTTTAAGTTCTGCTGCGCCAAAGATCACAACATTTTCCCCCTTAAATTGCCAAAAGACCTGTTACCATCAAAATGAAAGCTCATGTCTCCAGTCCAGAAAGCGCTTACTCACCCTAATAAGAACAGGTTTGCTGCTGAATTATCTTTGGACAATGCTGAATTTTTCTTTGTTCCGATTTATTTACCTTATGCAGACATAGCCATGGAGAATTTCACCTTAAATTTTCATTGCAAGGTCCCTCCTCCATTCTCCTCAAGTATTTGTTGGGATCCTTCTCCACCTACCCAGAGGTAAGCACTAGATCCAGCAAGTTCATCTCCAAATAAATACCAGTGCAAAAGTCACCCAGACCATGTAAGACACAGAAAATGTTTGTGCGAAGGAATTTAGACCTACTGACCAAGTCAGTGTGGTTTTGGTCATCACCCACTTGCTTTAGAGAGGTGACTGTGGACACCCATCCTTGAGAACTCACGAACCTGTTAATTCTCTCCATGGCAACATATGAGAACTTGTTGGGAGGGAAAAAAACACCTCTGGGAGAATAATGAAGTATGAAAAGGGCCAAGGGTCACAATTATCGAAATCAGACAGAGTATGGAGAGAAAATACCCACCAAAATGAACTGCTTCCACAACCCCAAATGGCTAATTATGTAGGAAGAAAGACATCACACCAAGAATAACCATAATGAGCTTTGATTACACTGCGGCTTTTGCATTTTATTCTTTCAAATACACACCAAGCTCTTTGAAATTCAAGAGTTCTCTTATGTTAACATCAAAAGGTAAGAGCGCACGGAGGGCTGTGTACTCAGTCACCGCGAGAGATGATTAGCAAATTAAGAGAAAAAAAACTCCAGGGTTTAAGCAAAAAGCAGAAAAGAAAGGAAGAAATGAAAAAATAGTCAGCACAAAGTGCTAATTATACAGTTTCTGTGCAACACCTGGCTTGTTTTTGCTTCTTTAATCAGGCTCATTTCAGTTATGGCACAGACTCCATATGGTGCCTAAGCAAGGAGGCTTTGCCACCTCCCAGTCTCAGATGTGTCTGGATGCAGACAAGGCAGTGGCACCAGGGGAAGGTGAGAGGTGCTGGCTGCCCAGGACACCACTTCTTTCACCTATGAGCACTGGAAAATGAAAGGCATGATATTCACTCTGCTAATTAATGATCTAAATATTTGATGTGGTATTCACAGCACTTGCATTGGGACTCCTGCCAAAGGATGTGTTTTGGTTTGTCAGCAAGAGGTAAATAATTTAAGTTTTCTTATTTCTGCCCTGAGCTCCCCAGCTGCAAGTCTGAAGAATAAATAAATAAAAACTACTCAGCCGAGTAAATGGGACTGTCTCACTGTCTGCCCAGCAGGTCATCCACATGACAGGATTAAGATTCCCTTGCTAAATGAAGGCTAGTATAGGATGGAAAGACAGGAAAGAAAAAATTGATGTTTTGGTGGGGTTTTATTTTTTATTTTAAATGCCTCACTATTGCTTATTTCCTCCCTTGCTCCTGCCTTCCCACCCTGGGTTTACTCACATGGTCCCATCTCATGCACTTTTGGAGATTCTCACCATTTTTAGGCACTGAGCCCTGGAGCTTGAAATACATGAAACTGAACCACAGAAGGATAAGGAACTTGTTGAAAAGTCGGTGGTTGAAACAACCCAATGATACTTTCTTCACCATCTGCACAGTAAAAAAAAACCTTAAAAGAATCTCTAGAGCTACTTTGCTATTGATCATCTCCTCCTTTCTGGCCTCTTCTCCCATTTTCTATTTCCCCTTCTCATGACACCCATCCCCTACTCCCTGGACAGCTGTACATATTCACAAGCACAGTTACACATGCATTTATAAATGCTGACCTCACCATTCCAGAGATGTGGGGCTTTGATAAATTTACTTTTTTTTTCCCCTTGCTTTACTTCCAGCTGGAAAATGGTCAGAGAAAAGATCATGAAACTTTTAAATGAATTCATTATTCAACACAATCCACCGGCTTCTCTCAATAACTCTGACACCGCAAAATGTCCATAAACGAACCGTCCCAAGTGCTCCCAACATGACCTGGATAAGGGGTGCCAAGGAGGCCATGTGTTGCTGCTTCCTATCAGCCTCAGCACTTGGAGAGCATTGAGGCTCTCAAGCATCCAGGAAAATCACAGGAATAGCAAAATCCCCCCTGCTCATCAGGTCCGTGGTCACTTCTGCAAGAGGCGATTCCCTCCCCTGCTGCCTTCAGCAGCACTTCCCTCTGCCATTCCTCCATGTTTACATGGGGTCCTGTAGGAAATGCCCCTTTTGCAGGGACAGTGCCCCATCACCCATGGCTTTGGACAAGCCAAGAAATGTCCCTTTGTCCTATTTCTTGCTCCTGACAGGGCAATTAACACTGAGAATCACAATTAACATGAGAACATTGATTCTGCAATGAGGCTGGAAAATCCAACATACTGGAACTTGGGAAACCAGGTTTGAAACTCAGAATCTTCCACCAGTTACAGAGAAATCACCTCTCTGTTCCTCAGTCTGTCCATCTGTCACCAGTTATACCATGGTGGACATGCACTGGGGAGAACTGCCAAATTTACCCACCATGATGCTTAAAGCAGTTGGCCACAGACTGCCCCAAAAGGCAGAAAGCACTGTCAGGAGGACAGAGCTTGTTTTGAATGGCCAAGGAAAATGATCCATGTTGTTACAGCCACTGTGGGATAGAGTCATCTGGAAGATCTAATTAAACCGAGTATTTGGCGAGCAAGAGGGAAAAAGCCCCAAGCAGTCAGAAGGCACAGCCAATGAACCTACGGAGGCTACAGAGGCAGATGAGCCCTCAGCTGGGTCCAAAAAGAGGCAGGGAGGTGGCAATATGTGCACAACCACATCTAGGGAGGAACAGAGCAGGAGCCATGTCACCAGCTTGCCACCAAGGACTAGTATCCCTAGGCCTCCTTGCATCAAAGCAAGCCTCTAGGCACTGCATCCAGGAGGAAAACGGTGAACCCTGATGCCAAAAGGCTACCTCCAAACTATGGGGACCAGAAAAAAGAGGGCCAGCTCAGGAGAGTTCAGGATCTCAGCCCAGGGACAGGCAGAGGAGATGGGAACCCAAGGCTGTCATCTCAATTCCTCACTGCCTGGGCTTACCTCTGGGGTGCAGTTCAGTGGGATGCTCCGTGGGGCGCTGGAACCGTTGGGGGAATGAGCCTACAAGAAAGAGGGCTCAGCAGGGTTCCCAGA
Organism: Leptocoma aspasia; assembly: GCA_013399835.1. NCBI lineage: Eukaryota > Metazoa > Chordata > Aves > Passeriformes > Nectariniidae > Leptocoma > Leptocoma aspasia. The sequence continues at coordinate 400,041 of VXAX01002993.1, read as the reverse complement.
GCTGGGGAAAACCTCGCCACAGATGAAACATGAGCACTGGAATTGCCAGGGGCCCATAAGTGAGGAGGAGGAGTGCAAAGGGGCAAAGCTGTGGTGACAATCACACACACAACCAGGTAAGGAAGGCAGTAAAGTCAATTAATCAAGTCAAGCAAAGAAATAAAAGAGGAACAAGGAAGAAAGTCTTTCTATGCTGGAAATAAGAAGCTTCAAAGGACAATCACCTACAGGAAGAAGTAAAAATTCAACGTACCCTGTACTTCTAACCTTGCCATCACTGCAATGAACGGTTCTCTAATGAAGCCAGATATGGGGGATCCAGGCCTAAGAGCTGTACCATAGGTCTAACATTTCTTATGTGACAACACCACTCATGATCACACCTGGCAGGACAGTCAGGTGCTGAGTTATGGGGAGAAATGAGATTAAAATCCATCCCTGCACTTCACATGTTATAAACCCCCTATATATCAGGGGCTAGAGGACTGCACTTGCCACCTCTTTTACAAATACAACTGGTTCAGGAGAATGGCAAACTTATGCAAGGCAGTGTAAAGACTAAAGAGAAGGTCCAGGATCAAGGAGGTGGTACACAGCACCAAGCATCAGTGTCACCCAAAATCCACACATGCCAGAGAGAGAAAGCAGTGACAGATTACTGAGTGTGAAGCAAGGAGACAGGATTGGGCATGAAACCATAAAGCAGAGCAAGAATTCAATTTCAGGACTGTCAAACTCACTTGTGGCCGTGGATACGCTCACCTGAGGAAGGATGCTGAGAGAAAAGCTCAGGAAAGACATGACAGTGAACAGGGCACAGCTGCAGCCTCCCCCTAACCAGCAACCCCAGTCTGACCAGCACCAGCAATGGCAAGGGGTCCCTGGGGATGCCAGGGTTTAAAAGCCAAGACTTGCAGCGGGGCACAGACCTTCACTAAGAGCACATGAGATGCAGCTGCAAAGACTGGCACAGAGCACAGCACACCCAGGCTTGTGGTGTGCCCTGGAACCCACCAGTCTAGACCTGGACACACCTCACCACACCTTCCCCCAAGAGAACCTGCAGATTCAAGGCACATATTGGGATTCAACACAGATTTCAAAAGCCTGCAGTGAAAATGAAGCCTTCAGCCTATCCACGACAGCAAAACACAGCCAAGAACAAACTGACAAATGAAGGAATGGCCACATGCCCAGAGTGCTCCACCGTGTCACTGCAGGAGTACAGAAACCATCCTTGAAAATCAGGTCTGCATGTGTGTCATTAGGGCTTCTCAATTAGCAAGCCTTTCTGGCACTCGATGGGGCACTGGAGCAGCCCATACAGCAGCACTGGAGCAGACACCCACAGAATGATAGCTGTCTCTCGAGGGCTGGGACAAAATACAGCTGAGCACTCATACCCAGCTGGATATAAAAGCTCTTGGCCAGACTCTGTCTAATCTGCCCATGATCCCTCAAGAGGTTGCCATGCTAGACCCTGCAAAGGGAGCATGGCTCCTCACTTCCCTGAGCATCCCACTGTAACACCCACTTCTCAGAGAGCAACTTTCAGGCTCCTTTTTCTCGATCACCATTTTGAGACCACAGCTGGCAGGTTGGGTCCTGCTGCTGTGGCGAGTGCAAACAGATTCTGCCTTTATTTGTGGCCCACTGACCCTCCTTTAAGAGATGCCCAGGAGCTCTTACCTCCGAATTGTCCTTAGCAGGGTGGACCTGGCCTCGTTGTGGAAGGTGATGACCACGCTGGTGGGCGGGAGGTCCTGGCTGTAGTGCAAAGTCGTACACCTGAGGAGGGAGAAAGCAGAAAAGGCCGTTCAGGTGCTGGAATTCAAAGTGAGAGCTCACTTCATCAACACAGGCAGCACAGGCCATCAGTAAATGGTCTCCAGCCACTACTATAAATAAATAAATGAATAAATAAGACTTTTTCTGTGTGAATAATTTCTGAAGGAGTACAGAAACTGCCAAGTAAGTCACAGAGGATTAAAGCAGCAAAAACTTAACTGTCATTAATGGGAAGGGATGAGAAGAGCTACCCAGCTGGTAGCCCTTTTCTCTAAGCAGTGCTTCCCAGCTACTCACCAGTGCTTCTCTCATCCCCCTGGCTCATAACACCAGCAGAGGTAAGAGCATCCCTGCAGCTCCAGCTCCAATCCACCTCACTCCCACATTCCTGAGGAAGCAATTCCCAGCAGCCAGTTGCAAGGTAAGCCAAGCCCTGTTTCTAAATTGATTGTTTCCTTATTAATTCTGCCTTAATTGCATAACCAGACTACAGGGAAGATTGGGATTTTAAACTTTCTAAGCCAGCCTCCAGAAGGCAAAAACCCACAGCTGCAACCACAGCCTCTGCTGCCTCCTTCCCAGGAGGAAATGTCACAGACTCTGTAATTGCTTTGACCTTTAGCTGATTAAATTTGTGGCTTTTATAGACCAACGCCAATATATTCCCAGCTCAGAAAATCCAGGTACCTCTTATATCCATGATGCCCTTTCCAGGTCCCTATCAGTCCCTTAAGATGGTCCTAAGATGACACAACAGTAGCTCTCCATCACAGCCATCCTGTCCCTTCCCAACCATATGCCACTTGTCTGCTCTTGTGTCACTGCCCAGGTACTACCACTACCATACTCAAACACAGCAGGAAAGAGCCCTGAGCAATCACTCTTCCAACAAACCATCAGTTTGCTCCCTCAAAGTTCTGGACCACATTACCTGCAAAGTGAAGTAAAAACAGATGGAAAAATTAAGTTGGGGATGGAGAGGAGAAAGCACCTAAGAACAGCCAGATATTGCTGGTTTATGCTATTCAGAACAGCATGTTGTACCTCTCAAATGCCAAAATGCTCCAGATATTATTTTTAATGAGGTTTTCCATATTTTAATTTTGAAATTGCATTTCTGATTATTTACAAAGTGAACAAGAGTGCACAACAGGAGAAACAATTCCAAAGATAAGGAAAAAATGGTATCCTGGGTGGAACAAAATATCTGCAAGCTCACGCTACATTAGCTCCTGCTTTCTCTCATTGTTTCACTCAAAACCCTTTCCAAATCCTGCTTGAACTTGACCAAAAGCAGGTTTCTCATTACTCCCCTGTTCTTTCAGCACAGTCATCCACACCAGAAATTCACCTTCGAGCCAATTCTAATTCTGGGTCCATCCCCAAAGGACGCCAAAGTCGCACAGCTATTCCATATGCAGGAGAAAGTTCAGCAACATTGCCCTGTGCGACAACACCCTCATCCATCAAAATTGCATCTCAGGGATGCTGAAAACAGAGGGCTTCTGAATTATGAAACAGCACCAGGTCATGCCCTGAGCTGCTTCTCTGGGTCACTGCAGCCCCTTGCACTATCCAGTATCCCGCTCCAGCCGAGCCATCCCAAACTGCTGCAGCTCAGTTTTGCCACGCTCAGGCTCAGCTCCTGTTTGCTCTGCGGAGCTGCAGGGACAGACTATGGCAACTGCTCTCCCTGTGCTATTTATACAGCGCTCCCAGATGCGTGTCCTTCCACCCACTTCCAGCAGGGCTCTGTGGAGCAAACAAGGGAAGCTATTTCTGGAAACGAATGAGCGAGAGTGGAAAATACAAAGTCATCAATACTTTACTTACGCTGTTACAACAGCCAAGGAGCTGGTAAATACAGCAGGAGCTGGGTGTGTCTGTGCCTCCCACGGGTGGGAGTGCTGGGGCCGCTGCAGGCTCCCTGAGGCTCCTCGTGAGCAACAACCCGCTTTTAAAACTCCAGATGTCGACCAGCACCAGACTGGCCCAACCAGGCAATGTGCACGTGGGAAAAGCTGGAATGTCACACACGGGCACCTCCAGAGACGCAACTCACCCTGGCTTCTGTCTAGTGAGGCTTGTCACATCCCGAGGACAGGAATGATGCTGCTATGGACTTCCAGCCTCACTTTGCTTCTGTGACCAGCACTCCACCACAGCTGGGACTTGCCTCTCCAAAAACTGCCTGCAAAGGGTGAGGCGGAGCTGCTGTATCTTCCAGGGCTCCTCCTCCTGGGTGCTTTATGGCTCTGACTCTATCCTTGACCACGATTTTACCCCCGGGTTCTTCTTTCAGGAGCCCTCCCAAAGTTTCCTCCCAAACTTTGGGAGGGCTCCTGAAAGAAGAACCCGGGGGTAAAATTTTTTTTTCCCCCCCTTCCTCCCCCCGTGTAACTGCAGCTAAACATCCTGGGTCCCCAGAAGGCAGATTTTAGTTTAAGTTGTTGACTACAAGTGTCTTTTTTTGGCACTTACAGGTAATAAAAACCACAGCTTGGAAAAGCATTAAATCCAGCATGTCCAGAATTATTTTGTGTGACAATTACATCTGGGGTAATTTCAATTTAATACCTCACTGCAAGTGAAAATTGCAGCATGCAGCCCTAAAATTGCTGTAATAATGAAAATAAACCCGCTAAAAGCTGCCTGTGCTACCTCAGGCTGTCACTGGATAAACGTTTTGTGCTGCTGATGGTATTTCATAGGTCACCCAATTGCCAACAACAACAACAACAAAAAAAAAAGAAACAAAACACAACAAAACCCCAAACCAAAACCAACACTCACAACATTTTCAGGAAACCAATGAAAGTTTGAGTTTTTTAAGATTGTTAAAAAAAAGGAAAGAAAAAAAGAGAAAAAAAGTAATAACTGCACTGCCTGTATTTGCAGTGTGTTGAAACTCACTGGCTAAAGCCATTTAAAGTTTGATGCTTTGAAACCTTGCAGCAGGACTGGGGAGCAATCCTAGCACAGCAAGTGCAAGCAGGAATGCTGCCAGACTGCTCTGCACGTTCCCAGCATTTGGGTGGGGTGAAAGAAGACAGAAGCCAGGCTGGCCTGCCCTAAAAACCCCAGGGAGAGCATCCAGATGGAGAACAATCCTTATTTCCTCATGCAAGAAGTCAAACCTGATTTGATGGGAAGAGTCACTTTTTGATTGAACTTTTTTTTCCCATTCAAAATGGAAATAATTTCAGAATCAGGAAGTTCTGAAAGGGGTAGTCTGGTTACAAACACCTTAGGAATCAGCCTTGGAAAATCCCAGATTGGTTGCCTGTCATACTTCCTTCAGGTTGGACAGAGCAGCACATCTCATCTCCATGTTCCCAATGTGCTGTTAACAGCTCAGGAATAAATTATGCAGTGCCTGCTTGTGGGGACATGGAGCAGACAGCTCATGCACTCACTGCAGGAATTGCAAAGCTCTCCTGCAAAGTCCCAAACTTCGGACGCTCCAGCATTGCCCCCAGGTCTCCAAAGTCCCTTTCTCAAGATACTTCTTCTGAGTTTCTTCGGCCCTTGTGCTGCTGGTGAGCAGAGGGGTATCACAGGCTGGTGGCCTCCACACACAGCTACCCCTGCATCCTTTGAGATCCTCCTGACAGGGCAGCACATGCCCAGTCCCAGGGAATCTGAACCCACCTTACATTTAAAATGGCAAATTTCACTCACAGTGCCCCTCACCAAACCAAAGCCCACCCTGCCACCACAGCTGCACAGCACAATGGTAAAGATTAACAATGTGAATAGAGATGGACCTGATGCCTTGAGTTTTAGCTTCCATATTTTTTAGATTCTGTACTGCCTTAGTGAGTGACTCTGAACCTCACATAAAGTGTTAGCAAGTTCTCTTCACAGGGTAGTTAGACAAAACAATCCTTTTCCAGCCTGAGAATCAAGGTCACCGTTCCAGCTTTAGGCTCAAGAAGTGTAAACAACAGCGAATTGAGGAGAGCAATCCGGGAGGACGGGACTTCATAACCTGAAGCTGTAACTGGACAATTAACCCCAATATGTAAATGGGCCAAAACTTAAGAAAGTGTGAAAACTCGTGACTGGTTGTCCATCTTGAGTAGAGCCATGGCCAGGCTCTTGTACTGCCCAAGGTGTATCCTTTGAAGGCCTTTTAATAAATACCTACTTTATTCCTTTTACTCTGTCTAGCCTCTGTTCCAGGTCAGCCTTTTTAGGCATCAGATCCTGTTCCACAGCCCTTTCTGGTGCCCCCAGGCTCGTCCAAGGGCACATCACATGTCCACAGCTCTGGGCTGTGTCTCACCTCTTACAGTCACCCTCTCCTATGCCTTATTAACTTCCTTCAATAAATTATCATCCTCATCCTACTCCCCTAGATTCCCCCTGCCAGGCTTCTGCTCATTCCTCTGCTCTACTTCAACAGCCATCACTTGCCAACAACTCTGCTTTGCATTTTTAACGTTTTCCATGAAGTCCAAACTCTCCCTCAACATAGGTCACCACTTCTAAAGCACTCTCTGCATATTTATTTCAAACAGCCAGCGGCATCAGGCAGAGCTACACCATCTTTCACCTCCCTCCTCACTCCTCTCTTCCTTGGAAACACATGGGAGAGCAGCCTCGTCACCACACATCCAAAGTAAGGGTATTTGGGTTTGTCTGCACTCTGCAGCCACAGGGCTTTCATATCAGCCTGGAGGACAGAGACCTGCCATCACCAACAGGACAGGTTCACACCACCCCTGATGGACAAACCACACTGACTGCAGACAGCATTCCTCAAGGTGGGAAAAATTACTCTACTCCCATGGAGGAAAATGAAAATTACCATCCTAGTGAGAGAGGAAGCCTCTACCCACCACAGGCAAGGAAAGAGCTGTCAGTGGAAAGGAAAAGATTAGAAGCCCAGCTGTCCTGGCCAATAGCAAACATACCCAGGCTCTGCACACCTGTAGGGATGGATGGCAGGACATGCAGGCACCTTGGTCATACCTCTCAGGGTGGCATACACAACGATGGAAAACTCTTGTGCCTAAACCCTGTCTTTGTGCTGAAGCAAAATTCATAAATCATAAGAACATAGAATGATTTGGGTTGGAAGGGACCTTAGACATCCTCTAGTTCCAACTCCCTCCCTTGGGAAGGGACACCTTGCACTAGACCATGTTCCTCTAAATCCCATCCAACACTTGAACACGTCCAGGGATGTGGCATTCCACAGCTTCTCTGGGCAACTTATTCCAGTGCTTCATTGCCCCTATAAAGAATTTCTTCCCAATAACTAACCTAGGACACTTCCATGAAAATAGTCTAAAAATTGGAACCCTGGACACGGTTTGATATAGAGCTATAAAACAATGTATGTGCCAACTCATATGGAATCTAGTAAGTTCATGGAGCTTACTGCTGGACAGGACCGTGCACCACCTCACCTGACATCTGGGCAATACAGCCTCTGGCATTTCTCCCAGTTATTTTTGCATTTCTCAGTTATCCATGCATTAAGTTCAGTGACTTGTACCTGAATGCAGAGTACCTTTCAAAAAATCATTACTTGATGACCTCCAGAGATGGAAAATCCAAGAAGTGCTGTTCACGCCACAGTCAACACGTCAGTCTCAGATAACAGTATAAATGGGACACAACAATTCAGAATTTGCTTGACCAGAGCACACAGAGGGGTCAAGTGATCTTCATGGCATTCACCTCCCATCAATACCCTTGCTTCTTCTTGGCTCTCCCCAAGCCACCCCTCGTGCATGTTGCCTCAAAATGTTTTTTCACTCAGCTTTTAGAGACCTTCAAAATGCTCCTTTGCATTCCAAATAATGCCAGCATTTCCTGCTCCTTCTCTGGGTATGCTTTGCCCCTCCTCAGTCAGGAAGAAGCTGCCAAACAGGCAGGGCTGGCCATGGTCTGTGCATTTCCAGCATCACGGCACCCAGGACCACACAAGGGCACAGCTGTGAGCAGTGAGACAACTGCTGGCACATCCTGCACGTGGGGTCAGGTCTGGCACAAAGACCTACTGAGAAAGCTCTGGGATTCCCTCTGGTTTTGCCTCTAAGCTCCACCAGCATACACCACAATCTGAGCGTGGATGTGGCAGCTCAGAGCACAGATGTGACTTTCATAGCACAGATGTGACTTTCACAGCACAACAGGAAAAGCAGTGGCTGCAGGAATCACCACCAGCTACACACCTTCTTGTGCCTAACCTGTCCTGCAGGTCCACCTTGGGCTGGCCATGGCTGTGGGGCAGGTTGGTGCTACTGAAACACCAGAGCAAAGGCCTAGAGCAAAGAGAGGCTGAAAACACAGCTGGAAGGCTCAACAGTCTGGAAAGCAGCCGTGCCAGAAGGAAGGAAGAAAGGACGCAGAGTCAGATGTCAGCTGGCAGTGCCACGTGACTGCGGGGAATGCCAGCTCAAGTTTGGCTTGCCAAAGTGAAAAAATACCCTTGAGAAAGGTCAGTAGGATTTATCTATGCTGGACTGGCATGTGCCTCAGGTTTGCATTCCCAAAAAGGGGCTGAAAAATCCCTAGGGTGGTGTGCAACAGACGCTGCTGGGGCTGGGAGAAACAGTGGTGACTCAAAGAGAAGAATCCCTGGTAGGGCAGATGACTTCAGGGTGTACAAGGGCTTCAGCAAGGGTAAGGAGGCACACTCTGCAACAAATACTCATCGATGGTTAGCACCAGAGCTAACAAGGAATTATTCAGCAGGCTTGAACTAGATGTATTTTGATAAAATTGTAAAGAAGGCCATCCGAAAAAATCTGCTGGGACAGTGAACCAGCTCTGGCTGTAGATTAGATGTGCAGAGGAACCTGTACAAGTCTGCACCTTCCCCACAAAAATACTAGAAAATGCACGAAAGAGTAGAGTCCCGCAAACTGATGCAACTTAACCACTGGCTGACCTGAGATCAGTCTCCTTGGGTTGACCAAGAAGGACATTTTTCTACACAGCTTCTGGAACTTGAAGCAGTGCTCAATTTGGCTAGCATGCAATTAATATTTCCTCTAACTCACTGCCTCTTTCAGTCTCTTTCTTTCTTTCTTTTCCCTGTAAGATAGATATCTAAAAAATTAATCAAACGACTAAATTTGAAGAAAAGGGGAAATGCAAGAAGGCAAAAATAACCTTCTGTGCACATGACGTGCTGCTGCCTGTGAACCTCAAAACTGATGAGAAGATGCATTTATAATTCATTAAAAATTTGCTGGATTTTTGTCTTCAGAAAAAGAGAGGGAAAAAAAGAGAATCTACTAAGAAGGAAGGAAAGAATAGCACGGCTGCCTTTAAAAACAAGTTAAACCAGATTGTGTCTCTTGATTTTCAAAGCAGCTCATGAATAATTCAGACTTCTAGGGCCCTCCACACAGACTCAGGGTCTGTCTTGCTTCTTGACTCCCTCCACCCTTCCTTCCTCAGAACTGAGGCAAAAAGAAAAACGGAGCCAACAGAAGTGAAAAGAAGAAAACAAAACCAGTACAATTCAGTAGAATTTTGAACTGATGCCAGTTTTACTGGAATACCAGAGCTGAGGGCAAAGTTTTTCACTTGGTGGAAGCAAAAGCAAAATCTAGTACCTTGCACCTTCATGGAAAACCACCAATCCATTATTAAAGAGCTTTAGAAGCCAGGAAAACCTGAAATTACATTTCAGAAGGTTGGAACCCTGGATGTAAAGATTCCTTAGGGAGGATGCTTTCTGACCAGAGAGCTTCCTGGCACCACGTGGCAAATCAAAGCAGAGAAAGTCCCCATCCTCACAACACCTCCGTAGTCACAGCTGGGGAAGCACAAACCCAGCTCCACACTGTGACAGCTCAAAAACACTTCCAACATGTCCAACATGTAGGGATCTGCAGTGCTCACAGCAGAAAGCCACCCAAATGGCCCCAAAACAAAATGCCCCTTTTGCTGCAGCTGATGGAGTAGGACTTTAAGGCTCTGGCTAGCAGAAAAAAACAAACAAGAGTTTGATGGAGGAAACTGTCTCATGGCCTTAATTATCAACAGGAGCGAGTCTCGGAGAATTAGTTTCATTATTTACTAATACTTGACTTTGATTTCAGCCTACATAAACATATTAGGTCAATAGAAATAGCGAGACAAGCATGAGAGTTAAACAAACAACTTCATTCTGTCAGAATTACTTGGAGCAAGTTATCAAAGGAATCGATGGCACATAATAACTATAAGACAAGTGGTCAATATGTTACAGCAGTCAAAGGCAGAGGATGGTTCTAGCACAGGGTGATCAATGGCACCCTGGGAATGCTGAAGCACTTGGTGATGAAAGGATGGCCACCACGAAATCATCACTGGGCCCTGGTGTGGTTCAGGTGGGTGCACCCCCTGAAGGGCACTGAGACAGGCAAGGTTTTCTCTTCCCTATAAAACCCCAGGATCCTTTCAGTCCGTTGCAGTGAAGGAGGCACCTGGAGTTTAAAAAGGAAATCCTGTGCCCCCATGGACTGACTGATGTTGGCACAGCCACCCCAAGGGCCATGGCTGGGTCTGCAGTAAGTCCTGGTCTGTCAGAGACCCCCATCCCTCCCTCCACTGGGAAGAAGTCTCTCCCTGGTGCAGTGACTGCCTCCCACCAGTGGTTCCTGCACCCGCCAACGCACCTTGCAGCATCACTTCCACTCCAGCACATCATTTGTTTCTCAGGAGCCCAATGTGTACTTTTCATCTGATACTCAAAATCACTCGCTTTTAAATACAGCTTGTCATTTTTAGATGACTAAAGTGTCAAAAACATTTGAGATCTAAATGAAATTTTTCCCTTTTCAGGATGAGAAAAACAGATCCCTCTGGCTTTAAGTTTTCCTGACTTTTTCCTTTAAGATTCACCAACAGCTTTGCTTTTGGCTTATCCTGAAATTGCTATCTCCTGGCTTTTCTTTCTCTTAAACAACCAAAGAACTGAAACACTGTTATTCACTCAGCTCTACTGAGCCCTATCTACCCACATAGCCCCCAAACTCAAGCTCCAGAGATGTGGCACTGACAACACAGACACAGACCAGGTGTAGGCAGCCAGGTGGATCCCACCACCCACTCTGTCTCTGTTTCCAACTTCAGGCTCTTGAACAAAAGCAGCAGTGCCCATAGTCAAGCATTGTTCACCTTGAAATGGAGCAGTTCATCCTCAGGGCACAGTGACTGGCAGGTCACTGTCTTTTATTAAATTCCCAGCTCTTACTCCTCCACTCCTCTGTGTCCCCCATTGTGACAGGGACACGCAGAAAGATCATTGCTCCACAGACAGATATCTGGGGAACGAGCTTTTATCTCTGGGTGAATGTGTCACAAAAGTGGAGCTAATTAACTGGGGCTCTGTTTTTGAAAAAGGTTAATATTTTATCACATGTCTTCTGTCTTGAGGAATAATTAGCCCTGGCAGTAGTAGCTCTGCCATTTCCCAAGGGACTGAGCAAGAGACTGGAGGCTGGACAGAGACACGTGGTATTGATGGATAGACAGCAGCTCAACTCTGGGCTAACAGTGCATCTCACCAGCAGTTACTCCTCAACACAAACCAACCTGCCACAGAATATTAACAGAGGCAAACCCCCCTCTTCAAAGGCTGTACACACTCTTCTTGTCCATTCCATGCCCTCTGGTGCAAGGATGCTTTAAACCAAGGCACTGTGATTCAGCTAAGAGCACTGACACCGGAGCACCAGTCCCAATCCCTTGTCCCCAGGCACTCTCTTCCCTTTTTGCTCCAGCACCACAGTCTGCACAAAAAAAGGGAAATCCCATGGGCTCTCCTAATTCTTCCATCCCGAAACCAAACCTGTTCTCATGGGGGAACCAATGACTGAAGCAAATTCCCACAGGGACTGCACAGAAGAAGGTTCCCCCATTGCTTGCACAGAAGTCCTCAGTACAGCACACAACATCTCTCCACAGGGCTGGGATGCAAGCAAGGAAAATGGAGGGACTGAAAAAGGACAAGGGAAGGGTCATTTCAAGTCGACCCAGGACTGTTTTGTGCATGCATTTTTCTTGGCAAAATGCAGTGGACGGGTGAGTGGGGAATTTCCAAAATGAAATCAAAACTGTCTCATAGAGAAACAATGCCAAAATTACTTAGGGGAAAGAAATACATCACTTGGTGTGGGAGCGGGGGGAGGTTCTCAGCTTTTTTCCTCTCTGAAACCACAATTTTTGGCAAGGAACAGGAAATAAAGGTGTTCTTCAGAGAAGGGACAGCCGGTATAGAAGCCGTGCCTGCTCCCTTGCGAGCTCCTCAGATTCTCTTTGGGAGGATGCCTGTCCCATGCAGATGCTCCTCCCACCCAGCAATGCACTGAGGGGCTGGGAGGAGGGACAACTTGGATAAACAAAACTCAGAAGAAAGAAATTTAGTATTATACCATGATATTTGCTAGAACAGTCCAGTCATCCCCACTGCCAACAGCTAGACTCCAAGACAACAAGTCCCTACAGACTCCCCCAGTACCCACCCTGCTAATCCCCTTTGGCCTGCAGACATCTTTTAGCCAAGAACACAGCTCAGGAATAGTTTCTGCTCGCTGTGCAGACAAGTACCATAACTCACACTCCTTGCACAGCCCATTCAGATGGAAGTAGCTTTGCCCTCCAGAAAAAAATGAGTAACACAACCACTTAACTGGCACATCCTCCTGCATCCCAAACACCCGCCTATACACTTCCATCAGCTCCTCAGAGAGCCTAGCTCGCTCCTCAGCTGCTTCTCAAGTTACCCTCATCTTTCTCATGCAAGAAAAAGAAGAGGGGAGGAATAGCACTGAAAATCCACCACTGCAGAATAAGCACCAGGTGTGACATCTGCCACCTCCCTACAGCAGCAACAATCAAAACACAATCAACCCTGCTCCTGGAGAAACACCAGCCTCCTCCAGCCCTAGCATTCCTTCCCAGAACCATTTTTAGCTCCTCAGCCTGTCTTTTCTCCAGGCAGCCCCTCAAGATACAAAACTGCAGCATCTCACTTCTCATCTCCTGCCTCAGCTCCTGCCCCTTGGTGACAGGCAGCATCCAGAGTCAGAGCCCGTGGCTCCAGGGCACGATTCACAACCCAGGATCAGTTGAGCTGCGCTCCAAAAACCTGAGTGGAGCCACTGTACTGCCAGGGTGAGGAAGACATAGCACCTCTGAAAACAAGAGAGTGGGATGCAGTTAGACTGGTGGTGACAATGACCCAGTGTCCTTGCCAAGGAGGCAATGCTGAGTGACCCAACCCACTCTCTCTAGCTCCAAGGAGTGATTAGGCAGGGCTTGGAGGGCACAGAGCAGTACTGTAGGCTGCCTCAGGCATCTGGGTTTGGATTGGGATCTCAGTGCCTGAAAGTCTCTCTCCTTTTCACAGAAGTTTGTGCAAGTCACACAGGGTGGTTTGAGTGTCCATGATGCCCAGGGAGCACACCAAGTCCCAGGAAAGGCACAGGAAGATCCAACGTGGCTAAATGGCAGAAGCCCTGTCACATCCGAGGAGGGAAAAACAGGCTCTTCAGGACAAGTGAATGTTGGGATGATGGTCTAGCCAGGAGTGCTGGTCAAGGACAGATTCCAGCTCAGACACGGGCAGCTATCCCCAGGGAATGCAACTTCTGTCAATGCTCAAAACCACTATAATCTCATTTCATGCAGACCCTTCTCATCTACTCTTTCTTCCCCTACCACATTCAAAAAAACCCCAAACCCAGAAAGCTTCAAAAGAGAACAGTACACAGAAAGATATTTGAAGAAAGATCACTGAATTCATAGATTTTTGTTCCCCTGAAGCCACCAGCCCCTGCCCCAGAAGACGTCAGGTCAGCTGAGCCCTCCCCCTCCACCAGAAAAAACGTGGGGCAGCAAATGTCACACACACTGGGGTGGCCACAGATACTCCCACTATGGAGACCTGGACACTCACCAGCTAGCTCCCAGGACTGTGACTGTGTCCAGCTCAGTTTGCAGTTGGTGAGTCCCCAGAGAGACCCATCACACTTCTGCATGAGCTCACCAGGAACAGAAGGTGTAACTATGAGAAAGAGGCACCCTGATGCAGGCATTCCCACACCTGTACCAGATACCAACTCCAGCAGAAGCAGGAAAATGTGAAATACTGGATTTCTGCACTGCTAGAACGGTCCAGTGAATATTTCTCTCCACTTTCAGGCAACATAATGGAGTGGAGACTCCACGGGATCAACCCCACCACTGGCAAAGCCTTGCAATGTTAAGCCAGAGAAGATACATGAGTGTGGTAGTTAAGTGAATCACCTGAAAGTGATGAACACCAAAAGAGGAGATGACAGCACCTCAAGCAACTTCCAAGTTGTTTCAAAAACACAGGTAGCTGCAGGGAAAGAACTATATAAATTCCATGTGCTGCAACCAGGGTTTTTAAATTACATCAGCTTTTACAAAATGCTGTGGCTAGCCTGAGAGGCAGGAGTCCCAGTGGGCTCATTGCTTTCTGCATTGAGACAAACCTGGGCTGATTACAGAGCTGACCCAACTTGGAGCAGGAGGCTGGATCAGAGACCTCCTGTGGTCTCTTCCAGCCCAAATTATTCTATGATTTTATGAAGTGCCAGTTTCTGATTAATAGCTGTCTTGCTTTCCTTGCTTAGCTGCCAAGAATTGCCAATCTCATTACTCCTTGTTCTCTGTGCTACCTGAAAACAATCTCTCTGTGTTTTGATCACACAAGGGTTCCTCAAACCCCCTTGCAGTTTCAAGTCCAAATTCACCCAGAAAGCCAAGTGCAAATGCCACTATGTACGGTGAGCACTCCACATATGCACAAAAGTTTCAAATTGAGGCCACAAAAGCCATCTGATCAAGGACAGAACCAAGACCTTGGCCAATGCAGGCAGTTCTAGTTTATCCCAAAGGGACAAGCCAGCCCCTACTCCACTTGAAGGACTGTTCTCATATCTTCATCCCGAGAGATCTCAGCCTAAGGAGATGATGGAAAAACACAGTGCTGAGAGCTAAGCCCTCTTGGGGTCTGGTGTCCCAAGATAAAAAGCAATCATGTTGTTTCCTAACGGAAAACTTTTGTGTAAAATGTGTTTTCCACCACTGATTTGTGTACCTGCTCACCTGTAGGGTTGTGCTCTGCTCTTGCTATCACTAGAAATAAGGAGACCAAGACCAAAGGCAGGAGTATCCCAGATCCTCTCTTACCCAGCTGTTTCACCCCCAAAATGCTTTGCATGCAAAAGACCCAGGGACAGTCCTCACACATACAGGATTTTGCCTAAATGTGATAAATCTTATTTTGCAATGAAATGACAAATATCCTGGCTCTGCCCAGAGAACAGTAACAGCTGGAATAACAGATCAAGCTACAGAAAAACTGTTCAGGACATTGCTGTCAGCCACCCAGCAGCTAATAATGAGCCCCAAAGGCAGGAAGAAACCTGTACCCTCTTACACCCACCCACCCCAAGCTCACACAAGGTGCTGCCACCCTTCTCCCCTCAGGGCATCATGCACTTCTCATGGGGGAGCACCCACACAAGAGGGAGCAGGACAGAGCAAAGCCAGCAGCACAGACACCTGGCCACACGAGGACACCTCCTCCAGCTTTCACCAATGCCAGGTCCAGAGATGTGGCAGCATCTGAGCACTCCCTCTCCCCCGTCCTCCTCACCTGACTCCCTCCTTCATCCAGCCTCATGGGCAGGGGTCCAACCATCTGCACTGCACTCAAGGCTCCTCTGCTCAGACCTGCCCCACCACCCCTCTGCCCCAAGCACATGCACCCAGCAGCACCAGGCACAGGGACACCACAAGCACCCCTGCCCACACCACCTCTTGCCCTGGTCTACCCCACAGCACACCCTGAGTCAGCAACTCACGAGACATTGCTTGAATAAGCACATTTTAAAAATAATAATCCTTCAGGACTTAGTCTGCATTACACAGGAAAGTGGATTAGCCCAGCTACAGTCCAGAGGCCAAAGTAAGAAATGTATGGAGTCAGCAAAGTGAAAGATAACAGGAGACCTCAAAATCTATACGTTTAGCTCTGCTCTCAATTGTGCAAGGTCCATCTAGGTCCCTACAAACCTTCCCTCAAATTCAAAGTGGGTTTTGTCATCTGCTAGGGACCCTAGGGACTTACCTCCTTCTGGCAGGTCTAATGGTTCAGGCTTCCAGCCGGACTGCAGAGCAGTCTGCAGTCTGTAGCCCACTCTGTCCTGCCTGGGCTTTTCCATACACGTTGGTCTCCAGACCTTAAGTTCCTCCTCTGGGGACTCTCAAGAAACCAGGCAAGAAAGGTAAGATGCCTAAATTCCTATGTGGGGCAAAAAACATATTTCTGGCTGCTGAGACCCAGTGTTCACCTCAAGAACAACCTTAAAGCGGTTTTGGTCTGGAGGGAAAGGAAGCTGGAAGAAGACAAGGCAATATGAGGAGTCCAAGGGCATCATAAACATTCTGAACCAAAGGCAATGCTGTCAGCTTTTCTCCCCTTCGACTCCTCATTCCATCACCATATTCCCAGCGCTTGCCACTCCTGGGTGGCAATCATCAACTCGCCCAAAAATGGAGCCACTCCAAAGCCTGCATGTGCCACAGCTGCCCTCTTGTCATCTGCACAGGGATGCCAACATGCTCCCACGTGCTGTGTGCCAGCCTTGTCCAAGTGGGACACAGGGAGGGGCAGAGAGCCATGCTCAGGCCCAGGTGCCTGTGTACACAGGTACCACACCCAGCAGAGGTGACCCTCAGGACCACCTCTTCTTCCCAGTCATCCCCACACTCAGCACAGGCAGGTATTTTTGCCTACTCCAACCACAGCTGCTCCACCACAACGTGGAATGTGCAAGCTCTGCACCCTCGGGATGCAAGCTGAAATTAATGGGTCAAAACAGCACTGCAGTGTGTAATGCTCCTGCTTGAGGGCTGAAATCCTGACATTTCTGGACCTTGAGAGTACAAGACAGCAGCTCTCTGCCTTAGGAAGACCTCACAGGCATCACCTGCATCTTCCCATCCCTCCAAAAACAGTCCATATGAGCAGAGCAACAAGTCCTAAGCAGCCTTCCTACCCAAGGGACACTCTCCAGCTGGCTTAGCACAGGGATTTAAGAGAAGAAACCTGGAGGAAATCTCAAGAGTGTGTGCTGTTGTCCTCAAAGAGAATAGGACACACTACAACAGCAGAGCTTTTCTAGGGGGCACAAGTTGGCAGGACCTGGTTTCTGGGCTGCCAGGATGCTCTCACCTTCAACAGACAATGCAACCCCTGATCTTCATGCCTGCAGCATCCCTGCCAGCCTCGTGTTTCAATCACAACTTGATCTTAGCAGCTGCTTTCTCCGTCTCAGACGCACACATACACAAACACACCCCTAAGCAGCTGTAAAATTAAACTTTAGTTGGGTTGGTAGGACCTCTTGTAAAGCACTTGCAACTCAGGGAAGGAGGGAACTTCAAAAATGCAGTGTCTTATGCTAGAATTTGAGAGGGCTCCATCCTCAGCCTTCCTGCTTTATCAGCTCTTGAGAAAGCACTACTAAACACGTACCAGCACTGCTGAAGTAAAAAGCAACACAAATAGAGGAAAACAGACACTGGGGGATGCCTGAAGCCGGCTGACGTGATTTGCAATAGCTGGAGAAATCTGCTGGAGGCTCTCACCTCTCCTCCAGCCCCTCATCTCCTCTCCTTGTCCCTGATTTCCCCTCTGCTTTGCCGCCCTCAGCCAGCACAAACCCTTGCTCAGGCCAGTCCTGGCAGCCACAACAGCGTCTGCACATCCCTCAAACCCAGCGGAGCACTGGGAGGTGGAGGTCAGCCCAAGCAGCATATGGAGCACTGGCGTGGCGAATCCCAGCCTCCCCAGGAGCTGTCTGCCACAGATGGAAAAAGCCCAGGAGCTGTCACGACAAAATCTTCTGGCTGGGGGCGACACACCCTCCCTCCCTGTCGGCTTTCCAAGCCGCTGAGCAATACTGGAACCTCGGCTCCTCTCCCCCCGTGCTCACGCCTGGCACTGACTCATTCACTGCCTTTCGGTCCCACAGTCTGCCGGTGGGAGTTGCAGGAGGCGGGATGTGGGGATGAGGTAATCCCAAGTGCATGTGGCTACCGTGGTGGATGGGGACTAGCCACCCACTCCGGAGGCATGAGCTGGCTGTGCACAGTCTGGATGTGCCACCAAGCCCCAGGTCCAGTCTGCTGATGTAATCACAGGGATGTTTTAACCTTGACTTTTGGTGGGCATGGGATGCACCACCACAGGACCATCCAAGGTCTTCTCCTTGGAGAAAGGCTTTATGTGGTCCAAGGGCTTAGTCAACATGCAGCCAGGAATGGAGTTAACAGCAGCAAAACACAAGAAGGTCACCAGGAGCAATGCTGCAGCTGTAAGATCTTCCAGGCCAAGTGACACAAGGTAGTCCACAGAAAGCATGACAGTTCCCTGGCTGAAATCACCCACAAATTAAGCAGAAGTTCATAGCCCTGCACTAGCCAGAAGCAGACAAAGAGAGCCACCACAGTTTCTCCTGCTCTGATTTCTTGGAACACTGCAATTCCTCTCCATCTGAAACTATTCCACTGGCTGCAATTTAAAAACAAAATCAATCCAGCAAACATTGCTAAGCAACTGGCTGTCAGTGCCACATCCCATCCCATTGAAAGTATTTGCCCTCTCCATGACCTCCTGGCAAGGAGATTGCTGCTCAGCCCTTGCCAGGTTTTGTAGATTCAGCTGTCGTTGGCAAGTCCAGATGCTTGGCTGGATTAGCAGAGAAAACACCAGGAAACTTTCTGCAACCATCCTAATGAAAAACACCCCACAGAGAAGCTGTAAGGAGCAGCATTCCCACATCCCAGTCCCTAGGATTAGGATACAATGTGTGGGTCTCTGGGCATTACCATGGTCTGAAGGCCCATGCATCTCAGTGCTGCCACGTGTCCTACAGAGGCATGAAGGATGGAGAGCCAACACACCGGAAACCTTGTCACAGAGCAGAGCACATCATCTCACTGAGAGGCTGAGGGAGAAGCTGCTTACCAATGGCAAGGAGCTGAAGTGATGGATGAGACCCTCTCCAAAGCCCCCTAAACCCCTCCACAAGCTGGGCAGGAGCCTCTTGGCACAGTAGTACTCCTCAGTGTGGGGTCCTGAATTGCCCCACAGTCAGCTGGAGTAGAACTGAGGCCCAACTCTCTGGGTTCAGTCTGAGCAGCTTAATCCAGGTTTTCCATTGAAACCAAGCCTCTAAACACAGCCTCCAGCAGGACACGCAGCATGAGCGCTGCGGGTGTCCTTTCTCCCACAACAGCCTGGTCCACACAACCCTGCTCTCCCCTTCACAGGAGGGCATCTAGTCAACCCCATGCTGGATTCCCTTTATATGTTCTTGCACAGCCATCAGCAATTCTCCTTGCTCCAAGAGCAGACCATGCTCATCCATGCTTTCCCACACATTTCTGCCACACAATTCACGACCAGCTTCCAGGTTGCATGGCAGGGTCTGAGCATCACCTGCAGCAGCTCCCGGGACACCTGTGCTGTAAGTAAGGATTATTTTTCCAGAGAGGCTTTGCACTTTCCTCTCTCCTTCAACCACCAGTCCTAGATCCTTCTCCCTCCTCCATCCTCCCCATCAGTGCCTGCCTCCCCCAGATCTGCCGGCAGCTCCATTTCCTCCATGGCCACTCTAATGCTTGGCTAATGGCACATCATCCGCAGCACTCCTCAGGCATATTCAATAAATCAGAATCCAATTACCGGGTTAAGGAAATTGGAAACAAATTAAATTAGCCCCAGCCCCTCCCACGTGCTGTGCCCTCACTTCCTCCTTAATGAGAACTTTTCTTTCACAGGAGCACTCAGTGCCACATCTGCCTGCCCAGGAACAAGGTGGCTGCCACCGCACAGTGAGGGTAGGCAAGGGGCAACCGAGCCAATCTTCCCTTTTAATAGGGCAGATGGTTAATATCCCTGGCATTAATTCTCTCCAGGAATAGCACATTCGCTCTCTGCTCAGCTATAACAGGCGTCCGTCAGGGCTGACAGCTCCTCTCCGGAGAAAGGAGCATCTGGTCCTTACAACAAAAAGAAGCTAAATAAATAAATAAGCACATTGCTTGCTACAGGGCTGGGGAACTGGTGCTGTTTCAGCATTTCAGCCTAAGTGCTGCATTTGAACTGGAACAGGGCAAGTTCCGAGTTGGGTCAGATGCCAGGAGTGGAGTCACTCTGATCTGGGAGCAAGGTGCAGCAGGGGCAGCAAGGTGCCATGGCTGGGTCCAGCACAGAACTCCCACCAGAGCAGGACTTCCCCAAGAGGCCTCCCAGGACAAGGCAGTAGAGACAGCAGCTGCCAGCAAGCTGGGACATAATGCCAGGCACAGCTCCATGGAAAGAGCTTGCACTGGCTGTGGACTGGTGACCGACAGCAGGGGCCAGGCATATGCTGTGTGCTCAGATGACAAGGAGCAAAACTGCATTGAGGGGACCTGGGGAGCTTTTCCTTCACCACCGGAACATCCTCGCATCACCCCATCCAGCAAGCTAACAATTAACTCCACTGACCTCCAGCAGGAAGGGCAGCTCTTCCCCAATGAGTTTGGAAAGACAACTAGGAGACTACAGCTGAGACCTCAGGAAACAAGGGTGCACCAAAACTCCCACCCCACCCTTCTCACGCTGACAGAGGAGTGCAGCTCCATCTACAAAGCAACAGTTGCTGCAATCCTTCCTGCCTTTCCCAAGAGCTCCTTTGGGCACCAAAGGATATTTTTGACCTCAGTGGTGCTGGAGCAGCTAATAACCCTAGTTCTAACCCTTCTCTCCCCTCCTCACTCAGCAATTATTCCTTATTCCCTACTCCTCTCTCTGCAGAGCAATTTCAATGCTCAAACATTATTTTATCCCCCTTGCACCACCTCACTGCATCGTCTGCAGAGCAAAAATTCCCAGCACCAGTGCAGACTTGCCCATCACTGAGACTTGCTCTTGCAAACCCATTACTTTTCTGATGGGAAAATAAAGGCCTTTCCTTTCTTTCCCTATGGTCCTGGAATAATTTATACAGTTTCAACAAACAGGTTTAAGACTTCCAGACATGCCAAGAAATCAAGCAAAGGGAAACACTCAATCCCAGAAATACAACCCGGGCAGACCCAATCCCAAGAGCAAAACCACTGGCAGCCCAAAACCACGGCCCTGAAGGGGAACAGGACTATGCCCCACACCATGAAGTCTGGTGAGGAAGATGAGGAGGAGCCAGGGGGAGGCAGAACCTGTGATGGCGGGTGTCGCGGACAGCGCGGTCACTGGGGATCCTCTCGCTCTCCCGCTGGTTAAAGGCATGGAGCCGGTACGGGTCCTCGCCGCCCTTCCACCTCCGGGCACTCAGGTACCTCCGCTCTTCAAACTGATCCCAAAGGTCGTCCCAGTCCGCGTCCGGTTCCTGCGCGCACAAAGTCAGCCCCGTTAGAGAGAGGATAGACCGGAGGCCGCCTGACCCCGCTCCAGAGGTCCTCCCAAGCCCCGCCGGAGGTCGGTCAGCCCTGTAACTTGGGCAAGCATTGCAAGAGCAGGCTAACGAGGAGGCCCACGAGGTCTTCAGGGTTTTTTTGTTTTGTCCTTAGGTCCTGAAACAGTATGCCAAAGAGAGCCTGCCAATTTGAATTAAAATGACTAATTTTGGAACCAAATTCAGGTCTCTGGTGGATCTCCCTCTCAAGCAGCACCGTCTCAAGAAAACGTAAGAGCACAAACGTTTTATAAGAGTTTTAATTTTTCTCCAGTAAAAAAACAAAGGCATTTTACATCATGTGACTTATGGTCCCCATAACCTTTCAGGCAGGAAAGGAGTAATCCCACATTTCCACAGCCACATCCTAGTCCCAGCTCCAGAAACAGGACCCTAGAAGAAGGGGGCATCGTGCTCCCAGCCCAGCTTCAGTCCATCTTTGCCAACACGTCTCCCACTGAGGACTTCAGCCCTGCTGCAGGGAGAAGAGCAGGGAAGCATGTGCCTGTGTGGTCCTCCCCACTCCAGAAGGATGGAAGAGCTGCATTTTGGGGTTACCCAGCAGCTTCAACAACCTTGGGGGGTTTAAGCATTTCTTGGTGGCTCGGTGCTGCCGGGGTTTAAGCACCCCTGAGCAGCAGAAGCTGTCGGGGGTTGAAGCATCCTTTGGCAGTGTCTGAGGCAGCCAGCATAAAACAGCACTGATAAGATCTCATCGCTACAGCAGCACAACCTCTTTGATCTCAGCCTACCTGTAACACTGAGAGATGCAAACATTTACAGACATCTCAGCCCTAAAGAAAATTGTGATCTTATCCAATAATTGATCTTTTCTTCTGCTTTTCTTTTTTTCCCCCCCTCCTCAGTTCACACCATCTCAAAGCTGATTTTGCCTGCTAATAGCACAAAATGAAGCTTTTGAAAAGGGCGATTTTTATCCCCTAATTGATTTTACTCGCATCTGGCAGTGCATGTTTTGTAGTCACAGGAAGGGGAGGAGGGAGCACTGGCTCCTGCAAGTAAACCACCACAGGAGCAAGCCAGGCACCTCCAGCCACAGGATGCCCCACAACACTCCAGGTTATGGTGTCATGAGCCCTCCTAAAGAGCCAACAAATTCCAGGCATGCAGGGGTTTCCGGATACAGGGTTGTATTTCTCCTCCCCTGGTGTGACCCCATGGCCTTCTCAGGACCACTTCCAGCAGCTACCCCAGTGTGAGAAGATCAGAAGAAACCCCTGAATCACCAGCCATACTGAGAGGAAGTTATTCAGTACTGGAATAAAGTTATTCAAGGCTGGGAGAAAGTTATGAAACCAGGAAGGTCCCTGCAGGAGTTTTACGAGGAGGACACACATAACCCAACTGCAGACTTTCGGGAGGGCCAACGTGCACAGGGTGATAAATGCTGTTTATGTTGGGTTTTTTCTAAGGCATCTTGCAAAATATGATTTAGCACTGCAGTAAAAGATCAGGGAAAAGTGAGGAGATTGCATCGCGGAGCCACCGACAGCCTGATGTTTGTAAGATTTCATGATGACCCCAGCAGGCCTGGTGCTGCTGCAACAACCACCGGAGCTGCAGTCCTTAAATTTTAACGCTGTGAAGAAAAATAAAAGTCTGTTTTATCAAACTTAATAAGAAGAGAAATGGCTTTCAAAAGTGGCCACACAGCACTTAAGGCTGTAAGATGTGTGTGTCTCTATATGTTGTTTTGGTTTTTGTGATGCCAGTAGCCTTGGATCAGCTGGAAGGGTGCAGCTGGGCAAGAATCTGATGGCTCAGGTGGGAGGGCTGGTGGATTCCCTCAAGAAAACTGGAGCTTCTGCTGAAAGGGCAGCAGTGCTCTGGCCAGGCAGCAGAAGCAGGGTTTGGCACATGGCAGGGTTTTCCAGGGTCTGGGATGGCATTTTCCCAGCATCCATCTAACTTCACTAATGTCCTGTTACCAGGGGTGGGGTCCCCGCAGTAAATGGATACACGGACAAATACCAGTGCCTTACCCCAGAATATTCACCTCTCATCCTGCTCTGGATATACCTTGCATCCCAGGGCTGCATTCCTGGTTCACTCTGCAGTGACTAATTAATACTCCTGTGCAATCTCCACCTGAAATACACCAGCCCACCTTGATTCACCCAGGGTCTCCTTTCTGGGCTGAGGAAAGCTATCAGTGGGATGGATACTAAATACTGGGTAGTTAAATACACAGCTGAGATCTACAGTAACTAGATGCCAGAGATTAAAGAGTTATTTTAATCCCTATCTGGCCACAAAACAAGACCAAGGATTGTTCACTTTCTCGGCCAGAGGTAGATACTGAGGGTTAGTCATGTGCTTTTCATCTACATCACCTGTCCAAATCTTCTTGGTGTTCCTTCCATCCCAAGCCTCCCCAAAAGGGTAATTGAAATTGGAGCAGAATGCTCAGCTCAGACACAGGTGCACACTGGCCTCTGCAAAACATAGCTGCTCAAAGCAGAAGAGGAAAGCATGAAAAGCTCCCAGCTGTGCAAGCAGCAGGAGGCAGGAGACCTCACCAACCTGCACAGAGGGACTCACCTGTTTCTCACCTGCACCTGATCTGAGATAGGGAATGAGAGTTAAAGCATCAGGAGAAATCCCCTTTGCTCACTCAGGGACAGCACATTGGTTACAGATTACCAGAAAAGGTCTTCATTATAATATTTCCACAATGTATTATCACCTCTTCCTCACACCAGAATTCTGTCTTGGGAGTTATTTAACTGATGTGCAGAAATCTAAATTTAATTTATTATGATCTAACTCACTTTAGAGGCCAAATTACCCTGCACTAGAAAAAGATCAAGTCAATACTCTACTTGCCTTTCTATTTATCTTCTACAGGGCTCATCTCTCCAAGTTTCCTATTCATTTTCTCTCACGTACTAGTAATAAATTTTCATTTTTTTTTCTTGGAATTAGGTAATTTCTCTTTCAACACTGCAGTTTAATGACTGGTATTAATTACAGGAAACACAGTCAACACTCAAAAGAGTTGGAGAGACTCAATGAGCAAAAGGAAAAAGAAAAATGTATCCAAGGGGTGGTCGTCTGCTCTTGGCAATCAAGTGTTGCCTCTTCCAACACAACACTGGGGGTCCCCAGGGGTGGTCAACAAGAGGGACACCTACAAAAAGACAGGGACAAAACTTATTGTGGAGAGAAGCTTCCACCTCACACCAGCACCCAGCCAAGAGCAGGGCTCACCGAGAGCTTTTCCTGCCATTTCAGTAAAGCACTCCTCAAAAAATGACCCACTAAAGGCACCTCCTCCAAAACCACCCATCACCCTCGTTGGCTTAGGGCACACAGCCCAGAGCAAGCACAGAGGCAGCTTTTCACTGTAACTGTACATTAAAGATTAAAAGCTTCTCAGTGCAAAGATGTAATTAGTCATCTGCCTCTTAAAGCTCAGAAACAAAACAAAACAAAAAAATACCAAAGAAACAAAGAAAGGAAAAAAATAATATTTAAGAAAAAAAGGAATGGTGCTGTGGGGGGAAAATGGGTCATTAGCAGTAAAACTACAATTTTCTGGCAACTGCTAATGCCTTGTTTATGTGGATTTCTGCGAATATGACACTTTACCAGCATAATAATTGTGTGATTACAGTACAGCAGGGATCGCTGGAGCGGGAAGGAGGAACAAGCAGCCCAGCCCGCTGCTGCTGCTGCAGGCCCGCAGCGTCCCTGGCACGGCACAGGAGGCCAGGCCAGGCTGGACACTGGGCAGGAACAGGCAGCTGTGGCAGCACTTTGGCCACCCACAGGCAGCCCAGCACTGAAAGGGCATGTCAGGTGAAAAGCCTCCCAACAGGAGCCAGCAGTGACTGGGGATGGGCAGGTCACACTGGTCCCCAGGGCCAGCCTCCAGCTGCCCAGCAAGACAAGGAGTGGGCAGTGCGAGCCAAAGGGAGATTCTGATTCACTTTCTTCTTTTGTGGCACTGTTTTAACATAGAGAACTTAACTCTTTGCTAAAATAAAAGCCCTTTTACTTTTGGGGCTGCTGAGTTCTGCCTTCAGACCAGAGGGAATTGGACCGATGCCATGACCATCCTTTCAGGAGGCAGCAAACCCAAGACAGCCCAGGGGGCTGACAGGGTTTTCCAGGGAACCCATTTGGTCAGAAAAAGGGTTTTGCCTGTGCAGGTGCAAGGATGACCCCAAAGGAGTCTGGCAGCAGTCAAATGTGTCTCTACCGTGATTCCCCTCAAACCCAGCTTTCCCTAGAAAATCTCATCCCTACTTAGTACCTAACTGAGCACTTGCCACTGAGCCCATTCCCTGGGACTCAGGCATTAAAAAACAGGAAGGGAGGGGGAAATTAAAAATTACATCAGCCTATCAAAAGGTCCAATAAACACGTGAAAGCTCTGGAAACTCAGATGCCATGCAGCACGCTGCTGCCCAGTCACGCTCTGTCACTCCTCTGCCAGCGAGGACATCTTTGTGCTCAGCAGGCTCAGGGGCACTGGAGGCAGAGGGCAATCTTTCAGCAGGAATTGCAACCAGGCATTACACAAATGAGATTTAGAAGTCTCACTGAAGCGCGAGGCCCCTGCAAACAGGAGGTTCAATTTTAGAGCTGCTGCTGGCCCAGGCACTAATGCCATCTGAAAGGATTATAATACTTCAAACAGGATAGGGCTCATCCCTCCTCGTCCCCCGGTGCCAGCATGTGCACTTAAGAGGGTCAGCAGCACCAGAGGGAAAAGAAGTGGGACAGCATCATACTGCCTTCGTCCTCATCCTTGAATGACCCAGATGGAGAACAGAGGTACGAGATCCTTCAGTCAAGTTTTGGTGTAGTTTTCTCAACCCCAGGGCTCAGTGCCTCGGCTGAGCCCTGAGCGAGCAGTGCCGTGCACCCTGATGGCCTCAGGGATACAAGGGGGAGACAGGCAGCACCATGGCTGGTCTTTGCCCCATCCAAAGAGGATGTGGTGGTGCCAAAAGCAGGCTGGTGGCCTTTGGAAAACAGGCTTTGTACTCATCCTGCATCACATCCTCCAGTACATCAGGTACCATTCAGCACCAAACCCGTACCAACCCCGGAAATCACCTCCTCCCCCGAACTGCACAATCCCATAGCCAGTCAAGCACTTAAATACAAACTTAAGTGACTCCAGGCATTTGTAGGAACCGACAGAAATCCCTGTTTAAATGCTTGAAGTTAAGTGCTTCCTTAAGTGTTTCACTGGCTCAGTGTCCCTGCTTTGTGCTGACACAAACCACACACTGAGAATGGAGGTAGCTCTGGGCCCCGGCCATGATCTGCCCTAATTAGTTTTCTGACCCATGGAGATTTTAGCTCCAGTTCATTTATTTGAGGGCTGTGAAACTCCTCTTCCTCCTGCACTGGTACGTGGGCACAACATGCATGAGCACCTTGGTGACAGCTCCTCTGGGACCCCATGGGGACACACAGCAGATCCAGGATCCCACCCTGCTCCAAGGAGGGCCAGCACCTCCCCCTGCTTGCCAGGCTGTGATTTTTTTGTCTCTCAAGCAAAAGTTTCAGATCTGAGTCCATTCTGACCCCACTTTGGGGGAAGAAAGAACAAAACAAAAGAAAAACCAAATAAAATATTAATACAGATACCTAATTAAAGCAAAGCACTTCTCCAGCAAAGCCTGCCTGGCAGCTGGGGTCCCTGGAGAAGCTTTGAACATTCACCATCAAGCTTCTCATTGCCACTGACCCTTTCCTGCTCATGCACATCCACAGGCATTCTGCTCCATCTTCAAAGGATGGAGCATCTCCTCTTCCTCTGCTGGGTCAGCAGGGAGCATGAGTCCCTGAGGACCTTCCAGTGTCCCACTTTCTCACTTGGCCCTGAGGCCAAGACCACACTGTCCCCACCTTTTCTGCCCTTGCTGCTCAGCACACCTCTAACATCCACTCCTGTGCGGGCAGAGCCAGGATCTCTCCTGTGGTGCACACACACATTATTTACAAGGCACCAGCTACATCAGGCAACAGGAGTGACAAAGGCTGGAAAGGGCCATGGAAGAAGATATGACCTTCAAGAACTGGAAGAAGATTTGACCCTCACCAAGTGCAGCTGCAAGCTTCAGCCTGGAGGGAAACATCCCCCTCAAGGCCTTGGAGAAGGCTCTTCAGCATCTTCCTTCTCTCATCCCTACACTCAGCTGGCATCAGCTCAGGTTGTTGGCCACTGAGTCAGTGCAAGCAGCTGACCCAGGGCTAAGGAATCTGGGCCACCATTAAGTCAATCACAGATAGAACCAGTAATTTGTATATCTTCTTGTCTGTCTCTTGGGGTAAACAATATATATGGTCTGAAACACCCTCCAGAGGCTTATATCTGCTGAATTGTGCAGCCAAATATAACAGCATGAAAAGCCGCTGGAGAATTACTGATGCTTTTTCCAGTAAGGGCACCAAAGCTTTAATTTTTAAATGGATGGCCAGGGCAGCCACCAAAATGGAGAATTTATTTGCAAATCAGGAGCAGGGGACTCTGAGCTGCACAGAGGGAAAGATGACAGATTCATTGCTTTGATGAAAAGCCAAATTTTGTTTCAAGGGCTTCCCTTAGGAGGAAACAAGTCAGCTCAGAGTTCACACCACACTTATCAGCAAGCAACTGCTGCACTGGCAGTGGTGCCAGGTTAAAATATATCCACATCTCCTGCAGGCAGCCAGAGCCAGAGCTCCATACGTGGACAATGCTCCTATCCACTGGCTGTAGCACCAGGCCACCATCCTGCCTCTACAGAGGGACAGGCAATGCATGCTAGCAGCCAGCATCACACGCCTCAGACAGATCCCAGATTCCCATGGTGACCCTCACCATCTCCAACATAGTGAAGAACCTCCTGCCTTCTCTGTGATGATGGAAAGGAGTGCAGGATCCAGGCCACTGACCTCTAGAAACAAAATCCAGCAATAAAATTCCTCGCATTTCCACCTGGAAAGATGCTCTTTCATCTTGGACCCCCAAAATCAGGTGTGTACATAAGAGTCTCACTACATAAAGAGCACAGATCTTAACTCTTTAAAATTATAAACTAGCCCATAGGATAGCCTGACACATGGAGACAAATCCTGTATAATTAAAAAGGAAAGGAAGCCGATTATATCCTCCTGGAGAATATTGCTGCCTGCTTCTGTTTTATTTATACATTACAGTGTATAATGAGCTGAATATTTAGGAGGTCAGCACAAACCAAGCTGCTGACTGGACAAAAGAGAAAACCCAGCTCTGTCTGTGCTGGGAGTCAAGCAGAAGGATAGAGAGGATTTTTGGTCATTTCCTCCTACCCCTGCCCACAGCTCTCCTGGGATGCTGCAGGACTTCTCAGTTCAACTGCTTGTGCTTGGGCTCCATCAGTCTCCCCAAGTTTCTATCAAAAAATAGTCTTCTGGGTTTTCCCACAGCCCCAAGAAAAGCATGAGCAATGCCAGTCCAAGTCCACTGGCACCTGTGAACCCCTCTGATGGGTTTACAAATGGTAATTCTGGATGGCAAACCAGACAAAATACATTTTAAGAGTCTGCTTTCACTGAGATTTTTATCTTTTAGGATTTCAGGTTTTAAAAACCCAAACTAAGTGGAAAACATCTGGACTGGCAGCAGCCCCACAATCAGTTGAGCATCAATTCCCAAGCCAACTCCCCCGAGCTGATGGGAGCAGTCCCTCACCAGTACTCCCACTGCCATTCCCATCAGCAGTGGGATACCCACAGCTCCCCTGGGCTCTCTCCATCCTTCTCCACCTGCTAATTCCCAAAAACGCCTCTGCCCCCTGCCAGAGGGGATCCCCTCAGCAACCCTCTCCAGGCTCACCAGGGTGCCAGGAGACACCGAAGAGCATCTTTGGGGCCATGGTGCCACATTAACTGGTGCACCACAGGCAGCCCCTCCCCAGCCCACTGCCACCACTCAGTGCCATCCTCTGCTGGCTGCACGGCCAGTGTGTGGGTGAGTGCAAGAGCTGCTCCTCAGAGGTCATCAACAATTAAAAAGGGCACTAATTGAGAAAGAAATTAAGGCAACATCCCATGTGTGCCCCGACACCAGCCAGGTTCAGCACATTCCCAGGATCACCAGAGGTCAAATATATCAAGAAGAGCATGGTGGGTAAATAAAGTGGCAAAAAGGAGTTCCTACACAGACAGACAGTGTTTTGTTTTCCCTTCTGTGCCTTTCAGGACAGACATGAGCTGCTTCCCAGCCATGAAGGTCGAACCAGCCTTCCCAGGCTTCAGCAGGAGCAGCAGATGATTTAGTACTTA
Source organism: Leptocoma aspasia (assembly GCA_013399835.1). Classification (NCBI taxonomy): domain Eukaryota; kingdom Metazoa; phylum Chordata; class Aves; order Passeriformes; family Nectariniidae; genus Leptocoma; species Leptocoma aspasia. The sequence goes on along the minus strand of VXAX01002993.1, from coordinate 370,471 downwards.
GGAGCCCATAGCCGTACTCAGTCTCCAGCTGAGCTTTGCTCCTCCTCCTGCATAACAGCCAAAACTCCTACCAAACCACAGAGCTTGAGCATCTCAGAGGTCAGGGAAGGTCTTCCCCTTCCCCGTGGAGCTGTGCTTCCCACATGCCAGAGGACAGCCCCGGACAGGGCACATCACGGGAAAGGAAACGGAAAAGGGAACGGGGAAGGTAGAATAAAGGAGCCAACCAGCCGGATCCCTGCTCTGAATGTCCTGCTTTGAACCCAGCCCTTTAAAAAATCAGGAGGTTAATCCCAACCACTCCTCCCAAGAAGGAAGGGATCGTGCTGTTAATATAGTCAGCATCCTCGACCCAACATGGCCTTTTCACAGCAGCAAAGCCAGGGGTAATCCATCTGGTAATTGCTTCCATGAGGATCTTTACACAGCTTTAGAAACTAATGCTACTATCCCTCCCTGAGCAGCCACCCTTCCAAACCAGGCAGCAATGAGGCGTGATGGTAACAGCAGCATATGAATGTGAAGAGTCTCCAAGGGAGGGAAAGGTTATAAAAAAACCACATACATTATAAAAATAGGTATTAAAGGAAAATACAACAATTGCAAACACACAGTACAGTGACATGCATGGCTTTAGCTGCCTTTAAGAAGCCACTTAAGCTTCGCCCTTCCCCCTCCCTCTGACAGGTAACTGCTTTGGGGAGCAGAGATGTACCAAGACAGCACCAAGGCATAACCTGCTCCAAGGAAGGAGCTCAGCAAGGACAAGAAATGCTGTCAGACCAAACCCCCCACTTCTGCACTTGATTTCTGGTTCTGGAAAAGCCCTGGACTCCCTCCAGCCATGCCTCAGCTTTCCAGCTCCTACAATTAAATCACAAGGCTCCCACTGGGCTGGAGCATCACCTGTGCTGAGTAGCTCCAGTACAAGGGCTTTTTTTCACTTTTTCCACCTCTCACCCTTAGCAGAGCGGGAAGAGCAGAGGAAAACCCTTCCTGGGGACTAACCAAAATGCCCTGAGCCCTTGCAGAGAGCCTTCCTGCCACATCCCCACTGTGCAGTGATGTGCTGCAGCCAAGCCCAGTCTAAACAATACCAAGCAGCTATTGTGGTAGCAGTGGAGAAATTCCTGGTCAAAGCACAACTTTTCCAATAGATTTAAAAGCATCACTAGGAAACATGAGAGCTGCCCTACCACACATGATGTAGGAGGATCCAGGGGCAGCAGAGACTGTGGGGTACTGACCTACGGATCAAACTCTCAGGGCTCAGCTGGAGCTCAGGACCTGCCTGTGAGACACCATCCCCCTGTCAAAAAGCGCTGCTGACCCATGTCCTCATCTCAACACACACATTTTGCAGAGGAAGGTGTTTCTGTAGCCCAGAGCTGGTCCTCAGCACACAGGTCCAGGGAGATGAAGCTCAGGTCACAGCAACGATGCTCCAGGGTGCATGTTCTCCTCAGATGTACCAGCCCATCCTCCCCCCAGCTCCCCTCGAGGAGAAACTAGATATAAAACATTTGTGACAGCAAGAACGGATCTAAACCTTTGATCCTTAGGTACCTGCTGCTGGAGTGTCTGCAAGATCCTCGGCCTGGGGACACCATGACTGACAGCACTGGAGATACAGCAGCATAATTTAGAGCATATGTGTCAGCCCAGCCTTCCTCTATCTCAGCTCAGTAACAGCAATAAAAAAATCAGTGCTGGCTAGTGAGAAACGCACCCTAGTAAGGTATGGCAAGTTTGAAAATAATCAAGCCTGCTAAGGAAGGACTGTGGGTCCTGGCCAGCCATGAGCACAGGCACTGCAGGAGCCTCAAGTGCTGTGTCTTGGGTTGATGCAGGCTTGGCTGGGGATGGGGAAAAACAGAAGCAGGACATGGCTGGTGTGGCCTGGCCAGGCAGATCACAGGCAGATCTCCAGGCTCTGGCCATCATCCAGCAGCACAGCTCTGCTGCTGGCATGGGAAAACCCTGAGCAGAGCCATGTCGGGGCACAGAAATCATAAAAACCAAACCCATGCTAAATCTCCTGATGCAGCAAACTCAAAACATCCAAGAGCATGGGGATCTGGATGGAAACCAGAAACCAGCACTGAGCTTTGCTGTTATCATAAAAAAAAAAATAAAATCTGCATTTGGCATTGATTCTCTCTCTCACATACAAACACACATTTCACTGCAATAAGGAAAAGAGCATTTTTGGAGTCCTCAGTCACGAAAACACAGTATGGAAGTCTTGGTGGGCAACTCCTGCTCAGGCTTGGACCAGTCCCCTTGTCTGATACAGGAAGTTATTTCCTCCACCCAGGCAGTATGGCTCATGGCATGCACCCGTTAAGCTCCACAATTCACACACTGTGGAGGCAGCAAGCCCTGCCACATATCCCAGTGTCTCAAACCCCCAAACCTCATCCCCTTCTGTGCAGACACCAGGGCAGTCCTGTAGATGACATTTTGTCACAAGATGCATGTGGGCAAGCAGAGTGATCACAATGCAAGCCAGCAGCAAAGCTCAAATCCAGGCAGAAATAAGCTGCCCTAAATCTCTTGGGTCTTCATGCTTTGGCAGCATCAGGCTTGGACAGTGGCAATGGTCGTGGGCACAGTACAGCTTCTTGCAGGGTGGCAAGACAACATGTGTTCCACTTACTGGCCTTGGCAGCACAGAGGTGTCACCACACAAGGCTTGTCCACCCAGCTACCAGAAACAAGTTGATAGGCAACATCTCCAGGACCTCCAAACCCAAAGAGTCAGCTCTGGAACAGCCCCACGCTCGCTTCCATGGAGAGCATCTCATGCTGGGTGGACACATCAGCTCCACCAGGAGCTGTGCAGTATCTGCTGAAGGCAAAGCTCCCTGCCCTCAGAAAGCCATGGGAGGAGAGGGAAGTCCCCCATGTGACACAAGCAATGGAGAACAGAGTCTGGACCCACATTTAGGCAGCCCCATCACCCATCTGGGCCACATCCCAACGCACCTGCCTTTGATCCCTCTTGCTCCAGTAGCAACATGCTCCCCTTGCCTGCAGAGCTGCATTAAGGATTAGGTGGGATCAGACACGGGATAATACAAATGAGGTCGTGTTTGCTGCTGGCAGTAGCTGCAAGGAAATGAGGAGCCAGTCTTTCCAGCTGGAGGGAAACAAGATGCTGTCAAACTCTGGCCAGGCAGGTGAGGAAAGGAGGGATATGGCTGAGACCAGGCTAATGCAGCTTCTCTGCCTGCAGGTTTGGATATACAGTGCCTGATGGGCCACAGCTACAGGGGAAGGGAATCTCCTGGCTGAGGAGCCATGTGTCCAGCTGGGCTTCCTGGTGAAAATCAGGGGAGTAGAGACTGCAAAGGAGACTCATGCCGCTGGAGGGAAGTGTCTCACACAAACCCTGCTGGGCCTGTGTAATCAGAAATGAAACACAACCTTCTGTTGTCTGGATGGTCCTGAAAGCACCAGGCAAGCCCCAAATTGGTGATGCTGCTTCTCTTAATGTTAGATATCCACTGGGCTTGTTTTTTTCTTACAGATCTTTTTCCATCCTTACCCTCTCCTACACACTCCAGCAGCTCTTCTCTTCCAGCTCCAGGCCTGTCTCTATCTCCCCTCGCTACCCCAACCCTTGGCACCAGTCACAGTGTGTCTTCAAAAGTGAGAAGGAAGATGCCTGGGGGTACACTCAGGCTTTGAGAGGCATGCTGGAGCAAGCAAAAGCCATACCACCTCAGGGAAGAGCACAAACCATGTGGATAGAGAAGATGTGCCAGGCAGCAGACATGCTTTCTTTCAGACATGATCCTTCCCAAAAACACAGCAGCCAGTGTAGAGGTCCTATCAGCTGTGTATAAGGCATCTCAACCAGCACTGGTCCTGATGGCCGCAAAAAAACCCACCTGACCGCTTTTATATTTGATTTACTGTTGTAAAGACATCTTCAGAGAACAAGCTCCAGCTGAGAGCTTTCACAATCTTTTTACCCTCACTAGAGCCCGAAGAAGAAAAAACTCTCACGACATGTAAAGAGCTCTGGACACAGCACCACAGGCCCTGAGCAGGATGACCTGCCTCTGGCTCATGCACGGCCCTGGGAAAGGCAGGGACACAGAGCCCCAGCAGCAACGCCTGCCACTGCCCCAGCAAGCCTGCACACAGATGGTGACAGCACCAGTCCCTCCGCAGCGGGCAGCATATGCTGCTGCTGCTGCTGCCCACATCAAGGCAGACGCCTGGAGAGATGCACCAGAAATAACCAGTCACACAAGCCAAGACTTTTAATCTGTGCAGTCAAAGAGAGTTTTAATCCTGAACTACCGGGTACAGCTCAGCATCTGAATTCATCCCCCTTTTTTTTGCAGCAGAAGGAACATCATCTCAAGGGCAACAAAATGGACCTACAAAAGCACTGAAAAGAAGGCCAGCAGGATGCACTGGTGGCTACACACAGCCAGGCTGGTGAACATCGGTATGGCAGAGAGTTTCTGCTCCTGGTCTGCCAGCGACCTTTATGTCTGCTTTAACATGAGGCAATAATGCTCACTTAAGAGTTTCATGCTGAATTAATCATTGCAAAGTGCTCTATGGTTCAGCCAGGAGAGATAGGAAGGCAGTGCTAAGCACAGTCATAGCTGTACTCAGCAAGACTTATGGTCTGTGCTGTGCTCTGGCCCCAGGAAGCACTGCTTTCAGCTCCTGAGCAGGATGCACAGCAGCCCCAGCAGGGATGCAGCCTCCTCCCTGTCCTAGATAGGCACCAGAAACATCTGCCCAGCTGCCTGCACTGGCAGGGGGCTCAGCTGGACCCAGCTGGACCACCCAGCTCTAAAACTGCTGAGCTGAGGAAGGTGGTGTTCAGAGGAGCAGGGGAAAAGGAAGATCTCATTTAACACCAGTCTGAACCTTTTTCCCATTGCTGAACCTAGTCAGGCTTTCAGCACCCAGAAAATGCACTTGTATGGGGCTCCACAAGCACCTTGCATCCCAGCACACTGAACCTGCCCCTGCTAGCCTTCTTTGACGATCCCAGATTTTGTCCAGGAAGAGATGGGAGCTATTTCCTATCCACCATTTGTCTGCCATTAATTACTTTCCAGATCTACAGCACAACCCCTGTCCTCCATCCCAGACTGAGCAGCCTAAGGCTAGCTCTTGCAGAGAAGCCAACACCTTGTGTCCCCCTCTGCACCATTTCCAGCTCTCCAAGATGGCAGGGAGCAAAAGCAGGCAGGATTTGCTGTCAATTCACATGGCAGCACCCTGCTTGTCCTCACAAGTTGCCCAGGAAAGGCTGTTCAACAGTCCTGTCCTCTGCCTCCCTACTTAAATGTGACTACAAGAAGAAAAGCAGCAAAAGCCTCCTCATTCTAAAATACTAATCCAGGCTGCTAAAAGGCACCAGGATCCTGGTACACCAGGACAAGATGGTTTTCCCCTCCATAGGGCATTTGGCAGGGGCTCTGCTATTTCACATGTCACAGCTGAGCTCCAGCAGGCTCACTGTGGCTTATCCCTCACTCCTGCCCAGCCTCAGCCATGCCAAACAGGAATGGGCAGCTAGCACTACTGGAGCAGGGCTCAGCTGCCAGCACCAGGCTAAGTCCACTAGCCTTTTATTTCCCAAGCGGTGAAGATGAGGAATAAAATTAAAATTCTTCGTTGTGTTTTGATTTAACATTTTATCTGTACTGGAAGCAGCAGGGAAAAACGTGGGAAAAGTGGAGCAAGTAACCACTCCATAGCAGAAGCCACCAGAAGAAACACTAGGGCATCTAGAACAAGTTCTGAGAAGCTCATTTTAAAATGTTCCCTCTGTCAACACAGATAAATATTTGAGAAAAAAAAAAAAGAAAATTCAGTCGACTCACGAAGAGCAAGCATATTAAATATAGAAAATAAATTAAATAATTAAAGGCCAAAAGAAATGGGATTTTAGCCCTGCTTTGAGCATAACTTTCATTACAGCCTTACACAAGGAGCTGCTTTTCACCATCAGACTGGGTGAAGTAAGTGGCAAAGTGAGCTTTTGCCACGCTTCTAGGCCACATTCCCAGGCCTCCCATTGGGAAGCACAGAGCAGTGAGGTGAGTGCAGGGTGTGCTGCTCTGTACCCCCACGGCACAGCACAGCCTCACCCAGGCCTCCCCATCCTTTCTCCATGTCCTGATTGGACAGCTGAAGTGTGGAACAGTGACTGCTTAGCCCACAGAGACCCTGAAATTCTCCATGGGATGTAAACCCACTTGGAATGCACTATAAGCTGTTAGCCCAGATGCTGGGCTATCCCACAGCTACAGGTGTATGTGGCAGCTCTTTGGGTACAGTCCAATTCAGGCTTAAAAAAATTAAATTAAATTAAATTTCAAAAATCCAGCTCCAGCTAGCCTCAGAAGCCTTGGGAAAGGATGAAACTTAGGCTACAGATGTTACAGCCAAATCCTATTATTGCCAGGAACCCAGCCCTGCAATTTAAAGGTGCCCTGGCACAAACCCACACCAAACATGGCTCCCAGCATCTGCTGCCTCAGAAATTACACACGTCAAAAAGGGCAAGCTCAAAGCATCTGCAGCACTTTTGGGAGCTCAGAGCTGAGCTGGCTCACCAGGAGTCTCACCAGCCCCAGGCAGAGCAGCTGAGCTCCACACTCACTCCGCTGGGGAAGCCCAAGGCTGCCCAGGGAGAAAAGAGCCACGTGCTCTTCCAATCCTAGAAACCATTCCCCAACACTGAGGCAGGAAAACACTCTTGGCAAGGCTGTGCTGGTAGGTGCCTGCTGTGGGCAGGAGAACAGCGGGGATTCAGGGCACCAGTGTCCATCCTGACAGGTCTCTACTTCCACAGCCTGTAAGACACAGTGGACAAAGAATGTGAGCAGCAGCCTAACAGCCAGGGAGAGGATAAGCTCAGGGTCAGGCTCTTGTATTAACATCCTCCTCTTTTTTTCTTACCCTCAAAAAGGTCCTCAAAAGGACCTCAAAAAGGTCCTTTTCTCTTTCTGAAGTGACATCCTCCGAGTCTCCACCGCAACAACAGCATCAGCGCAGGAGTGACCTGGTCAGCCCACAGAGGTAGAACAGGAGAAACAACTCTGAAGCACATTTTTGTGTCTGTGATCAGATGGCTGAGATCCAGCAGCATCAATTCCCTAAATAGCACATGGCATCTGAGGCTACACTACTGATCTTGGCAACAACCCCTTCCCTCTCAGTTACAGAAAACAAATATATAGGAAAATATACATACGGATATATACATATATGACTTTCACATTACTTTGCCTTTTCTAAACCGTCCAGTAAGGCATCACAGATTTTCTTCGCCCAAGCAGGAGACTGGCATGGCCATAGCTAAGCAATGTCCCCCACTTGCTGTGCCACACTCAAAGCGTCAGCCTCTGCTTTTCCTGCCTCACTTCCATGTGTGCAGCTCAGTTTTGGTTTTAATTGCAAAGTCCCCACATTCTGCAAACCAAATGCAGCTGGAGTTGAAATCGAAGAGTAAAACCACCCACGAACAAAAATCAAAGCATCACACCACCAAAAATCAAGTGGGATGCACAAAGCAGAGAGCTTAAACAGGGAGGGGGGAAAATGGAAATTACATTAATAGCATGTTTTCATGTGTAGTAATCTGAGAGCTGGGTAATGACACTGGAAGGTGAGCTACCCTTGGCCCAAAGAGAGGTGGCTGTTTATGAAACCATCTGGCTGTCAGCAGCTCAAACATCACGTGAAGGAAGACTGTAAAATGGGCAGGTAGAGCCGGGCTGTCAGCAGCCCTCTGGGTTGGGAGAGGATGTTCTGTCCTCTACCTGACAGAGGGTGAGGAAAAAAAATCTAGAAATTGTCTGCATTTTGGAGAAGAGTAATAGTCTGTGGTTTATGGAGTTGGGGATCTTTTTCATTGTATCTAACTTGTTTATTTAAGAGAAGATTATAAATCATTCTTTTCTCAAAAGCAGCACCATGAACAGCTACCGTAGAATATTCCTTTGCTTTTAAGAAAGCATTGCACAAAAATGATCAGATCTATTTAATGGGCTGTTGAAACAGTGTAATGCCAGCCTCTAATGTTATCGTGGCTCCTAATGATTTTACTAAGCAAAGAGCTGGAAGAGATCAACTTGGCACTCCTGGCCTCTGCCATTACATTCTGTTCAGACACAGCAGCATAGCTGAACAGCAACAGGTGGGATGATATTTAATGCCCACCTCTATATCTTGACATTGTCGGGTTTGAAATAGAGTCCTCATACCATTTACTGGCAGTGAAACTAATAGGATTCTGTAAAAATCAATCCATAAATGCACGGACGCTAAAATGAATGGTTTCCTTTCTGTTCCATTTACGGGAGGGCTCTTTTATGGATATCTACATGCCAGCGTAAAAATTGCAGGAACAACTTTCTAAGTCTTCATTAAATTCAAGGGGACTTTTGTAGAGAAGATTGCTTTAAAAGAAACTGCTATTTCCCATGGCAGCTCATTACTACCCACAAACCCAGAAGAACTACACTGGCTTGTGAGAGCTGTCCCAGCTGCCCCACATTCCTGCGGGGCACACTGGAGCTGCAGGAGGAAAACTAAGATCAAGGTTAGGATGGGACACCAGCCCCCCTGCCCAGGTGCTGTTGAACTGAAACTGTGTGTCACATTCACCCAGGTGCTGAACACTGCCAGCCCTGCCAAACCCAGCCAGCACAGGGACTGCTGTCAGTGCAGGGTTTCCAGAGCGGAGAAATAAATTCCTAAACTAAAAAATGCTTCCCGATAACATATTTAATGAAAGTGAATGAAACAGACAGATGTATTTCTTCCTTGGCCTACCCACAACATGAAATGGCAGAGTGTTGGTTTTTGAGATTTAGGGGTTGTTTTTTTCTGGAGGAAGCACAAAAATTGCACAACCTGTTTGTCACTCCTGAAGACAAATCAGTTTAGCAGAACAGTCTGCAAACTGAGAGATTATTCAGATTTCTGCCTCTACATATTTCTCCCAAGACCACTTTCCTGAAAACCTCACAGTAATTCCTGTCCCAGAAGCCAGCTGGGAATGCTGAGCAAACCCCTGCACTACTCTGCACAGCTCTGCATTCCCTTCTCACCTCCTAGGAGTGCAGGCTCCGGGGTTTGCTTAGGTCCCACTTTGTGGTCCCCAGCGCCACTGCTGCAGGCAGGGATGCTTCCACACGGCTTCCCCCAGCCCGTGCCCTTCTGACTCTCCACCACTCGGAAAAAATGACTCGGATAAAATGACTCTGCCAGCTCCAAGGGTTGAAAATAATCTGGGCAGATAAGAGCCAGCTCAAGCATGCACAGTCCACAAAACCACAACTCCAGTCCCTCCTGATCCATAAGCTTACTAGCTAAAGGAGGAGGAGATGGGGACCCCACAGACTGGCTTCACCACTGCTGGCCAGTAACACAGACACCCTTGGTTAGTCCACTGAGATTGTCTCTGGGAAAAGCCACAAGCTAGAAAGCCACTAGCACATCACCAGATCCTCTACCAGGGATAATTTTCCATGGGGCTTACAACTATCTCAAACATAAATTGGGATAAAGGGAAAAATGTACATCCAAGCCCTTTGTACTTCTGCAACAATCCATCTTGTTCCTGTCAACTTAACATCTGCAGAAAGATGTAGCTCTGCTGGAGGAAAAATAGCTCCTAAGTGCTCCTGGTCATGACAGATCCCGAGGCACACAGCAGAAGTTCACCACATCCTTCTGGCCAACAGCCAGGCTCACAGAATTGGATTTCATCTTACCCTCTTTCACCTCCTCCTTCAGCCACTTCAGAGGCTTTTCTTCAACTCTCCTTCCTCGTATTTCACTTCCAAGGGCACAAGACTACAATAGCCCTGTTTTTTCTCCATACCCAACCTCAGAAAATGAATCATTCCCGACCCATCCAACCAGGCACCTTGCCTCCAACACAGGGCAGGAAGGTGCAGACCTCTCTGCATTGGCAGCTACACACAGCTCCCCTAGGAGTGATGCTTTGACCCATTTCTGTGCCCTCAAGATACCATCCCGAATCACGAGACACTTTTTTCCCCCATCTCTTTTTCCTCCACTTACAAAAGCTCTGGCTGAGGGTGACCATGAAGGCATCGAATCCTCCTGCTGCCAGCCATCAAGTGCTTCAAGCCACAAAACCCCTGGCAGCAGTGAGGTCCACAAGGCAATTCCTCTCATCTCTCTGTAAATAACTTCCCATCATCCACTTTAATTTCTTCCAACCCAGAACCCATCCCAATGAGACACCCAAAACTCAGCAGCATACCCAAGGCAGGGGCACGTTCCTGAACTACCAACTGGTGTTACAACTTCATCACTGCTACTAATGCCTCACTCTCTCCTTCAATTTCTGCTTTTCTTCCACCCAGACTGACAATTCTGCAAAGATTTTAGCTGAATTTAGCTCATTTTCAGTTAATTTGGCTAAGATTTTGCTAAAGTTAGCTAAGTAGCTAATTTTACAGAGCGTCTGCCATTAAATCTTCCCATGCCTCAAAGTCCCTCTCTATAAAAAGAGACTCATTATCACTGATTTGTCTCTAAATGACGGAGACTTTAAATCTCTGCCACACAACATCTGGTTTGTGGCCCATGGGGAGCCACCAGATCCTGTTCAGCTGGATAACAACCCACAGGTGGAGACACCACTGACTCAGCTCCAAACTTCTTCTACATCCCCAAAGCATGGGCTGAGAGACAGAGTACAGCCAGCTCAAATACCTAGAAACTGCTGAAATCAGTAGAAGGCTTAAGCCTTGGGGACTTTCAGCCTTTCACCAGCAGGAAAGCACTTTAAAACTCAATAAAAAAGGAAACCCAGCTAAGGCAGAAAGCAAATGAAGGGGTTGCAACCTTAAGAGCTGCAGAAACATTCAAACAATAGTATCTCAAACCTTCCCTGCAGCTGTAACCAGCAAGACTATAAACTGGCCTATGATTTAGCTCCATTTGGTGCCCTCTATCCAGCCCTGCGGCGTGGCCCACGCGGCAGATACCAGCTTCCATCCTTCTCTCCACCATCCATTAGCTGCTGTCAGCAAGTCTGGGGGGAAGATGGGGTGCCAGCACAGCTCTGCATGCACAGGAACCCCCTTTGCCTCCCCCAGCAGATCCGCTTGTAGCACCTCCAGCCTTTGCTAGGACCACGCTGCTGTGCTGAGGGGCCCTGGCTGAGGTAGATATTTCATCCCATAGCCCATCCATGGTTGAGTATGCTATTTTCTTCCCATTTTTTCCTTCTGTTTCCCCCTTTTTTTTTCCTATTCTCCCCCTTGCTTCATTACATCCATCATTTATATCCACAGCACCAGCCAGCTGATTTACTGCCTCGATCAATGCAGCTCCAGCATGAAAAAGAGACACAGCAAGCTCAGCATGCAACAGGGACCCAGCTGTGGGAACCTGGAAGGACAAGAGGTAGGGACAGGGAACAAAATCATCCCACAAGCAAAAGCACCAGCAGCACAACTTTCTGCACTCCCTCTCAGTACAGCAAGTCTGCAAGGATAGGGCAGTGCCAGGGCAGATCCTGCCAGATACTCCTGAAGACAGGAGGTTTGAGGCTGAAGACTCTATGAGCGGAGGAGACTTGGGCAAGAATTGTTTTTTGCCCCTAACCAGGCAGCAGAGAAACCTACTCCATCGGAATCGACTTGGAGCACTTGTGCTAAGCACCTCGTTTGCTCTCCCTCTCCTAATGAACAGCGTGACAAGCTTAGAAATCAATGGAGGCTGGGCGAGCCCTGAGTGCAGCTCCAGCCAGGCGTCCCCGGCACCTGCTCTCCCTAACTCAAACCGACGGGCAGCGACTGCCCGACAGCTCCGCTAATGGCCACCCTGTCAGGGCTCCTCACCCACACCCCGGCAGGGCAGGCCATGGAAACAAGGCACTTGAGGAGGTGCCAGCCTCCTCCCCAGCAATACCTGTGCAGAAAAGGGGGGCTGCTGCCAGGAACTGGCCTTGGGAAGTCCCCAGCATTTCCCTGCAGCTGAGGATGCTCGGCTCAGTACTTCTCTCCCAAACAACCACTGAAGTTTCGAGGCCCCCGGCCTCATAAGCAAAATCCAAGTCTTTATGGCTGGATGGACACTGTACATTTTGGGCCAAATAGAAGTGTGGGGACACCTCCAAGACAAGCCACCCACTTGCGATACCTGCGGCTGGGCAGGAAGGCACACAAGGAAGTGCGAACACAGCCCTGGGGGACAGAGAGGGATGCAGAACAGATCAACAAGTGGAACAGGGTACCAAGAATGTGCTTTTGGCTCTTTACCCTAAAATACCTGGCATACTGAAGATTGTGTTAGGCAGCTGAGACTGCACATGAGGGACAGGGCTTTGCTGGAGAAACAACTGCATCCCAATGCCAGACAAGGAAACATGGGAGCTGTGGCAGTGGCTCAGGTATGATGGGGAACAAACACTCTCCAAACCCAACACCAAGTGGGAGCAGCTCCCCGCCCAGAAGAGGTTGGGATGCAACAGGACTCTCTCACAACAAACAGCCCCTAGCTTCAGTTCCAAAAGCCTCCCCACACCACAATCATAGCACCTCCTGCCACTCCACGCTTTGCTGCACCACCAAGTACGTACCAGTGTATACATAAAAACATGTATTACTCAGATTGCTGCTTCTCCCATCTATGCCTGAAAAGAGGATGAGGAGAAGAAGCATGCAAAGCACTGCTGCATCAAGCATGGGCTGCCCTGAGCCCTCCAGCTCCTTCCCCTCACAGTACCCATGCCCTGTTCTCTTAACCTCTCTGCAAGGGGCTCATTTCCCATCTTGTTTCATGGCTCCAAACTGTTCTGCTGTGCTTTGTTTGCTTAAAAATATGTTGTTAAGAGATAGCAAAAAAAAAAAAAAAAAAAGAAGTGGACTAACAGGAGGGATTTAATTCTGCCTTTGCATCTCCTGGCTGGAGGGGCTTCACACACTACTCACTGTGGCATTGGTGATATAATCACCAGTGCGATGCTACTGCAAACAGCAGCAGACAGCAGAGCCGGCAGGAGTAATGCTCCCTCCAACAGAGTGAATATTAAGGGCATTTAACAGCCCTTGTAATCACACTGTGGCTCCTTGCAAGAACACAGCCAGGCAGCACAAGGGAAGGCACTGAACCATGCTGCTGGGTTATCAAACTTCCCCGTGCTCCTTCCAGCACTGAAATCAGCCCTGCTTACAGAAAAGCGAGCGCTGCCTTCCCTGTACGTTCTCTCCAAACTAAATCCCACGTGGCAAAAGCCCTTAGGCACACACTGGGCTGAACTGGGCGGCTTGAGAAACCTCCTCCCTCAGTGAAAGCCAGCCTCTTGTGGAATTTGGGTCCCTGTAACATGGAGCAAACAAGAGCTTGAGCAAATTAATCTCCTGTACCTGTCTTATGCACTGGGAAAGGATTACTGGGGGAGCAGAAGAAATCCTGAGCATGGCATGAGTTTAGCTGTGCCTCAGGACTTGAGATATATCATACTTTCTAGGTCAAGCATTAGTTTGTTCTCAAAGAAGAAATGTCCCCAGCTTTTACACTTTGAAAGTTTTCACTCTTTCATCGGATTAATAAAATTCTGAAAAGTTCCATGGGATTTTGAGGCAAAAATAGCCAGTTAGCAATGGCATCCTACTGTAATGAAACACCTGTGAAACACAGCCACACGTGGCCTACAGACTTGAAACACAGCTTCTGGAAACAAGGAAAAAAATGCAAATTTATCTGCTTTATCTCTCAGATGCAGTAATGGCTGCTGGTTCTGCCTGAAGATGGGGAAAACATCTTGAGAGCCAAGCCTGCATTCAGAGAGAGAAATGCTGGGTTGCCCAAAGCCACACACAACATTGTGCCAATGCACAAATCGAGATCAACACCAGGAGATCAGCATCAAAAATTAGTTGATCCCACTTGTTATTTACATATAGAAACTCAGGACTGGCTGGACTAATATCTGCACTGCCAGGAGCTCCCTCTCCCAGGATATCTCAGTGTATAGCCTGTGCACCAGAGGGAAGGGAATTAGCTACCTGGCCTTTCATTCACACCTTTAATTATTCAGCTTATATTGATATAAAATTAATTGAAGCAGAATAAGCTCTTCTCCTAAATACAGGTGCCCACACGCAGAAATCACTGAGATTAAAAGGTGCAAATTACTTTATTTAATGAGTTAATTTCCAGCTATCACATGGGCAAATCCCCGTGCTGGGCCTGCACCTGCTGCTGCACCAGCTCTGCCCCAGTGCTACGGCTGCTGTCCCAGCACAATGCTCTGGGTAAATAGAAGATGTGCAAAGGTTTGGTTACACAGCAGAGATGTGCTTCACTTCTGTGAATGAAACTTCTCTTCCATTCACAGAGTCAGGATTTGGCCACAATGATGGCAGCAGGAGCTGTGCTCCCAAGGATACAGTAAGGCACCAAGAGCAAGGGAATCTCATTTTCCAGAACACCCCTTGTGCCTGTTGGGGAAGGCTGATCACCCTCCACCTCCCAGCATCTGGTGACCTAAAGCCCCAACACGATTTCCTGCTCACCCCCAGGTGAGCAGAGCTTCTGCCTGCAAAGACCAAATTGAAACTGACTTTCCTTTGCTGACGTTGCCTTCAGGAGGGAAGGTGTCCTCACCTTGCTGAATCCCGTGGTGCCTCAGGTGAAGAACAACATCTGAACGACCTTTCCCAGCATTCAGATGCCTGCTGGAGCTCACTCTCACCTCACAACGCAGATTGTGTTTATATTTGATGTTTGATTTTTGCAAACACTGTGTTTCCTGAGTGCTCAAGTGCATCCAGGAGGTCCCTGCTGAGGAGACACGTCCACACCAGGGCACAGTAACACAGGCCATGTCACCAGGCAACGTAACACTTTTCTCATCATTCAATTCCCTTTCTCACCACTTGCAAATCTAATTTCAAATTTCAGATATTTCACTTTCTCACCGTTTCTAGTGCTCCTGACCAAACCCTTTACACATCACCTCTGCAAGGGGTCTCCACCCCAAAATCAGCTCCTCTCATGCCATGGCCAGCAGACATGGTTGCCAGCACACTGCTGGGCTGAGGGCAAATCCCCAAGGGCTGCACAGGGGTTGGTTCTTTTTTCTCTGAAGAGACTTAAACCAGAGATCTTCCTGCAGGATGAGAGGGCAGGACAGGAGGTTCTTCTTCACAAAGTGTTTTGCTGTACCACCGAGAGCAAACCATATGCAGCCTACACATCGTACATGGTTTAACTCCAAGCACTATGTATATACTCATCCATTTGGATCCCAGTGGCAGCAGCAGATGGCCGGGTAATGCATGTTTGAGTCTGCCTCTCTCCAAATTACACTGTATTATGGCACCAGGAAAATGCAACCAGCACTATGAATGCCGCAACTCCTCCCTGCTCCTTCTCCATCCAGCTCCATTCCTGTTGAAGGCAGGACCATGCTACAGAAATCTCCTTCCCAGCTTGGCTCCCACACACCAGCTCCAGCAGCTCCCAGTGTCTTCCCACTGTCCACCTCACCGGAAAAACCATGTGCCTACCCCAACCAGACCCTGAGTCTCACATTTCATCTAGGCAAGGTCAAAGTGCAATGGGCTGCATCCCAAACATCCCGCAAGGCAGATCCCAAAGGATATCAGAGATTGTTATTCCATCCTGAACCAACCCACTGGGTAAACCAGATTACCTAGACCCAGATGTAAAAACTACATTTAAATTAAAATTTTTTTTTTAAATCACTGTTTTGTAAGAAGAACTAAGCCAGCCATTGAAAGTGAGTCTGCTCACACCTGTAACTCTTCCCTCTCATCTTTTCTCCCTCTCACCTAACAAAAAGCAACTTAAAATTCAACACACAAGCAAGAAAAGATGTGCACGAACTCCATCCAGCCCAGGGGGGCTGCAGCCAAGGCCCACACCACTGAACATATTCATGTCTTATTTGCAAGCCGTGCGTCTCCATAATGGGTTATGAGGTGTGGTTGTAACTGGCGGATGCCAACAGTGGTCCTTGAGGAGGAAATGGTGTGTGTCTAAATGCAGGCAAACCTATTTGGAAAGCCAGGACAAAGCAGCCTTTCTCTCCTGGCATGGGCCAAATCACATCCTTTGGACTTACTCCTTCAGTGGCTTCAAAAGAAAAAGAATCATCCGTCTCAATTTTCCTGGCTCTGTGAATAATGTTTGGAGAATAGAGGGTGATTTCATAGCTCATTTGTTTTTGCACCGCATGAACCCTGCTCTCCTCATATCACTTTCCAATCAGGTTTATTGCTGATGTTTCCACAAGAAAACCAAAGAAGTAAAGGCTAAGACCCTCAGTCTCACTTGAGATTGAGGATAAAAACCAAAAGTTAAAAAAAAAAAAGGAAAAAAAAATAAAGGAGAATCTCTTTTTCCCTTGTCTTTCAGCCTGATCTGAAAATGAACCTGTTTTGCTTCTGAATCAATTCTCTCCTGGCACTGCACTTCCCGCAGTACTTTCCGAGATGAGATGCAATCATTAGCTCACTTGCTCCTCCAAATAATATCACAAAGCTGGAGCTTGAGCTGCTTTGCAGTAAATCATCCCTAATTTCTGCCTATGTGCGGCAAGGCAGTGTTTGGCGGGGGACAAAAGCCCTGCCACACCCTCCCAGTGCCACCACCCATCTGCACACCTGCTGCCTGGGGACAGTCCAGCATGCAGCAGGTCACCTTGTCCCCCCATGGAGAAGTGACACTGGCACATCATCCCTTACTGGAACTCCTCTCCAATGACCCACAAAGGACCACCACACTTCTCACTCCCTTGGGCTACAGGAAGGATTAACCAAGGCTCATAAGGGGCTTCCAAACAACAGGATTGAGGCAAACTATATTAGTACAACTAATGCTGCCTCCATGAACAAAGGGGAGAACTCCCACTGGACCTCTTACCACTGATCATTTTCACCAAAGGCACACGTTAAGGACAAGAAATCCTCCTCCTGCTCCTCCCAGCAACTCTGTGCCACCGGCACTCAGAGCCCCAGCCACTCCCAGGACATCCAACGCCCATCCCACAGCAGGAGGCCTTCCAGGTACCCTATAGACTGATCCAGCCTGACCTAGAGCTGCCCTTCCCACCCCAGCAGCAGCTAGATGGGAAAACCTGTACCTAGGCAACCTCACTTTCCCAGCTCCTCTGGAAATACATACGAAGAGTAGAGCAATACTGATTTAGATGAGCAGAAGATGGGGCTCAAGATCTCCTCCTTGGCTTACTCTTCCTGTAACACTGATTCCTGCTGAGATTCTGGAACCAAAAAGGGTAAAGAGGGTGGGAAATCAATTTAATTGCAGCTTAGTAAGCAACTGCACTAAGCGTTGCTGGCAAAATCTGAACATTTTGCTGTGAAAGGGGGAGAAATGGCTTTTTCATTGCATGGGAAAGTGGATTGAGAGCAAACTCCCCCCCATCATCTGCTCCTCACCCCTTCCTTTAAACAGGAGGAAGCCAGCAAGAAACACACAGCTAACGCCAGCAATCTCCCGCTCCTGCTACTCCAATTAATAGTCAATCCGCTGCACCCTTTGTGGTTAGGCTGCACGTAATTACTCCTTCACGCAAACATCTTCCTTAAACAGATCCTACTTCTGCTTTCTCTGCAGAAGAAATACATTCCCCTTAATTGGTTTTATTCCACCAAATGCTGGCCTGCCCTCACGGATGAGACTCTCCCGGGTGGAGTACGTTGCTTTTGCATTTCCACAACTTCTTCCAAGCTTGCTTTTCCCACTGGCAAAGAGATTACAGCAGAGAGAAACATACCAGAGGTACCAAAGTGGCATCCCGTGAGCTGTGCACACAGAACACACACATCCACGGACCCAAGAGAAACACTGGGCACACAAAACCCCAATATTCAGCTTCCCAGGGATTTGTCAGCTTGGGACAATAAACACTGCACCGGCATTCATGAGGAATCACAAGACTGTGTTATTTGCAAAGCTGCCTCTCCTGGCAGTGCCCTTTCCACACTGGAGCTCACCCAGCTCACACCTGAGGAGCCACAGCTCCTCAGCAGAGTGTGCCCTCCACGCTCTGCCCTCAACCAACCTCTCAGCATCAGGAGGCACAGAAAATCCCTAGTCACAGTACCATAAAATGCTCCCTGGACCTGCCTTCCCCAGGCACAGCATTCCCATTTATAGCTCTCACCCTGCAGCCATCCCATGTGCAGCGTCCCCTGCCCGTGGGGAGGCACAGGTCACATTGCAGAGCCAGGGACAAGAGATGTCTCAGCAAAGCAAGCAGTAAACCCAGCCAAGACAGGCCCTGGGCCATGAGCCCATCAAAATAAATCAGGATGATGCTTTCTTATCAAGGAAAGGAAAAGCGAGGAGAAAACTGAAGTTTTGAGCAAACAATCCAACTGTGCATATCTGAGGTGGTGAAATGATAAATAGGACTAAACATCTTCCTGATAGTCAACATCTTTCTCAAGCATGGAGACACTTCAACATATGTGCTGTGTCCTCTGAAGCCTTGGCATCCAGACACAGAGCTGATTTTGGAGACCTCCCTGCTCAGAAATAAGACTTTTGTCAAGCCCACCCCTAAAGGTCACCAAGGGCTACAGGCTGTGAGCCAGAGCTGAGTCCTCCTAAAAACCCAGCAGCAAGGGCTTGAGCCCTTCCCTGTTACCTAGGAAAGGATAATGCCACACCATGTCACACCTGCTGGAGAGGGATGCTGCAGCCTGGAGCAATTCCACGTGCAGGGTGCTCTAGAGGGACCTTGACAGGAGAAGCAGCTCACAAAAGAAACCATGACACTCCTGAGCCCAACCCAACTTCAGAGCATCACCACCTCCAACACCCCTTCAGAGTGAAGCAGCAGGACTCTTCAAACTCTTTTTATCCTTCCAGAGTACAATAAAAAGGATTTTTCTTCTTCTGGTGCTCAACAGTTCTTGTCAACAAAACACATACCACCTGCACAGAAATTTATTTATACTCTTACCAGGAGAGAAGCAGAATCCTTGCCTCCTCCTCTTCCCTCCCTGATACTTCTTTTAAAAGCACCAAGCTAAGAAAGGCTCCTGTACATTCCAGTGCTCACTGTTTTGCAAAGCAAACAGGTCTTATTCAATTAATATTTATGCCCCCATCAGTCACAGCTGCAACACAGAGCTCCACCAGAATGTAATGGAGGCAAAATTCATTCATTGCAATTACCAGTGAAAAATCAGGAGGGTCTTCATCGACTGGTTATTGTTTCACAGGTATCCCAGGGAGTGCTGTAATGCACAGCAGGCTAGTTAATTAAACGAGGTGCACCAGGCAGACTGCCCACCATTTGTTCACAGCTGGTTTAGTCACCAAGGTGATTTCCTCACTCACCTCTGCTCCACCAGACCTGTCCTGCCTGATCCCACAGATGAGGGCAGCTTGGGCATGGCTTTGTTTTATCCAGCACTAAACACACAGAGGAACTGGTTTTATCCAGCACTAAACACACAGATTCCATCACACTTCCTTCACAAGCAAAGCTCTGCACATCCTAGAAAGCCTGGTTTTGCTCCTAGAGATTTCAGACTGGGATTTCACTAACAAAGCATGCATAGGTTTCCCCTTCTCTCACATCCCGGACCTATCCATGTCCTGAGCCAAGTCCCAGTCAATACAAGCTTCCTGGGTATTAAACACTCTGCTTTTTTTTTTTTTTTTTTTTTGTTCCCAACAGCTTTGCCACCTCAATCCCTTAATTGTCAAGATCTGAATTTTTGCAGGATACACAGTTATTTTAATCTGTTAAGTGGTTCTGCTGCTATAAAACTGACAGGAATTTAATATCTGGAGACTGTCAGCTGAGCTCCAGGTGCTGAGACTTTCTAGATGGCGATGATGCAGAAGGAAGCACAGGCTGGTGCAAGGCACAGAAGCACAAAGCTGGCAAAGGTCCCCTTGCACTGAGGTCTGGCCCTGCAGGGTGCTGAGCAGTGGAGCAGGCAGTGAGGCTGCTGAGCTTCTCCACATCTCCCAGGAGCCATTCCCCAGCGGCATTTGAGCACACTCAGAAAGGATATGTTGCATTGCAAACACTAGTACAAGCCAAGTAGAACAGGTCATTTTTTTTAATAAAGGAAACTTTTCCTCTGTAACTTTTCTCCTGCAGTCAAGCCCGTCACAGACCCGCTTTCCCTCCAGAGGCTGTCAGCTGTGCTTCAGCCATTCATCAGAGGGAGCAAGCTAGCATGCAGGAAGGAATGAAGGGAAATAAAATCTCAAACCAAACAAAAACTATCTTCCTGCCCCTCCTGCACACACTGCTGGCCCTAAGTGTGGGAACCCAGACTCCTGAAAACTCCTCTCTGCTGCAGGGCTCTGCCATACAGCCACTGTGGTATGATACAGGTGCAGGAAACAAGATGACCAAGGGCTCATCACCCACCTACTCATCTCCTGCGCCCTCATAAGCATTCCCAGCCACAGCCTGGCAAAGGACACAGGAGCTGGCACACCAGCAAAGCATTGCTGCAGAGCCAGCTACAAGTACTCCTCACAATTAATTTGGGATTTTGCTTGTAATTAATCCCGTGTATCAGTTCTCCTCATTATTCCTTAATGTAATTAAGTTATTAGTTTATATGTTCCC